>OZ026500.1:19304623-19464039 GCA_964019985.1 Aurelia sp. 4 Dawson et al 2005 | reverse complement strand
TAACAAACATAGAGGGACATGGATTCTAAAATCAGTCAAGAACTTGTAACACATAGGATGCTTGCAGTGATAATTCGTTAATAAGTTTGAGAGCAGGAACACCGCAATGCGACGAAGAACAACAGCAAATATGTGCGAAATTAAGAAATATATATCAGATACCAATATTTCGTCCTGCCATATGCAGGACTTCTTCAGGGCTGTCCAGGGCTGTTTGTTAGGCCTATTTGTTGCTTTTTGTCACATTCTTTCCGTCCATGCTTGTAAACGTTTTTTGTTGACAAAAAAAGGCAAACACCAAAACTCAAGTCATATGATGTAAGAGCATGTCATGCCTCCGATAATAAGACCTCTTTTAGAACAAAATCTCATACCTGGCGTTCTTTGTCTTTGGAGGGCTGTCTTTGGACTGTCAGTGTCCTTTGTAAAAGGGATCATCGGCCTGGAGATTTGTTGTTGTTGTTGTTGAACTTTTGAAGCGGCGCCATGATAGCTCGTCCCAATCCTTTTTCTAAAACTTTTCAGTTCAACAATGCACCAAAACCACGGGGGGGGGGTTCTCGGCTAAATTTCGAGTAGGGGTGTGCCGCCCACAGTTTCAAAATGGGACCGTTGGCTAGACCAATTTTTGTGAATATGATACCCTTGGCTAGACTAATTTCTCAATCAAATGTGCCCTGAATTGGCGTTTTCTAGACAAAACTTGCCAAATTTTCTCATTATTCTCAGGACAAAATTTTTTAAAAAATTAGATTTTTTGACAGAAATTACCAAATTTTTACAGTGCTTTGACCAAAATTGCCACAAAGCATACCCTTGCCTAGACTAAACTCGACTAAAATTGCCAAAAAGTATACCCTTTGCTAGACTAGAAGTCCGAAAAAGCATACGCTTGCGGGCGGCACATCCCTAGGTACCTTTACTATGGAAGAACCCCCCGTGGCAAAAATTTTTTCGACAAAATGTTTTTGACCCAATACTGCAGCCTGAGCAATTCTCTCGGAGAGTAACGAGATCAGTGAATACACATTTTGTACTTACCGTTTCCTATGCCTTGTTAGCAAGGTTTCGAGGGAAAAGAACAACCTTTCGAGCGAATGACCAATAAATCATGCAGTGACAGGAACGGTGTATACAAATTTAGCACACAGCGTTCCAGTTATGGCTGATTTCCACTCATTAGAATTTGCCGAAAGAACGGGCGTTTACACAGTAAAAAGGTTTGTCTTTTTCTTGCTTTCATGTAAATGTACATGGGTCGCTTGAGCGAGGAAATAACCGACTTTTTACGTCCAGCGAAAAGAACGGCGTACAAACATTTGGCATACATCGTTCCTGTCATAGTATAAATATAGTGACTATGGTATAGGTAAGATTTCGAGCGGACAACTGATTCCTTTTGAGATCAGGGAAATGTGCTTCGCATGCGGTAACGGGAACAGGTGTACACATTTAGGAGGCCCCCCCATATTTGTACGTGAAGCGTTATTTGGCTAATTGCTGCTGAACGTAGTGAAGCAGCCATTTAGACGAGTTTTACAAGCAAAACACGGGTAGCCGACTATCACCATGGTTGCAAACCACAGAACAAAAGGACAATCTGCAGACTCATCGATGCTTGTGATTGGATAGAACAACAGTGGCGATAGAGCAATAGCAACAACAAAAGCTTTTCAGCACACTCATGACTGACTCAGTACAATGCACTACTTTCAACTTCAGTTTTGCGAGGAGAAGCTAGGCGACTTTCGTTCCAAGAAGAAGAAGAAGATTTTCATGCACTCTGGTACGTGTCAAATCATTCTTTATACCCATTTCATAACCAGGATGAGAGGATTTCTTTTTATCCTCTGCGTTGTATTGACCATTTATTGTTCTGCAGCGGACAGGTTTCAAGAGGACATCCAGCAGGAGGGCCTATGTGTTGCTTGCGCTTTCACCAACAAATGGCAGCAAGCATTGCTTGCCACTGGCAGGAGATGGATGAAAAACCGGTCTTCAAAATTCAGAAGGAAAATTGCAAGGAGTTGTCGTAACAAGTCGAATGATACCTACAATAGTGTTTCAAGTTTTTCTTTGCTTTTTCTTTTGTTCTTGGCAGGAGATGTTGAATTGAACCCTGGACCAGCAGTTACATCAAGTAACAGCCACTCTGAAAATTCAGTAATGGAATTGCCAATATTAGTTGCAATAGGAAACCAACACCAGGGGGATGCATGTTTCAGTGAAGAATCACGTGGAAGACAATGTGCTTTTATGGCACTGACATCACTTGCCTACAGCCAGCATGCAATGTCAGCAACACATTGGCAGTCTGAGACATTAGATGAAATTCTTGACATGGGTGACTCCCAGTTCTTGAATGCACTACAAAGAGGATTTATTCCTGATGCCCCAACTTTGTCAGTTGGGCAATTGCCAACAACTGTGGATTTTGCAAGATCAAATGAAGATAACAACAGTGACTTGCCCTTTGAGGCACAAAATGAAATATCTAAACCCATTGCGGTATTGCCACATGTGGCAACAAAAGCAAATGCATCAGAAATGCCCATTGAGGCACCCAAATAAGAAACTTCAGTACTGGCCCAAATTCTTAGTTTCTTATAAAAAATACGTGTACTGCAAAAGCTCTATTTAGCTCATTTAGCTCCCAGTGAGGCCTGTTTAATTTCGAAGGCTTGGAAAAGAACAAATTCCCAGGAAGGGGGCTTATATCTAGAATGAAGTGACATGAAATTTAATGCTAGCCGTTTTTTTCCCCAAGGTTTTGCTGAGTTAACATACAATTTTACGAGTCCAGTACAGTATGCAAATTCAGCACAGTTTTGTCCAAACAAATCAAAGTTGATATCAAATCTGTTCTGCAAAGTAGATGGAAAATTGTTGGTAACTGCTGATAACAAATGAAGGTTAGGGGGAGGAGGTTAACAAAGAGACAAAGGAGGTAACAAGGACTAAATAGAGCTTTACGGTACGTGCAGGAAACTTTTGCGAGCTCCAGGTGTTGTTTTGCAACTTTAAATTGTTCAGCTTGATGACAAAATTCCAATCATCCAGTCATCCAGGACAGGGATTGCTGAGAAAGATTTATACAAAATGGTGATAATTTGCAGCTCAGATTTGTTTGCAATGACCAAATGTTACGATATTTACTCACCGTGTTTACGTCTGTGATATGGGTTAAATACTTTGGGATGCCAGGGCAGTAGATTATTTGGGAAAACGTTATACGAGGGGAGTTGATTTTTTGCAAGCATTCTCCACCAGCCATGTAACAATAAATTTTGCACTGTTTCGTTCATCAAGTAGCTGCTAATTTGTTAATAGCATATGCTGACACTGTTTTGTTAACGGTTAAATTTTCAATGCCTTGAAACTTTCATTGAGTATTTCTGTGTACATCGTCTCAGTGCAGCCTGCGGGTAGTTTTTCCTGTTTCAGAGCAAGAGCAGCGTGAAAATTGATTTTATAATATAAGATTTGAGCGATAGGACACCCATTGTGCAGTAGCTTGAAATTTATATCGGTAGCGAACCATCTTAACTTTTTTTAACTTTGTTTACTTACTTTCACTGTTCAGTAATTTGACATTTTCAATAGTGAGCCATCCTAAGTGCACATTACGATTGAGGTGGATCTGTACTTAAGGTGGCCTAACTACTGAAAATTTGAAAAACTCCGAAACAGTGAAAGGTGGCTGAAAATCAAGCAAAAATAAGTTCACAGCACAAAAAACACTAAGTTAACATGGCTCGCTACGGACATAAATTTCAAACTGCTACAAAATGTGTCCCGTAATCGCTCATGGTCACATGTCAACCACTACAACGCTCCCCAGCCACCATCTGGACACGTGCTGGCATCCCTGAAACTCAACTAACTTTATTGCGTTTATTTCACCCCATTACAAACAGCAAGCCATGAATTTCCAGCATACAAACTGCTGTTATCGTGTCTTCTCGGTCTTTTCAAAAAGCACAGCCACTAAAGCAGAAGCAGCAATTCCCTTAACAAAGTTAACAGCTAGTTTAGGCGCGTGATTTCGTGATTTTGATATTTTCGACTCGTGAATCCGTGATCGAAGACTCTGTCGTGCAGCGTGATTTGCCAAAAATTTGGTCGTTATTTCGTGAAATGGACTTTTAAAGCGCGTGATTGCGCCTTCAAATTTCACAAAGAAATGCTGTTTTCCGTCATTCTGGAGGGTGTAGTGTCAAAAAATTTTCCGGGGCAAGCCCCCGGACCCCCATTCTTACTCCATTCCCTGGCAATCTACCCCAAATAAAGATATTTGTCTCCTAGAAAGTCTTGGATAAAAACAGCATTGATTTTACATGAAGAATTCCTGAGTTACCTAAAAACAATACATGGTACTACTCAAATTGCCACCGACAAAGTAAAAGATGCAATCTATTTGAACGAAAATCGACTTTTTCTAAGAAGCTAATGATAGGTCACCAAGCTTTAATTTCCACAATACGGCGTTTTTCGATGTTCTAGAAGGCGAATATTCCAAAAATTTTCCGGGGCAAGCCCCTGGACCCCTATTTATCTCATTTCACTCACAGTTCTGGCTCCGAAACTTTAAAATCCATGTTAAAATTACCCTGCTTTTCCTCGTGTGTCTTCGCCAGCTATGTATTTACGTAGAAATATCTACCTGGAGCATTCTTAAATTTCTGCAGCGTGAACGTGAAAGTGCTGTTTTATAGTCCGTGATGGCGTGAAAAACGAAAAATCAACACGTGAATCCGTTATCCAGGGGTACTATGCGGGGGGGGGGGCTCATTTAGCATACATCGTTCCCGAATCCCAACAGAGTACGAGTAAGATTTCGAGAGAATAACTGATTTTTCAGGTCAAAGGAAAATGTGCTTCTCATATACAGTGACGGGATACGCATTTAGAACACACTGTTCCCATTACAGTAGGAATAAGACTTCAAGCGAGAAACTGACTTTTTGAGATCGAGGGAAGATTAAGTTTCAGAGAAGTCGCAATGATTTGTCATTCAGAATAACAGATTCCACACCTCTCAAGGTCCACTCAATCAATCAGCTCAAAATAAACCATGAGTTTTTGGACACCGTATTTATGTTTCAGTGTATTTGTTTCTGCGGAGGAAAAATCTTACGTTTTTGCAAAGGAGGTAGGTAGGTAGGTAATCATATTTAACGTGGCTAGCCTGCGAAAGTCTGGGAGACTTATTTCCAGCAGGGGCCACGGATGTTTTACCATCAACCCGCCGCAGAGATTTCCCTCACATGGCTCTGGTCGACCCGGGCTAGAGTTACGGACAGCGACCAAACTGTGCAGACCGGGATTCGAACCTCGGCCGTCCTGACCTTTGTCTTACGAGTCAGTCGCCTTAAAGCTTGACCCCAACAGAACGACGCTTAACCAGCCTGCGTGTAGTCATTCTTTTGTAAAATTGAAAGAAGGTAAAGTTCTTTCAATTTACACAAAACAATTCAATTTACACGAAAGGAAGACTGCACGCAGGCTACGCTTTACCGGTTTTCCAACTAAGGATTGAGAAGTTTGAGAAATTTCGCTGGCTTTTGTCCAGGCGTCAACAAATCGCTTCCCTGGCGCCCAGTACCCTCAAACAAACGCGGTCGACTTGACGCAGGGAGCCAGGCTGATTTCATCCCCCGCCAAAGAAAAAACTGGCTCGACTCGACAAGGCAAAAATACGATGTGATGTTTAAACTAGTCTTGACATAGTCGCTTCCCAGTCGCTTACGCCAAAGTTTCTAATTATTCGAAGTCAGTTCTGCAATTCGTAATAAATTTGTTAATAAATTACATTTGTTTACAATAATAACATGTTTTGGCGCAGTTAGACTGCATAAATTTTCTGTTTATGGAATCGCCACAAGCAGGACGGTATCTTTTGCATAAAGTGGCTTTCTTGTCCTGGCAACCTAAAACAAATGGATTAAATGATTTGAACTGAATCTTGGTTTATCATTTAATGTGTCCACGTTTTATTACGCTTTTCGCCTTGTGAGGAGTCCTAGTCATGCCGTGTGAGAACATGAGTGAAAGGACACCCAGTGTGTAGCACTTTACAATTCATTTTCATTAGCAAGTCATCTTAACTTATTGTTTTCTTTTGTTTTGAACTTATTTAAACTTGGTATACAGCCACCTTTCATTATTTCGTAATTTTGAAAATTTTGATGGTGAGCCACCTTAGTTTACGATTAAGGTGGATCTACACTTAAGATGGCTCACCAATGAAAATTTCAAAATTACGAAACAGTGGAAGGTGGCTGTATACCAAGTAAAAGTAAGTCCAAAACACAAACAAAACAAGTGAAAGTGACTCGCTACTGATAAAAAGTTGAAACTGAACTGCTACACACTGGATGCCCTATTGCTCATGGTGAGACAGCAAAAAAGACTGCTGCTCCACAAATACACAAGCAATAATATTTTGCAATATCTGATTGAATAGGCGACATGTTCAATTATTTCAAGAATATTCCTGGCTCAAATCAGTCGCTCAGTTCAAATTTTACAAGGAATTACTCAATATATATTACAGTAAAACCCCGCGAACAAGAAAATACTGTTCTAAAAACAGACTGACTAGGTTCTTATAAATGTGGTACTTATGAAATTTTCAGGGTGTGGGACTTATCGCAATGACACTTTTGACTACGACGAATATAAAGCTATACAGTACGTGTTTAATGAACTTGAGACTGTGATGACTGCATTTGAATATATGAGGATGAGGGTATGGTATTTGTTGTCACTGACAAAGCAATTTGTATCGTACAGCTTGACAAAACAACTTGCATATCCCGGAAAACTTTTAGAGGTGTGTTCAGTTATCAATAGTTGGCTGTTTGTTTATGCTGATACGATGGTATTTCTTTATTCAAGTTCTCATAAGAACACTGGAATGAATAAGTCTGTTTTGGTTCTTATTCTTGGGTGTCTTTTTCCACAAAATCAGTCTGCAGTTTCTTATTTTGCTATGTTCTTGTTTTCGGGGTATCACTGTATCTAACTTGAAGGTACCGTAATGAATTTTGGACAAAGTGGATTAAATCTATGTTCAAATCTTAGAGCATTCAAAGTCAAGAAAATCGTAAGAAACATTGCTGGCACCGTGGACCAATGTTTCTTATTTCACAGATTTTTCTCAAATCTTCTTATTTCTCAAATGTTTCTTATTTCTTCTTATTTCTAAAAATTTTCTGTAATCGAAATGAATGTGGACCGCACTGTTACACACTTAATTCATCCTAAGTTTGACACCAATAAAAAAGTTTTTCATTAAACAAACGATAAAACTTAAGCCTAGGTCTAGCTTAGCTTGAAAGAACAACAACAACGATATCAAATCGCAGCTAACCGATGATGACATCGATGTTTGCGAAGTGTCTCTTTTGTAGGGCAAACATCATAAAACAAAAACTAACATAAAGCATAAAATATCGAATAATTTCATTTTTCAAATATTTGAAATAGAACTTTTAGGTATTCGAAAAAGGATCTCGATCGAACGATATTTCACTACATTTGGCAGAATTTTCGAATGAATACAATACTGATAGAAGCTCTAACGGCACTTAATCGAGCCTCGTGTATAAAAATGTATCAAAATATCGCTCGATCCAGGCTCTTTTGCAGAATAGCTAAAAGGTCTATTGTAAAGGTGGACTTGACAGTAACATACCAGCTTTGCTGTTTTTGCATCCTTCATAGTTAGGCCCAGTGCATGGCGTTTTGTTGTCCATGCAACAACCATATTTGCTGTAATGGCACGCAGGCTGGGCGGCTTTGGCACCTGTATGATAAAAGAAAGTCACTGTTAGAGAATGTGGTAGCAAAACCTATGCCTGGAATTACAGAAAATTAGCGACCCTCCTCCCTCTTCGAAGGAGGCTCCACAGGGCAGGGACTAAAAATGCCAACTCTTAGATTGGTAGTCCACTGTGCTACCACTGGACCATCACTGCTATTCCATTATATCAGTAAGCCTTAGTTTACCTGTGCAGAAGTACGAAGAGCGCACCGCTCTGTAAAAATCTCGTACACTTTTGGCAAAAATCCCTTTGGTTTCAAGAAAAATCCATGAAAAATCCCTACAGATCCTACTGTATAAATAAATCTCGTACGCCATTCAAGAAGGGTGATACACCCCTAGTAGAAGTAATCCATATAGAAACATACCACAGAATCCACAAGTGTGAGGGCAAATAAACTTCAGTCGGTTTTTCATCGTCTTGCAGTATCCAAATCGTTTCATAGCTTTGCAGTTACGATGATCTCTGATTTTATGGCACTGAACACCTTCCATAAAGGTCCCTGAGAAACAACAAAGGAAGAATAGATGAAAAAGAACAGAATTTCAATGGTCTGTTCTGTTTCAGGGGGTGATGGCAAAAACATCTACAGATTACAATAGCTAGTGGGAGAGAACTAAACCAGTGAGTTCGGATACAATTTTTAACGCGATATAGAGTAGGCCACATCAGCGGTGCATCATTGTATTATCCGTGGTACAATTCAAGAAAGCTTGCACAAAAGCAAGTATACTTACAAGGCTTGCATGGACCAAACTGTTTCACTTTGATTGGAGGCCCCTTGCAGCTTGCTTGTTTCAAAGCACACAAATTTGGATATTCAATGCCATTTCTAGCGCAAACTAATCCTGTAAGATCATCTCCAGATTTGCAAATTTCGCTGCAAATACACGAAGGCTCGCCATATGGATCAATGATGCATTTTTGGTTCGCAGGACATGTAATTGAGCCACAACGATCATTTTTGCCTGTTAAACAAGTAAAACAAAATGAAACTTTTGCCATGTTTTCATTATTCATTTCATTTATACAAAGTTTCATATATACATGTTTTACAAACTGACTTGTTTATAATAGAATCAAAGGAAAAGAGACTAAACTAAGAACAAAAGAAATTTGTTTACCTTATTTACAATATTATATGCTATAATACCTAATTTACAATGAAAAGTAATAGAAGTGAAACAGAAATAGAAAAGGCCCTGGGGACGAGGTTGAGTCATCTGGCTTACACCAAGAATGGCATTTACGATTTTATAAATACAACTTCAAACTAGAAAAAACAGCTATACAATGAGTAATACGAAGCAAAATAGAAAAGAAACATCACACAACTATGCAATGGCTCTAACCCTTTTATATCGTAGGCTTCCGTACGTTTTGTACCATCACATGAAAGAAACTTTCAGTACTGGCTAATTTTTAGTACTGCCTCAAATTCTTAGTTAGTCCGTACCAAGCAGCCACCAAGTCCTGTGAAGTAAATGTTCTTTTTCTATGTAATCCTGTTTCACATTAGATGTCAGGCAGTTTTACCATCTTTCAAATTCACGAACGACTTGAGCTCATGACTACTAGCCTGTGCTCCAGACCACTTGAAACGAAAGATTTCTTTTCAAGTGGTCTGGAACACAGGCTAATGACTACGTTTTATTTCTTTGAAACCCTGACCAGACGTCTAATGTCAGACGGAATTTTAGCACATTATCCATTAGTTCTTAAATCGTAGTGTAGTTGTTTGTTAGTTTAATGTTGCATGTCTTCTTATTGGCCATGGGGTAGTCATTATCTTTTCGCTCCCGTGGTATCGTCCCTGTAGTGTAGTATGATAATTAGAATTTGTATGGTAGGAAGTAATATTGTTATTGTAATAATATATATATATATATATAAATATATATAATATAAATATTTATATAATAAATATAAATATTATATATATTATATATTATATATTATATTATATTACATATATTATATTTATTTATTTATTTAATTATATATTATATTATATTATATTATATTATATTTTATATATATTATATGTTTATATATATATATATATCAATAAAGAAATTCTTAGTTTGTTATAAAGAATATGTGCATACATGCAAAATGAATTTTTGCCGAAACTGACAACTCACCACAAAATCCACAAGTTTTTCGGCAATCATTCATCATTGAGAATCTCTTTTGCAAACAAAGTCCAAGTTGTCTTGCTCTCCTGCATGTAAGTGGTTTTTCATCTTCGCAAGGACCTGATTGAGTCAAATTTGATGCATCATAAACACTTGAAACTTTTGAAGGGTGAATATTCAATGCCTTTACTGCACAAGCAAATTATTTCTTAATACCTGCTGAGCCAGAAAAAGGTTACCACTTTTGAAAATTCATAGCTCCAGGAGCACTTCACAAATCTGAATGATTCAAATTCTATTTAAAAGCCAAAAGATCGACGTGTTTTTGTGCTTTTCCAGGCTGTCTTACGAGCACTAAAAATGTAGGTAAACTTAACTTAAAAAAATTCCATGGTTGCAAATTGACTGAAAAGGGGCCTAAAACATTGATCAAATAATAAAGGATTCCTCGCATAGAGCAATAAAGAAAATGCAGTTGCTCATGGGTGAGAGCTATCCTCTGTACATTGATCGCTATGGGACTGAAAATCCTTAGTATTTGTTTGAGAACGTATGTCTTACAACTATTGAGATTCTTGAGAGGGGTGAAAGGCCCATTGCCTTTTGTTCTGTGTGAGGAGAGTCCTTACGATTTGATCGATGTTGTAGGCCCTTTTCAGTCTTTTTGCAAACATGAAATTTTTACAAAGTTGAATTTACCTTCATTTCTAGAGCCCGTAAACAACCAGAAAAATCAGGAAAATAACTTTGATCATTCAAATCTGTGATGTTTTCTAGGTACCTTAGAGAAAACAGGGCTCAGGGCTCGACACTGCGAGGGCATTTCGTTAGGGTAAGTTTGGGAGGCGGAATGTTGTTGCAGTTCAGTTTGGATTCATAACTTTATCATTCCAAAAACTGAAGAACAAAGTAAGAAATACTTACGACACAAGGCACATGTCTTTTTACAGGCAGCTCGAACATTTTTATTCCTTACATCTGCGCAAAGTCCATCTCTCTGTGCAATGCGACAGTACCATTGGGTACTTTTATCAATGCATGACTCTGATAAAAAAACACTTCGTTAGAAGATCATAAAACTTTGATTAAATGAAAGATTTTGTCAAACATATGATTTCAAGACTTTTTACTGGTGAAGAACAGGATAAAGTATCTTTAGATAGCACCAAAGAGCATTTACAAAACTTGATTTTGGAGCCTCCAGAGGAGGGGGCTTAAGAACCAGGGCTTATTAGCGACGGTGCTTATTTACAAGCTCAAATGAAAATGATACACTTGATAGCTTTGTAATTCTTTTATCTCATATTCTGCAGAATAGACATACAATTTTACGAATCAGATACATAATTTCGACACATTACTTATTCCAAATCATGTCAAAATAAACTTGAAAACTTGTTCAGCTAACGAAATGGGAAGTCTGTGGTAATCTCTGGTATTTGATTACCCTGGGTGCCGGAGCCTATTCTCGTTCCCCACACTATAGGCTCTGGTACCCAGGGTAATATTTGATTTAAAGTTGGGTGGGACAACAAGGACAGATTTTGTAAGATAATAGCAGCAATTGCTTTTGTTGACACCTAAATTCAAAGCAATTTTCGATTGCATATAAAGAAATTCTTTCAACCAGTACTTCAAAACAAACAAAGCCGCAAAAGTTTCCCTGATACCCAAGTAGCTAGCTGGCTCGTCGTGCATTTCGGAAATGATTTTTAAGAGCAACACGAGCATATGACGAAAGAAGACGGCTTTATCTAAACATCTGCCACAGGCATTTTATTTTTCTCTATTAGAAGCTGAGCAGTAAGTGTTTAGATTACACCCAAAAATACGAGAATTCAATTGCATGTCAATCGGCTTCTGAAGCAAATAAATAGAATGTCACTAGCAGATGTTTAGATGAACATCTATTAAAAATGACCTTTTCGCGTGCACAAGGCGAGAGTTTGCCCTATTGATTCGGGGCAAGTTTTGCGGTTTGGTTTGTTTTGAATTACTGGTTGAGAGAATTTCCTTTGTCTAAAATCGATAATCGCCTTGAATTCAGGTGTCAATCAAAAACAACTGATACCATTATATTAAGAATCTGTCCTTGTTGGGAGAGGGGGGCTTAACATAGAACGGGCCTATTTAAAATCTTGGCTAAATGGGAGGGGATTATTAGAGAGGGGCTTGTTAGAGAGAAGGGTTAGAAGAAATGGTGCTTAATAGAGAGGGGGACGAAATAGATGCCGCTTTTTTGCGTCACGTAAAAGCAGAATGTGTGAAATTTAAGAGCAGTGTGGGGATTTTATGACCAATCCAACTTTGTGCGATTGGCTAACTCCATGGACTGCATAGATTACCATATGATAATGATTATCCCTACAAAATATCATAAATTAACAAAAAGAGAAAAGAAATTACAGACTCACCTGGACAGCCCTGGAATTCGTACCCCTTCGCAGGAGTTTTTTCGTCGTGACAACACCCATATGGTGTGTACTTGCATGCTGGAACTTTTGGTTCTAGGGACAATAATTTTCAGTTCAGATTATTAGTGTAAGAATGGGTAAAAGCTAACGTAGTAAATAAAAGGCAAAGATTATGCCCTAAGAAAGTGATTTTAGTAAAGGTTGTATGTGTCAACAAAAAGTGACTGGGATTCACTGCAAAATTCGACTGGGAAGAGTGAGCATAGGATTGGAAGAATGGGATCGGAGGACGCCATTCAGATAAAAAATTGGAAAAAATGCCTTCTGTCGCTATCAGGCGCCAGAAAACCAAAAAAAGATGCGAAAACGGAACATCCCAGTCGTACAAATTTGATAAGTACCCCTACAGGATGTAAACCAGACTTCAAGCATATTCTGTAAAATCACATTTTTCCGATAAATGGTAACAGAGCATCAGATTGGCGTAAAAAAGTTGTTGTTGTTATTGTTGTTGTTGTTGTTGCAATAACTGGAACTATGCAGTGGTCTGATCAAGCATGAAATACATACAGCTAAATTTGAAGACAGTTGAAGTACAATACTTACGACAGAATTCACATGTTCTGTTACAATAGTATCCCATTCGCTCTTTATGAGTAGTACAAGCAAAATGCCTCTTCAGATATCTACAGTGAGCCTTGGTAATTTTATCCTTACATGTCTCCGTATCAATGTCCTCTGTTAACGAAGGAAAGATATGATGATGACATAATCACGGCTGAAAGAAGTAAGAAGCCTACGTTGGCCTAAAAACTGTAGGGAATGCTTCGGCACCAACGTCTTTTCTGACGCCATGGGTGGTTTCATTGCCGAAGCTTTGTTTCTTTGCGGAGGAAAAATTATTTGATACTACAAAAAGAAGCCAGCAGAAGTTTACAGAAGATGTGAATTTTTCCTCCGCAGGATAATACATACATGACGAAAGGTAAGAGCGGTGTCTATTCATACATAAACATGTCACAATTTTTCTGAATAAATCCAGATCGCAGTACTCCTTGACTACTGTTTTGATATTTGTACTATTTTACTCACCACTTAGTAGACTGGTAGGAATAGCCATTCGTGAAGCGAAGGTGTCCATTTCTGAAAGAAGAAAGAGTGCAAAGAACGTGATTAGTGGTTGCTTGCAAAGACTGGTTACCATACGGTAGTATTGCAGAGTTTCTGTGTTGTGTGGTTTGGTGAGTGTTAGGGCCTTAGGGAGGTCACTTGAACAAAGTATCACCTGAAGTTTTGCTGACCCAAAACAAAAGAATCCGCAAAATTTTTGATGGGACACAAAAATACGAAATAAGAGTCTTAGAAGTGAGCACATAAGCAAATATTTCTCTCCAACAATCACCCAATTAAAAATTTTCCTCTCTTACAACCCTTCTGTAGAGACAGAACAAGCCCGTCGGAGGCGGGGGTCTCAATAATTTGCTGAAGATTGCTGATTTTGTAAGTGAAAAAGGCTGTAAAAGCCAGGGCCGTTAGAAAGAAGATTCAAATTTGTGTATATTCAAAGAAGCTACCAGAATCTGTCAAAAATGCAAGATCTTTTGATGTCATACAAGTCAAAAAAATCAAAATTTCATGGAAAGACTCTCATAAGTCGTGATCCTTCGCTTCCGTCAATAGCACATTTTCCAAAAATGGGGCGTTTTTCAACGATCTAAAGGGCGTGGTCATGAAAAATTTTCCCGAGGGCAGGCCCCCCGGACCCCCATTTTCGCTCGCTCCGCTGGCTCCATGAATTTCATTCCGACGGATCTACAGAACAAACAAGAGCCAATTTATGCATCGGTTAAACTCACAATTACCAAAAACCTGCACTTTGCAAAGCAATAAATGACAAGTACTAAATAGGAATATTCTTAAATCAGTTACTCAACAATTTCAGATCACTGAGCCAATTCTAGGGGTGGCACCAGAAATCTTTCGACGGAGGGGCTGGGGCGTCCGACAGGGAGGTGGAAATGGCCAAAAATGTAGTTTTCATATACCATTTTGCCAAATTTTCTCTGACAGAAACCCAAAATTTCCTCCGATAGGGGGCCGTAGCCCCCTCTAGCCCTACCCTGGAGCCGCCATTGGCCAATTCCTACCCAAACAATCAGTTAGACCCTCCCGTATATAGAAAGTTCCGAATGCCCCCCCTGGGCAAGCTTCAGATTGTTCAAGTCGTTTAGACTGATAAAAATCGTCGTAGTTTGGTTCCTTGATAGGTTGATAATCGCTACAACTTGAAGTAGAGTGTCATCATCCAATTCAATTAACAAGCGAAAACTGGGACTGAAGTCAAAGGTGTTGTGGCGCAGTGGTGTAATCCTCTGACTTTGAAGTCAGAACAGTCAGGCAGAGTGGGTTCGAGACGCGACAGGGCCTCACCACTAGAGCGTCATGACATAGGGTCGCGGACTCGATTAGCGCTTAGCTACTTCTGCGATCCCAGCGCTTGGCGCTAAAAACCGCAACTTCAACATCACCTTCAGTTAGTCTAGGCGTCGTTCATGTTGGAATAAGATCCATCTATATTTCTATAGAGTATATGAAATATGATAGTGTAACGTTTGTGAGGCTGATGCTGTGGAGGATCTGCAACCTCAATTGTCATAATTATTACAAATTTGCAAAAATAAGCTTCAGCTTGCTTTTTGAGATCTTGTTTGAGTTAATCTATTAAATGACTGCTGATTTATGGCACAGGAAAGGAAAAATAAATGATTGCTTCAAAACATGGTATATAATATAAGCTATAAATGAGTCCTTACCAGCTTCAGTTTTTTCAAATTGATCCAAGATAAAGTCGACTGTGTGATTAAATGCCTGCTCTATCAGCCTTCCATCTTGGGCTGTCAAGAAAAATTAATCTTTATATCAAAAATAAAAGTTTGCATAAACGCTACGACACTGCAAGCCACTAATAACACGCTGCACTTTTTTAAAAGAAACTTGGGTCCAGCCATAGTGCTAACAGTTTTTTGATTTAGCATGAAGATTTTGTCCATTTTTGTACTATAAGTTACTTGGTTTGTTTCTTATTTTTTGAATGCATGAATTATTATAGTGGTCTCAAACAATGCTCCAGATATTTTTCTTGACATTTAAAACATCATTTTAGAATAAACAGTATCCTACTAGCTTCAAAACATAAACCATTAGTTGATATAAGTAACTCAAGAACAATGGTTCAACGATATATTTGCTATCATATCCATTCTTTTAACTTAAACAGTAAGTGAACATGAAGATTGTTATGGATCCTTTAAGAAACTCGTAAGAAACTCTGAGCACTCAAAATCTAATAATTCTAGGACACTTTCAGCACTGGCCCCAATTCCTAGTTTCTTATGAAGAAATACGTGTAACACTAACAGAACTGCAGCAATAAACTTATATGCAACACAGGTGCAACTTAGATGCAAAGAATAAGTCTCCTCACCGGTATCCGCACTAAACACAGTTGCAATGCATGCAAGGAATATGAAAATTTCATCATTCTTCATATTTTCTCCTGATCTTTTTACACTTTGGATAACTCTTTTATTCTTCAGTGGTCTTTACTCTTCTTCTTGAGGCCTGTTTGACTGATTTCAATGATAGAACACCTTGTATTTATACCTAAGCGAACAGCCAATCAAGGACGATCATTCCGCAGATGACAACACACAAATGTAACTTGATTTCACATTATTTGTCGTCAGTTCGTTATTGGTTGGTAGATCTTTCCCCGTGAGTGATACAGTAGCTTATGGTTTTGTGGTTTTGAGTCTCTAATGCCGCAAAGGAATTTTTTCTTGTCCCAAATGACGAAAATGATTTGTTTCGATCCTCTAGTGACGATAATGATTTGTTTCGGGTCTCTAATGACGATAATGGTTTTTTCGATTCTCGATTCTCCATTGACAAGAGTAAGGTTGCAGCAAACACAGTGGTCAACCGTTTGACTAAAAAATAACGATACGATTAAAGTACGACCAAAAACTATGTAGAGTTAGAACGTTTTTCGATGCCATTTCGGTTATATTTGCTTAACCCATGCGGCTACGGAGAACGATTGCAAAGAAACAATTCAGTGGCGGTCAAGGGGTCGTATCCAAAATAACATAGCATTGTACAACTCTACACAAAGATTACACTCGTTAAGTACCATACGTCTTGTTGTTGGTAGTGGGTGTCATTCTCCTCCACCGCAGTGTGAGGTAGTATTTCTCCTCCGCCTCAGCAAGAGGTAGTAGCAGTCATTCTCCTCCACCGCAGTGTGAGGTAGTATCTCTCCTCCGCCTCAGCAAGAGGTAGTAGCAGTCATTCTCCTCCACCACAGTGTGAGGTAGTATCTCTCCTCCGCCTCAGCGAGAGGTAGTATCAGTCATTCTCCTCCGCCGCAGCGTGAGGTAGTATCTCTCCTCCGCCTCAGCGAGAGGTAGTATCAGTCATTCTCCTCCGCCGCAGCGTGAGGTAGTACCAGTATTTGGTGTAGTCCTTGTAGTAGTTGTCTTAAACTACAATAAGCTACCTACACTAATAACTGGAGACGACTGCTTAATGAGAGGAGGCTAATACGGGGGGCATGTTCAATCCCAATTTCTTAAGGTGCAAACAAGTATAGTTAACGTGGCCACCTATTGTGTGGCCCCAAACCGAAGGGGAAACAGATACGACCCGGATAAATTTTTTAAAAGGGATAATAATAATAAAATAATAATGATAATAATAATAAGAATAATAAAAATGATAATAAATTGATTTTCTTTTTTACAGGATAATCCATCAGTGCAGAAATACACTGTTATCGCTAGATTGCTGTTCCTAAAGTCAAATGAAAAAGAAATGAAAACTAAAGTCTTACAGTAAAGTCATGAAAAAATATCTCTCTCTTTTTTTTTTTTGCCTATTACAGTGCTCTTCCAATGCTTTCCTAAATACAGTATTATATTTTATGCTTCTAACTTCGGCGGGTAGTGCATTAAATGCCTTAGCAGCAAGAAAGTACCTTTTCATCCAGTCTCAAGCTTCACTTTCGGTAACTTGATTGAATTCAAGTTGTTTTGTGTTGCATACTTATGGTCCGTTTTTCAAAATAATCAGGAGAAAATTATGGGAAGGGTGGGTGGGAAATTCGAGAACGAATGGCTTACACTTTGCATGTGCTCTCAACCGTATTGCATGCTGGGAAGGCGGAAGCAAAAGGCGGGAAATGGCCTCCGCAGGGGGTGATGAGGTGAATTAACCTCCGCCTATGTGTTAAAAAACATTTATGGGGCATAAATGTGCTATTAACCCATGCGGCTACGGAGAACGGTTGCAAAGAAACAATTCAGTGGCGGTCAAGGGGTCGTATCCAAAATAACATAGCATTGTACAACTCTACACAAAGATTACACTCGTTAAGTACCATACGTCTTGTTGTTGGTAGTGGGTGTCATTCTCCTCCACCGCAGTGTGAGGTAGTATTTCTCCTCCGCCTCAGCAAGAGGTAGTAGCAGTCATTCTCCTCCACCGCAGTGTGAGGTAGTATCTCTCCTCCGCCTCAGCAAGAGGTAGTAGCAGTCATTCTCCTCCACCACAGTGTGAGGTAGTATCTCTCCTCCGCCTCAGCGAGAGGTAGTATCAGTCATTCTCCTCCGCCGCAGCGTGAGGTAGTATCTCTCCTCCGCCTCAGCGAGAGGTAGTATCAGTCATTCTCCTCCGCCGCAGCGTGAGGTAGTACCAGTATTTGGTGTAGTCCTTGTAGTAGTTGTCTTAAACTACAATAAGCTACCTACACTAATAACTGGAGACGACTGCTTAATGAGAGGAGGCTAATACGGGGGGCATGTTCAATCCCAATTTCTTAAGGTGCAAACAAGTATAGTTAACGTGGCCACCTATTGTGTGGCCCCAAACCGCCAAAGTACAGCCAAAATAGTGCTCCCTAGACCCAACCACTGATATGGATGTGTATATATATATAAACCCAATCATCTATTTTTTCTACCCTTTTTCCTTTGTTTGGTGCCTTAGTATGGAGACCAGACCATAGATGGCGGCATTGCTGTTTTCACTAGGAGTTTAGGGACTCTACTTAAAATATCACTAGGTATTCTAATATGCCTTGCAAAGCAGTTACTGGACCAGCGTCCCAAAACCTTTAACAGCCGGTCAGGAATGTTCGCTGCTGCTGTTGTCGTTGCTGCCCCACTCCTGAAGCTGTGGGACGAGATATTTTGGCTGGTGGCACCTTGTAGGTATGTCTTTCTTGAACTCTCTGATATTGACTAAAGTTGTGTAGCAATTCAAGCTCCCTTTTTAGGTACTCCAGACTGCTGGGGAAATCCTTGTTGGCAGTGGATTGGCTCCTGGGGGCCAGTTGAAAGAACCTCCTCCCCTGTGAATGAAAAAGAGCATCGGCGAGAACATTGGACGTCCCAGGAATATGTGAAGCGTTTACAGTAAAGTTGTGCTTGGCTGCAGTGAAGAACAATTCACACGGGAGGTTAGCAATTGGGGGGCATTTTGCTGTGTGTTTTGACCATATATCAACAACAGCTTTGTTATCACAATGGAAGAGAAGCTTTTTGCCTATAAAACGCTCTGCCCAGATCTCGCATGCTACATATATAGGAAACAGTTCCTTCCAAGCAATTGAATAACTCTTGAACTGGGCTGGCCACCGTTCTGACATCCAGTCCCCTTTAAAATTAATTCCAAATCCAAGCTCTCCTGAAGCATCTGTAAAGAGTTCAATATCTGGACATTTTGTGGTGAAACGGTCTAGGATTTGCTGCTTACTGTTCAAAGTAGGGAGAAATCAAGCCACCACCAAATATCCTCTCGTGCTGAACTGTTTAAGGAAATGAGGTGGCTAGGCCTATCAACTGTAGTAGACATATCAAGTAAATGTCTTAGGAATGTGTGGCCTGGAGGAATGATTTTTTGCAGCAAAGGATAATTCCCAATCAAGGATGATGGATCGTGTTTTGTGCAATTCCTTTTTTTTTTTTGATACCAAACCTGGAGCAACGATAACAAGTCATAAAGTTTCTCCTGGGAAAGGCGAGTAACCATAGCAGCTGAATCGATTACTTAGTAATTGATTGGGAATTTCCCAGGTAGGTTAGCTCAGTTGTGGGGCCCACCATTTGTTCAGGGGCTAGTGGGATGCCCAAACGATGAAAAAGAGTTCTTTAGTCTTTGAATCTTGTGTGCACAAGATGCCTCATCTGCATAAGAATTAAAATAGTTAACCCACAAAGGGAAAAAGACCCAGTAAATGCCAGTCACTTGGGGCAACTGGGCACATCCTAAAGGCACTCTTCACATATAACTTGGCTAAGTGTACCTCTGTGTATCATCTGTTTACATCTGTTTACCCCTGTTTACCATCCTAAGTGTGCCTCTGTTTACATCTAACTTGGCTGAGTGTACCTCTGTCTAAGTGCACCTCTTCCTAGTTCCGAAACGATATCAACTGCCCTATTAAAGTTTCATAATGGACAATTGCTTCCTCATCAGGGATATAGTCATTGATGGAGTAGCCTTTTGGAGATGAAAGGTCTGTAATGATCCGCACTTTGTTCGATTCCTTTTTTTTTTTTTGAGGGGGGGGGGCGATAATCCCAATTGGGGATGTCCTTAATTTTGAAAGTGGTGCAGTGTGAAAAGGGGGGCCTGCAATGCGGTGGGCCAGGATTTTAGCCAATATATTCATATGATATCAGTAATAAGTTGTACGTGACTTTCTTCTGAATTCCGAATAAAAGCTGTGTTGCTAAATTCTGGGCCTGAGTAACCTATGACAAAACCATAAGTAAAACCAGATAAATAAAAGCTACAAACTGTTTGTTTGGGTGGTGCATTAGTTCTCTTTTAAATTCAGAAACCTTCACTGGGGTGTAGATTGATGAAGGCAAAGGTTCAAAATTGTTAGACGGGTATGTTTTGCAATATGCTCCTGGATGATTGCCTCCGCACTTGTTGCAGGCATGACAGTGAGGGCAGTGCTGAGAGTTGCAGTGGTCACCTGCATTGAATTCCCGGCAATTGGTATGTAAGGGGTTCTTGTATGGAAAGGAGCTTGTCTTGGGTCAAAAGGGCTCATTTGCACTTTTTTTTTTTTTTTTTTGGATAAAGGCTCACTTGTGCTTGTTTTGGGACGAAAGACTCATTTGGGCAGTTGGAGGAGTAGTGCCCTGGCTGAGAACATCTGAAACAGGTGGGCTGGCCATATGACTGGGTGGGCTGGGTACATAGAAAGCGGTCAAATGCGTAGTCATATAGCTTGTCCCATCAGGCTGATTTGTCCCTGGCGATATTCAGCCGAAATGCAACATCATATCTATACCAGGCTGTGAAGTGGTACACCCTTTGAAAAGAACAGATTGACTCCTGGTATGCTAACATCTGGGGGGCAAGGTCCAGGTGTCAGATGAAAGTGGACCATACCTCTTAAAAATACATTCTAAGCCTTAAACCTTTGGCTTGTAGTGGTTACGCTACGCTTTCTGGCATTTGAGGTTGAAATGCTACTTGAGCCGGCCTTACATCAGATGCAGACAGGTCAAAAAGCAGGTGAGGTTCTACAGATGTTGCACCATGCAGGCTTTTTGGGAGACGGGTTGCTAAATCAATGTACTCCTTGTTCTTAAGGGCCTTTATGACCTTTTCTGAGAAGGGAGGGAGGTTGATGCCTACTGTTGATAAATTGGCAAATTTATACCTGCTAATGATCCATGGGCATCTGCTGCTGGCAGTACTGGTTGAGTGCTGGGGCGCTGTTGTTTTGGTCAAGCTTTGGTTGTGTTGGAGGGGCAGAGCAGAATCAGATTGCGTTCTGTGGCTTCTTGAACAGGGTGAATGGCAGCTGCTGAAGCTGGAGATAATGGAGGGGCAAATGCTGCTTGGTGGGAAGCTGTATGGCAATAGAAACCTCTGATCTGATCAGGGCACAAAGTTCTTGCAGTAGTGAGAGCCCAACTATTTCTTTGCTAGCCGTCGGGGCTGAGTTTGACTTTTGAGTAGCTTCCTGTGATCTGTGTTCCTGATTTCCTTCTGTAATCACAAATGATGCATCTTCCATATTGGAACTGCTTTCGCCAGGTTGTGGTAAGTTAAAATGTGTAAAATGCGCTCTGCTAACGAGTTCTTTGGGCCAGTCGTGGCTTAGGCCATAGTGGGCACAGCGAGCTTTGAGAACGGCTTTGGCTGTTCTTCTCCAATCACGCAGGGTTTTGACCCGAACTTCTGTTTCCGATGGAAGTTTCTTTGACAAAGGCCCCATCCGAGGCCGACATGACGGTGATACTAAGACAGATTCTTCTAAAAATTCCACAAAAACGAGCTCGAAATTCGAGAACGAATGGCTTACACTTTGCATGTGCTCTCAACCGTATTGCATGCTGGGAAGGCGGAAGCAAAAGGCGGGAAATGGCCTCCGCAGGGGGTGATGAGGTGAATTAACCTCCGCCTATGTGTTAAAAAACATTTATGGGGCATAAATGTGCTATTAATAGTAAAAGTCAAGGTCTCTTTCGAAAGAGGAAGAGAAGCGTAATATCCTTGAGCAGCATTTTTGAAATTTAAACTTACAGAAGGGGGTTGAAATCAAGCCTCAAAAAAGGCAAATGTTAGCCCACGCAACCGTTAAGGTTGAAACATATATGACTGAAAAGCTCTATCTTAGCTGTATCCAAATCTGTGCTCCGTTTGTTTGTCAACCCAATAGGTTTTTGTCTACAAACGAAGAAATGGTCAAGGGTTAGCAGATTTTTGAAAATCTGGTTTTCTCAATAACGGGGAAAGCACTAAGTCGCTACAACAACAAATAACAGGGACTTTTATCACAAAAGACTGTATCGAGCATGAAAGATTGTCTCAAGAGAGCTTAGTCGAAATTCACTCTTTCTTCCTAAATGTTGCTGATTTCTTTCAAAGAATACTTTGTTTAGATACTAAAAAATTAAATTTGGTACGCTTACAGTTTTTGAAAGAACCTTTGCAGTAGCGCAGTGCTTCTCGTTTGCGAATTTAGCCGCTTGAGAGATTACAATCGATACATTTTTCATGTGCTTTTTCAAGAAATAATTGCTATCTAAGATGCTTAACGGAACAACTTAAAATTGAAATAGAATACTTTTTCAATGAAAGCATCAATGATTACGAGAAAGTGACTTTCGGTTAAACTCCCTTAAGATAACCTTCCATGCTCGATACAGTTTTCCTGTGATAAAGTCCGTGTTATTCGTTGCAGTAGCGACTTGTTGCTTCCCCCGATTTTGGGGAAACCAGCTTTTCCAAAATCTGCTAATCCTTGGCCATTTCTTCGCATGGACAAAAATGTAATTGGTTAACAAATAAACGGAGGAGAGATTTGGATACAGCTAAGATAGAGCTTTTCAGTCATATATTTTTCAACCTCGACGACTGCGTGGGCTAAGAGTTGCCTCTTTTTGAGGCTTAATTTGAACCCCCTTCTGTAAAGCCCTGGTCAAACTGATCAAACATTTCACAAAACATTTATCAAACTTTATATTTTGATTTTGCTTCATGTTGTGGGTTGGTGTGGTCAAACAGAACTAACAGTTCACCAAACATTTCACCTAACATTTGGTTTGAAATCTGTGATCAGAAGGTGCCTGTGCAGTCAACGAGACACTGCGGAGCATGCACAAAGGCATTTTGATGAAAACAAAGGACGATGTTTGGCGAAATGTTTGCTGGAGTGGTCAAACATATCCAACATTTCATACAACAACGAAAAACAAAATTTGTTTTTGACCTAGATCAAAATTTGCCCAACACTGCCAAACAAATGTTATGAGACCAAACAAGGTGGTCAAACAAGCCCAACATTTCACCAAACATTTGTTTTTGAAATGTTAAGTGAAATGTTTGATCTGTTTGACCGGGGCTTAAGTTTAAATTTCTTAAATGCTGCTTAAAGGTGGTCTGAAGCGAAAATTTTCATTGATGAAAATGAATACCACTTTTAAATGATGAAGAATGTTGCTTATAATTTCATGATACCTTGTTCCATTTTCAATTTATCCACTATTTTGTATGATTGGCTGATGACGTCATTTTGTTTGCAAAAAGTAAAGAAACCGTATGAGGCTGACTAAGTTTCCAAAAGGAAATCAACTCAAAAAACTTTTTTTCAATTGACATGTCTTTCTAAACATCATATCAGTCCATGAGGCAATTTCTATTACATTTATTCAGCTCAACTGAAATGTCTCCTACAACTGTAACCTTTTCAAGATCAGATACAGCTGTATTTCAATATATCATCCTAGTAACTTGCAAACAAAATGACGTCATAAACTGAAATTTAATATTAATGGAAAACTTGAAAACAAAATGAGATATCAAAGAAATTTATAACGGATTCTGTATCATTCGATAGTGCCGTTCATTTGCATCAATAAAAAATTTCGCTTCAGATCACCTTTAAGGATGTTACCCTTCTATTCCTCTTTCGAAAGAGACCTTAACTTTTACTATTAAGCAAATAGAGCCGAAATGGCATCGAAAAAACGTTTTTACTCTACATAGTTTTTGGTCGTACCTTAGTAGGCACTTGGTTAAGTAACTCCATAGAAATGAGTAGCCCGTTTCCAATTACTTTTTGACACCAGAATATTGCAAATCCACTGAAAATTCATGGGATTACAAGCCTTTGAAGTTCAAGTTTGTGCGAAACCAGAGGCCACTAAATGGCATTTGTAGTAAAAGTCGCATGGGCTATGGTTTCTGCTGTTTGTCGTTTGTTTCCTGGGAAACCAAATGGCATTTGAAAAGGGTTTTGACGACCTAACATTTCAGCGTATGGATGCTTTGAGAAAAATGATTTAGAAGTAATAAGAAACTTATTTGAGCCAGTCTTGAAAATTTTCCCAAAACTATCCGATTTTGAGTCCTCAGAGTTTCTCGGGAGCTTCTTCAAGGCTCTATAACAATCTTCAGGTACACTACCTGCTTTCTCTTCAACATTTCATGTTGATTCAAGCTTATCCAATGTATATGGGCAGGAAAACGAGATACGCTTTGTCAGAGGAAACCTATGTGTCCCCCCGTGCAGTGAATTGAGGTTCATGCGCAGTAGCGTTTTGGAGTTGAAGCTCTGACGGGCGCATGAGATTCAACCCACTGCACGGGGGGGACACATTAGTTTCCTCGGACAAAGCGATCTCGTCTCCCAACAATAGAGAGTTTACGAATCCAGGACGGCAACGCCAGCCACAACGCCTTCTGAAATTCCGCAAAGCAAGTCTTGTTTCCGCAAGCTACCTTTGATATATCATCCAAAAGGCCAAAATGAGGCCCGTAATAACTCTGAGAGGCCTGAAAACCATATCTTCACTTTGACGACAAACATTTAAAGCGACTGAGCTTTACTTCGTAGGCCCAGATCTGCAGCACAGAACGCCCGAAATGCGGTTTCCAAGTTGTGAAATCGAAATGAACAACTTCAGAGCCTCTCAAGGGAGGTACATTTGAACAAAAAGCAAGGAATCTTTTGATTCTAAAGTTCTGAAACAAAAGCAACATCGCGTTGTCGTTGCCGTTGCCGTCGTTGTTTCGTAAACTCCCTAATGAAGGCATAACTGAAGTAACTTCCGATTAATATGATAAAAACACAAGTGATAATGAAATAAAAGATATGTGACGGATTTCCTTTATCAAAATAAATTGCTTTTTAAGTTATATTTTCCCAATGCTGTAGTTTCTTAAAGTATTTGGTGACCAATTTCTTAGAGAGAAATACATGTAAGCCCGAATAAGCCAAATGAAAACGAAGAAACAGTCCTCAAATTCTCAGTGTCAGAAATTTCAACAAACAAATTTTGAAATAAACTAAAATAAATATTATTGTCCATAGAGGACTAAACACTAAATGGAGAACACGAAAATTCGTAAATTAAATACCTATTTACGAATGAATTAGAATATAGTTATCAAATTTGGAGAAAACAACTAATGTTAATATAAACACGTAAAATGATATGTAACACTACTTACAATGAAAAAAGATTTAGGTCAACTTCCACTGCCCTAATTATGGTAGTTTCGCAGCTTACAAGATATTAAACGAGTTTTTCAGTCAACTTCAAGTAAGAAAACAATGCGGGAAAGCATTAGCAACTTCTGGTCATAAGGAAAGTCAAAAAGAGCTTATCCTTTTTCAAGTTTTGAAGTAATTTTCACAAACCAACTTTACCTATATTTACAACAGTCAGAAAATAGAAGAAAAATGACAAAAAAGGCTTTAGATTTTCGGCTATCAATCAAACTTTGATTCATTCCTATACAGTTGAAGCTCTTATTGGTCCATGCGGTACCTTTGCAGTGATTTCTGACAGGAAATCTGGCTTCTGAAAAATCTACTTCTCCCAAATCAGGGTGCCATGCCAACCAAGAGAGAAAGACACTTTCCGTTAGATCATGCTGTTCTGCACGGCAGACTCTTGTTAACTTTCCGCTAAATTAATCTCATCTAAATTTACGAAGGAATTTATTAACTAAGTTCTGTTTATAACGAATCGCAATCTAGTATCTTTATCGTATCTGCTTCTTTTCATTCTCAGACTAGATCATCTTCTGGCATTGAGCATTTCTCCATTGCAATGACTGTACTTTTATACTTTGCAAAGATATTCTGTATGAATTTTGAAGTTGTCAAAGATGCAGTTGTCTTTATGCGGAGTGGTAGTGTTGCCATTTTAGGAACTGAAATTTGAATAAAAAATCTTTCAAAATCAGGAAACTATCCAAATAAGGAAGATTTGGTGGGATTTTCAACTCAAGCTTAGCGGGGAAACAAGTTGTCTTGTCGGGTCATCCTTGTATTTCCTGGACAGATCATCACTTCAGCGGAGTTGTTACTGGAGGGTGAGGTATCTACAATTCGTAATACATGCGAAGCTAAAATTACCTGTTTTTACAATAAAAACATGTTTTGGCGCAGTTGACCTTCATGAATTTTCTGTTTTTGACCTCACCACAAGCAGGTCGGAATCGTTTGCATAGAGTAGTTCTCTTGTCTTTGCAGCCTAAAAATGAATAAATCACATCATGTGAAACTAAATATTTCAAATACAAGACGCCGTTAAAAACTCTTGGTGAACACTGATCCTTTACGGGAGTGTGGCAGAATATTTGACCACGGGCAATAATTTTGAGTTTAAGTTTCAAATGAGACAAATCATCGCGTAGCAGCTCAGGGGCGAAAACAGATCGAACTTCATTTGCATATAGACTCAATCCACTCGTCCCAATGTTTTCACTCCCTGCGACGGAAATACATTGTTAAGCAGAGCATGAAATGTCGGTTCGTTCAATAACAATCCAATTCAATCATAAAGTATGTTGTTGTTGTTGTTGTTGTTGTTGTTGTAACTGGGATGTTCTTTGCTCGCGATCCCGTCAAAGCAAAACAACACAGTGAGCAAGAATGCAATTTTATCATCATAATATAAACCACATAAGCCGTGCTTTATTGCCCTTGACTTATGACGATGAGTACCTTGTATCCCTACCGTAAACCTTACTTAAAAGGGACTCATAATGAAACAGCGAAAAGGCTGACCCTATTTCCTGCAATCATCTATGGAATTAAGATAAAATCATGGCTTCGGATCCCGAATCTCGTGGGAATGTTATCAGCTCTTCAAACGAATGGAAAATTCCACCACAGTTTCCGCAACCATAGTAATTCACAATTTTCGCAATCTGATCGGTGCTCTAGGAAGCTCAGAGTTTGGGCCCAAATAGGGTCAGGTTTTTCAGAGCATTATTATGAGTCTCTCTTGACCGAGGCGAGGCGCCATCATCAAGTCAAAGGAGCACAGGGAAACGAGGGACTCAAAATCATAAGTCTACTATTGCCCGATTGCCCGTGATTTGACAAAGAAACAAAAATCTATCTATTTAACGCAGGTATAGAACATTCTAGATATCTAAAGAGGTCGGTCGATGCGATTTCTTTTAAAACAGATTGCGTGCGATCAAAATAAACATGGACACATCACAGAAACATACCCTCTTTGTTGTTTCTGCATCCTTGATAGTTAGGCCCAGTACATGGAGTCTTGTTGTCCATACAACAACCATATTTCTTGTAATGGCAAGCAGGCTTCGCAGCTCTGGCAGCTGTATGATAAAAGAAAATCATCGTTCGTTATTCTGAGTTCAACGATGGATGTATCATAGTGTTAGTCGAAAGATACTAAAGGCATACAGCATAGGTGTTGCATCTTTGCAAAATTCTAAACAACAGGAAGTCCAGGCAGCTAATTGAACAAGGACAGGTTTACAACCTTAAAATCGTTAATTTTATAATACGTTTGTGTGTTATTTGTTGCACTTCTCCACGGCTGTGTTGTATTTCATTAACTTCTGCACAGTACTGCATAATAGACCTTTCAGCTATTCTGAAAAAGAATCTCAACCGAACGATTCTTTGCTACATTTTGTAGAATTTTCGAATGTGCACAATAGTGATAGAAGCTCTAACGCCACTCGATCGAATCTCGTGCATAAAAATGTATAAAAATAACGCTCGATCCAGGCTCTTTTGCAGAATAGCTAAAAGGTCTATTGTTCGAACATGAGAGTTCGATATGATGTAACTTGTAGGTGTTTTTATGTAAGTTACCTACATAAGAATACCAGCAAATTATTTCATATTGAACTCTCGCAATCGAACAATTATGCAAAGCAGTGCAGAAGTCAATGAGATACAACGCAGCCGTGGAGAGGCGCAACAAATAACACACAAAGGCGTCTAATTATTTTAAGATTGTAAACTTATCACTGCTCAGTTAACAGTTGAGGGAATAAGGCAATAAAATTTTACACATGTAAGTTAAAGTTTTTTCAAAGATTCAAAGCTTATGCTGAGGCATACAGGTATGTCATTTGAATTTATGATACCCATTACGTCCTTGGTTTACGATCTTCTGAGATTGATTACTCAAATCCCCTTTATCCCTGTGGTAACCTTGTTCAAGAGAAACTCGTAATTAGGCATTGGCAAAGGAAGCCCTTCTCAGGCCTATTCTATTTTGACATAACTTTATAAATATATCCTACTGCTTCAAAAAGGCCTATTTGGCAAAATCACGAATGATGATACCGGCTTCTACACCAAAACTGCGAAAATCAATATCCTCCTTCCCATTGGCATGTACTCGGTATACCCAACACAGTAGGCTAACGATTAGATACATTCTTTCTCAGGTAAACACATAGCCGCCGATGTAATCAATATGGAAACATACCACAAAATCCACAAGTGTGAGGACAAATGAACTTCAGTCTGTGCTTCATTTTGTTGCAGAATCCAAATCTTTTCAAAGCCTTGCAGTTACGATGATCTCTGATCTTATGGCATGGAACACCCTCCATAAAGGCCCCTGCAGCAGTCAAAAAAATTAAAAAGCATGATAAATGGAAATTTGGGGTTTGCGAAAAAAGGCTGCAAAACCAAGATATTAAATCAAGGAGAGAGAGAAAGGAGTGCATGCCATAAATTCTACTAATACACAAAATTTTTCAACTATTTGCAGTTGTTTTTCTCACGAAACTTTGCCAGAAGAAATTAGAAGAACAAGGGCAGATTTTGTAATACAATAGCATCAGTTGCTTTGGTTCACACCTCAATTCAAAGCGATTAGCGAATGCAGACAAAAGAAATTCTTTCAACCAGTAAGCCAAAATAAACACAGTTGCAAAGCTGCCCTGGAACCAGTACGGCTAACTCTAGCTTGGTGAGGCCAAAGTGAGGTTTTTAAGAGAAGTTAGGTGCTTCTGACAAAAGAAGAAGGGTAAATCTAAAGCTCTGTCTTGCGGACTTTTGTTTACTTGAATAAGGAGCTGAAAAGTAATTGTTTGCAATTGAGCAATAAATATGCAGGAGTTGTAATGCCATCTGCTCGGCTTCTGAATCACGCACACATAATCCGCCAGAGAGAACTTTAGATTTACCCTTCTTCTTTCTTCTTAAGCATATAACTTCTCTTAAAGACCACCCTTCGTCCGCACCAGGTGAGAGTTCACCGTACTGGTTTCAGGGCAACTTTGCGGCTATTTTTGTTTTGAATCACTTGGTTTAAAGAATTTCTTTTGTCCAAAATCACTAATCACTTTGAATTGAGGTGTGAATCAAAGCAACTGATGCTATTGCATTACAAAATGTGCCCTTGTATACTAGAAGTCGATTCTTGATCAGGTGATGGAAAAGTGTGTTTAACTGAATAATGTATTGCCACCGAGAGAATACTGAAAAGAATAATTCTTCCAGGCCTCCTCTGTATCAAATTTGACGACAAATTTCTAGGCAACATGTCACATTTTCTGATAACAAATGACGCAAAAAGAACATAGAAATTCTTTCGAAAGAAAAGAGCGGTTCCGTAAGATTCACGAAAATATGATGCAGCTTTATGTAAGGCTTCACAAATGTCATAGAAGGAAGAAGTTTTCGCTTCAGATAACTCAGATTAGCTTTGTAGTTTTCATGGCCCCGTTTTCAGATTCAAGATTTTTAGTGGGCCCCTTTCATAGCCCAAAATTTTTGACGGCCCCTCTAAATATCTTCCAGCCACCTACCCAGAATTATTAATGACTGGTCCCTTGCTATCGAAATGAGGCCGAAATTTAAGAAATTCAACGACAAGTTTCTTGCAAGAAAATAAAAGTATTTGAGGCTCTTAGAAGAGGAAATCTACCTCAAGAAAACTTTACGAGAGCAAGTATACTTACATGGCTTGCACGGTCCAAACTGTTTCACTTTGATGGGAGGCCCTTTGCAGCTTGCTTGTTTCAAAGCACACAAATTTGGATATTCAATGCCATTTCTTGCGCATACTAATCCTGTAAGATCATCTCCAGATTTGCAAATTTCGCTACAAATACACGAAGGTTCGCCATACGAGTCAATGACACATTTTCGGTTGACTGGGCACGTGAAAGAACCACATGGATCTTTAGTTCCTGTTGAAAGAGAAAAAACTAAATTTTATACTGGGTGACTTAAAAGACAAATTAGCTAACACATTTCTGCGGCTGTGAGATAAAAGTATTTGGCAGAGAAAGCTAAAATGTTGATCTATCGGTCAAAAGTTAAGTTAGATTGTGGGCACATTTTGAAAACGGTGAAAAATGTTACAGATAGGCCTCCCGTTCACACAAAAACGCCCCCTTTTTGCCGGCAGATTTAAAAAACGGTAGATTTTGAAAAAGGAACTTTAAACCGGGCCACTTTGGAAATGAACACTCGAAAATGATGAAATAAAAATATGTTTCGACGCTTTTGGAACGAGGCTGATCAATTCCTAGGGTGTATGTAAATTTCCTTGGCATCGAAGACTCGCAAGGAGTTTTTTACCGTCAAATTTCATACCGTTTTCAAATTGCTCTAGTATCGTGTGAACTCTGGCTCAAATTTTGCTACCGTCACATTTTTCACTATTTTCAAAATGTGCCGGCACCGTGTGAACGCAATCTTAGCTTGAGAAATTTTGGTTGGTAAAATCACTCATCTTCTAGACCAACGAAGTAGGAAAATATTGATAAAGGGCTTAGTTAAAGATCATGAAGTTGAAATAATAGAGAGACAATATAATACGATTTGCAAGCCGAACTTGTGTAGAAAATTTACAACTCACCGCAATATCCGCAAGTTTTTCGACAGTTGTTCATCATAGAAAACTTCATTTTTTGGCACAGTCCATAAATTCTCGCGTATTGGCATTTCAGTGGTTCTTCGTCTTCGCACGCACCTGATTAATTCAAATTTGATAGATTAGAAAAATTTATTTCAAGTAGGAATATGCGGAGAATCATAGCAACCAAAGTGAAATCTAAAGTTATGACCAGTGACTGTCATTCAACCAGTGACTGTCATTCATTGAAGAGTTTCAGAGCTTTAAAAATGTTCAAAGATTCTTGGAAGCTGGAGATTTTGGAGGTTTCAAAGAGTTTTTGAGATATTACAAGAATTCTGCGCATCGAAAGATTTTTGAAATTTTCAATAAACTTTAAAAAATTTTTAAGAGCATAGCTATCATCTGTTGTGGGAGGAAGAAAGAGTTTCTTGCTGTTTGATATTGTTTGGGATTTCAAAGATTCGTTGACGATTTTTGAGATTTTCAGAATTCATGGAGATTCTTGGGGATCAAAGCATTTTTCAAAAATTTCAAAATCAATCTTCTATAAAAAGTGTCTCAAAACAGTGTTACCAGCCAAAAATCAATAAAACTAGATTATGTTAGTGATCTGAAGGTATCGGATGAGTCAAAAAAAAGTTTACACGTTTGGTGAGTCAAAGAATGAAAAATATGTGGCCGATATTCAAAACTAGAATTTTAATCTATCAGTCGAAGGTTAACTGAGATGAGAAAATTTTGCTTGGTAAAATCTCAGCCTGGTTCCCTGCGTCAACTCGACCGCATTCGTTTGAGGGTACTGGGCGCCAGGGAAGCGATTTGTTGAATTTGTTGACGTTATTTTGGACCGCTTCCGTGGAGCCCAGGCCCCTCAGTCGAAAATGACGTCAGGGAACCAGACTGGTAAAATCACACATCTTTAAGACCCAACGAGTAGAATAATGTCTGTGAGGGGTTTGTATGCGAGATCGAGAATTCCACGTTCCATTTTGGTCCATGATTTATGTGGCATTAAAGTTCACATTGCAAGCTTCAGAAATAAAATTCTCATTTCAATAGCACGTAAATTATGGACCACAACGGAATGAGGAATCCTTGTACTCAAACATGCCCATTACCAGCATTTTCCTAATTTCTGGGTTTAAATGATGTGTGATTTTACCAGAAAAAATTTTCTCATCTAAGTTAGCCTTTGACTGAAAGGTCAACATCTTCATTTTCAATATCGGCTCCATACTTTGATTCTATAGCATGCCAATTGCATGTACGTTTTTTTGCCTCAACCGGTTGAAATGATAAAATTTTCGTCTCGTTACTTAAAGGTACAAAATGACAGGCTGAAAAACGTGATTTTGAGCTGGACTTTTTAAACCAATAAGAGAAAAATCATATGGGAAAAATACCTCAATAAGATGACAAAGAAAAGAGGAAATTACTTACGACACAAGGAACAAGTCTTCTTACAGCCAGCGTGAACATTTTTGTACCTTTTATCTGAACAAAATCCAAAGCTATGTGCACTGCGACAGAATGACGGAGTGTTTCGATCCATGCATGATTCTAAAAGAATGAACGACGAATAAATGAATGAGCGAATGAGTGAATGAATGAATGGATGAATGGATGAATAAACAACTGAAAGTCTTTGTGATATATAAGTAGCTTACGATAAATATATCAGTCAGAGGCGGCTCTTGGCAATGAAACCAAAGATCGAGACGACTGTGCAAGGTTTGCTAATAAAGGTTCAAATGTTTGACAATTTTCAATTTTCTCTTTTTTGTCGTTTCCCTATCTTGCAATTATTTTCTGAATCGCATTTTGAAAAGGCTGCCTGCGGAGGAGCAAAAATGCAAAACCAATGGCGTCTCGAGTTAGTTGTGGTGCTGATTGCGTTGACTTGGAAAATGTGATTCAGAAAGTAATTGCGAGATAGGGAAATGACAAAGAAGAACACGAGTAACTTGTCTTTAAAACTTAACAGTAGAGTGAGTCAGCTTAGGCCATATTCGTGGATTGTGTCATTCAAATCATTCGTTTTGCATGTCCTTTTGCTCATACTAAATATATACGTAAGTTCAATTTTACGAAAAGTCCTTCCTTGGGAAATACCTGGAAATGTCAAACAGTTCAAAATAATGCAAAATATCATTGCTTATGTGCTCATGGAGCAGTAGCCTTTCAAACGCAAGGCCTTTTTTGACTCACCCGGTACACTTCAATCTAATAGGTAACTATATAGACTTCATTGACATGACCTTTTTCTGATCTGACTTGGAAGATAATATCAATCATTCCTACGTACTGTCATAAATCAACATAAACAGAAATGAGCTTACCTGGACAACCCTCGAAATAATACCCTTTTGCAGGAGTTTTTTCGTCATGACAGCACCCATATGGTGTGTATTGGCATGCAGGAACTTTTGGTTCTGCAGAAAGAAACTTATCTTTTAGCAGACGATTCTATCAAATGGTCAAAATACGTTTGACAAATTACGACAGTTCAAGGACTGTGCGTATATTCCTCTAAGAAGCTAAGAGTCTGGGGCCAGCATGAGAGTCTGTTAAAGACGCATTTCTAAACTGGGACAAACGCATTCGTTCACTAAATTGTACTTACTACAGAATTTGCAAGTTCTGCTGCAGTAATATCCCATTTGCCTTTTATGAGTAGAGCAAGCACGATGCCTCTTCAAATATTTGCAATGGGCCTTGCTAAGTCTATCTTTGCAATTTTCTTCCTCTTCTGTTAAGAAACAAGAAGATATGGTGATGTCAAATTACAGATGAATGATATAAACAGCTTGAATTGGCCTATTCAATAGAACCCATACATTTGGACTTAATCGGCGTAAGTCATTGGCCGAGACTGATTATATATATAGCTGTAATTATAGTTAGTCAATAGGTGATGGAAAAGCATTCAAATCAAAAAATCTAAAGTGTCGTTGTTGTTGTTGCTGCTGCTGTTGTTGCTGTTGTTTAGGACTATGTAGTGAGTTCACCATTGACCTATAAATGGAATCAATGACAAGAAACATCGCCTACTGTTTCTGTTATGTTTACATTTAAGAGTTTGGTGATTTAAAGTTTTTGGACGATCATAAATGATGTCCAGTTTTATTCTGCAAGCCTTTCTGCAAGGAAATCATCAACAGAATTAAACCTAGACTGAACGCAATAGTCATAGTTTCCTCTTTTACTGTACTGATACAGATACAACAACGACTCGTTTCCGAACGCTTCTAAATGCGGATCTGCTTCGTTCTGACTAAACATGGCCTAAATTAACGCTTCTTTCCTCAAAACCATAGAACCCAATATGTCAAAAAGTAGTCCGACTAAAAGAGTTGCAACAACTGAAGTGACCCACTAAGGCGAGAACACTTTCAGTGAAGGAACGAAGAGTGGCTTTTGAAGTGAGGCTAAATGAGACCCTCTCAGATAGAAAGAACGTAACATCTTTAGGTATACTTATTACAATCATCCTAGTTTCATTCCTCGATGGACTGATAGTGCCGTCATCAAATTCAATAAAACAAAATGGAAACTAACTGGTGCAGAGTTAGTCAGCTTAATATCTAGGTATAGTTTCAATAAGAACCTCACCGTGTCGGTAGGAATTCCTTTTGAGCTTGGCTGGAGTGGTGGTAATAATAATGTCCATTTCTGAAAAAAACAAGAGGGTAAACGCTATGACCAAACACGCATTTTCTTATAAACGCTATGACCAAACACGCATTTTCTTATAAAGGACAAAGTCGAATAATCAAAGAATCTCTTCGTCGCACACAGGTCGTCAGTTCGGCTCGTGCGAAGAGGAACGATATAAAAAGGCCGCTTTAACACCCAGACGAATAAAGGACAGTCCAAAATCATACGGCTAGCCTCAATCTACAGCAAAACATCTGAAACTTTGAGGTGACAGGTAGACTTTGCCCTACTCAAATTCGGATTATACAACAAGATGTGTTCTTTCAGAGGAAAAGTTTGTTTTTTGCGGAGGAGGATACGAGATTTCTTTACACTGGCTCCTCCGTACTAGTAAATAACTTTTCCTCCGCAAAAGAACAAAGCTGTGGCAATGAGGCACAACTGCGAATTCTAACCACTCATGACATAACAAGCTACTTTTATGACCTAGAGTCTCTTGTTTCCCGGTGCTCTTTAACTTGATAATGGCGCTTCGGTCAACAGAGACTCATACTATCACTCTGAAAAGCCTGGCCCCAGTGACGCCCAAACTCTGCGATTCCTAGAGTGTCAATCAGATTGCAAGATTTGTGAAATTCTATTGTTACGGCGTAAAAGTGATAGAATTAGGATTGAAAACATTAATTCGAAGCTGTGATTTCATCGTAATTCCATTGATAATTGAAGAAAATAGGGTCAAATTTTTCACTGTTTCATGATGAGTCCCTGTTGAGCAAGGTTCACGGCAGGGATACAAGGGACTCATTGTTATGAGTCTAATACAAGGTACATCTGTGCTCTTACCAGTTTCAGTTTCTTCAAATTGTTCCATTATGAAGTCGACAGTGTCATTAAATCTATTTTCTTCCAACATCTCATCTTGGATTGCTGGGACTGTCAAGAAAAACAACATTTCAAACATTTCAATCTAATTTCATGTACCAAGAAACGTTAAAATGTTTGGTCACAGGTAGCAGCAAATGGTTGTAAAAGTAAAATTGCAAAGCAACCTTCGTTTTCTCCCTTATCAGTGTTCTTTTTGTTGTGCAAAGAGCAACAAAATACTAGGCCCATCAAGGTTTTCGTCTGGGGACTGGGTCTGTTGATGGGCCTAGCATGTTGATGGAGAGACTTGGAGAAGAACACGAGTATCGCAAAAAACAGAACAACGATAAGGATGAAAACAAAAGTTGGTTAGAAACCATTCGCTGCTACCTGTGGTTTGCTGGGCTGTGGAATAAAAAGTATGCAGCTCATATTCAAAACTGAAATGTCATTCTATCATTTAAACGTGGCATTAAAGACCATTGTCAGCTCAGGAGTCATCCTAAAAATATTTGCTTGGTCCAAAAAAATTAGAAATCCTTCAATAAATAGACCTCTTCAAATAGGCACCTAAGGCTCTAAATGTGGTTGAGTTTTGGCACAGATTTCGTAAACTTATCGTTAAACGTTTGTTAAGAGTTAACTGTCGCTTCTTTACGGTTATTGTCCATTTTGTGCCTGAAGGATTATGAGTTGGTGTTCATCGATTTTTGGTTTTCCGTTCATCTACCGCATTATTTGTCATTTGAAACGTAACTGGGCATTTGTGCACTGTTCAGAGCGATTGAGGCACATCGAAGGTGAATGTGAATTTGTCACAGAGTAGGGTGCAGCCAGTCCCTGCAGTCACTTTTAGCTCCAAAAATCCTTTTGTTCCCGAGTAAAATTCCTGAAGGACCGGATCAATTTGTAACTGGGCCTGTGTTGATCAGTCTTTCAAAAACATCTGTCATTCCTATCTCCAGAAATTTCTAACATGCCCTATAAAGTGGCAGCCTGCGGAGGAGTCGAGGCTTTACGCAGGCTAATCAAGTAGACGCTCCATTTCAAGAACTATCATCACTCAGGGTCCTCTGCCGGCACGCTATAATTTCAGCCTGTCTGGAAATCAAATTTGGCCTAAACAGGCAACCTCGTCTCCAGGACCTTTTGTCATATTGGGAATGACAAAAGGCCTTGGGGACGATAGACTTGCCCCAAGTCTATTTCGTCATCTGTAATAAGTCTGCCTGATAGAGTGAACGCTTTTCCCCTTCCCTTTCCCCTTCCCATTTTTTTCTTGACGGAATAGACTTGGGGCAAGTCTATGGGGACGAGGTTGCTAAACGAGGCTATGCTGATGACTCTTGAAACAATAATACGTAGCTAGAACTGACTGGTTAATCTAGAATCTTCTTTAGACCATAGTGGATTGATTTTATCTGGCTAAATCGTGTCTTGTCATTTCACTGAGGTCAAAAAACGTGTCAGGTTGCCAGATTCCTCGACCTAAGTTCATGAATCAATGAATCTTTTTCACGTAAATGAAAGGACATGGGCAGAGAGACAACCCAGGAAGGGGCGGGTATTTTTTACGCCCGAGGAACAAATCATGCATTGCGGCTTGGCGATAAACTGAGTTCGAAGTATGATCATCCATGGCTCATCTGAGGTGTGTCAGGTGCACCGGTTTGTCCTCCGGGACTTTTGCAAAGTTAAGCATGGGCCTGGAATCTTTGCAAAACCTTAAAGTTAATTTCACAAGATCTTAGTCCCCTATCCTTTCAACCGAATTGATCTTAGGAAACTTTTGTCAATTTTCCACAATCCTAGGGAGAGCATTTTTTGTATCATCATTATTTTCAGAACTACAGCGTTTTCAAAATTTTCTCGACGTCACTAAATTGTTACATCGTTAACAATAAAATCTACAGACGTTTGCTTAAAACTGGTTTTCATATAGCCAGAAGTGGCAGCGCCAGTACTGAAACACAGCTGTACCAGTGCAGAGACAGTGCTGCGACGATTTCAGGCCCGAGGGTCTAAGGGGCATCATGATTGAAGATTTTGACATTTTGACTGCAGGAAATGCTCTGAAATGTATTTTCAGCCAATCTTAAAGGCGTGATCGAAAAAATTTTCTGCTCGCTACGCTGACAGAGGGCCTCATTTCACAAGTTTGTCCCTGGGCCTCGAAAAGCTCTCGGCAGCCCTGTTCCCGGCCTCTATAACGCTTCTGCCACGAGAAAGTTTTAAATGATGTCATTTCACAACAACGAGTTGGCTGGGATGTCGTTGAGACGAATAGACCTTTCAGCTATTCTGCGAAAGAGCCTGGATCGAGCGTTATCTTTACACAAGTTTATACGCGAGGCTCGATCGAGTGACGCTAGAGCTTCGATCACAATAGACCTTTTAGTTATTCTGCAGAGAATCAGAATCGAACGAAATTTTGATGCATTCTGTAGAATTTTCGAATATGCATAATAGTGAAGGAAGCTCTAACGCCACTCGATCGAGCATCGTGTATAAAAATGTACAAAAATAACGCTCGACCCAGGCTCTTTTGTAGAATAGCTAAAAGGTGCATTGTGCACATTCGAAAATTCACGGAATGTAGCAAAAAATCGTTCGATTCTGATTCTTTTCAGAATAGCTAAAAGGTCTATGGAAACACTTTTACAGCGGATTTAAAACGGTAGCGCAGTAGTCAAAGCCATGGTAGAGCCATGCTGTACAGCCGTGTCTCAGCATTGGCCTCAACCTTTATGGCTATATGGAAACCCGGCTTTATTACCACCTCATAGATCTTCGAAATTGAGCATATCTTGTGTTGGTCATGTTTATGTTCCACTATCGGCTTCATGGAGCTTTTAAAGCTCTCGCAAATCTTTTCATGAAACGCTGCAAGTCCAACAACGATTATAATATCGAAAATAGTTTTTCCGGGCATTATGGCAAATTGCATAAAATTCCTTTGGAGAAAGTTAGTTGAAAGAAAGAGACAATAATATCTTACACAGTCTATTTTTAAGTTATGCAAAGAGTCGATGTCTGTGCTCGGGAGACCTCAGAAAAGGGCAAAGAGAAACTGCTTATTCCGCACCACAAGGCAACATTAGATTCTGATTACTTCAAGTATACATGTATTTTTATAAGAAATGGGCCAATACTGGAAGTTTCTTAAAATTATCAGGGTTTGAGTACTCGGAGTTTCCAAGAGGATTCTTAAAGGTTCAGTAAATCCTCAAAACAATGTTTTTTATAACTATTCAAATGCTTCGACATTTCACAAGAACGTTCTGAGAAACATGAACAAGTGAAAATGAAGTTAAAATAAGGATTTCTTTTATCAAAATAAATAGTTCCTTGAGTCCTACTTTTCCAGTGCTGGAGTTTCGTAAGTTTTTAGAGATCCGAGAGTTGAGTTTTCTTAAAAGCAGTTTTGAGATCTCCTCATAACTATTCCCAAAGATCATTTTTCGAAAATAAGTCGCTCAAAACATTCTGACACGAATAAGTACCACATACATTTTACACATATTTGGTCAAACTGGTATGATAAATGATATTAGGATGGCAGATGCAAGAAACGTGAAAAAGGTCCAAGTTACAAACAAAGTCATTGACGTCTTTTTCAAACCTATGTTTTTACCAAGCAATTGCAGGCTTATATAAGGCTCAAAGAAGTTAACTCACCGGCATCCAAACCAAGAACAGCAGCAATGCATCCAAGAAAAACGAAAATTCCAAAATTCTTCATATTTTCTTGTGATCTTTCACACTTTCTACAATTCAAAGATCTTTACTTCTCTTCTTGAGACCTGCTCATAAGACAAACTCAAAGCACACTATCCCCTTGTATATATACAAATTCTCCCCCAAGTGAACAGCCAATCAAGAACGATCTCCATGATCTGTCAATCATGATTGACCTCATGATGACCTTTCCTTACATTCCTCCCATAAATGTCGATCAATTATTCCCGAGGTTTTGTGAGTCTCTTATGACGAAAACGTCTGCGGTTGTGGTCTTCTGTGACTCCATTCCGGTATGGCCTATCTTTTGTCAGTACCACTCAATACTTCACGTTCATTCATCAATCCACATACTACGTATTTGTACCAGCTGGGCCAGAACAAGTTGAGCAATGTTTTTCAGTTACTGAGCTGAGTTCAAATTCTTCTGAATAACAGCATCAGCTCACATATCGGAATTTTTTCATCCATTTGACCAGTGGCAAGGTCGAAAAACAAGCTATACTTTCCCCATCGTAAAAGTAACTTAGGCCAAAAAGAGCTATCGTACCTAGGACCAAAGCTTTTGGAACGGCTTGCCCTCTGACTTGAAGTCTTTCAAAAAGATCAAATAATTTCAAGCACAACATGAAAGGCTCTTTTTTAGAAAAATGACAAAACCTGTATCTGTAACTCGCTTGTATCTGTAACTCGATCTGTAACTGTATCTATAACTGTAACTCGCTTGGTACTTGTAAAAAATTACAAGAGGACAATACGCATGTCTATTACCAAGTCTTGAATACCACACTTATGTATTTTGCTGATGCACTGAAACTTTTCATCATGCGTAAAATTGTCATATTCCTTTAAAAAGGACCATCATGGAAGCAAAGTCTCTTCATGACCGTTTCAATGCACTCCCTGCCATTTCAACTTGGAAGGTTGCCTTTTGCTCCTTCTTCTTACCGCTCATTCTTGGGACCAGAGAATAACAGGCCCCCCCAAGAACTTCCAGGCATACCTTCGTCGGCCCTTAAATTAGCTGTAAAGTAGCACTTCTTTTAACTTAGATGATGATGATGATGATGATGATGATGATGATGATGATGATGATGATGATGATGATGATGATGATGATGATGATGATGATGATGATGATGATGATGGATATAAAGTGATTTGTTTTTCCCAACACCATAGCGATGTTCTCTCATTCCTCTCACCATCGGGGCCTTAGTTTGAGCTGTTAGTGCACTGGCCAAATTTGCACTCAGCTTAACCTCTTACATTTCCCCAATTGTGGGTAACAAGAAACTGGCTATATTTTTTCCACAAACCAATGCACTAAATGTCCATGCTAACGATCTGTGCTTCCGAAAGAGACAACCGAACATCAGCATGAAGGAGGGAGGGTGGGAAAAGCGAAAAATCATCCACCAGCCACTATCGATGATTACCGGAGTCAAAGCGCGAGTAAAAGTTGATTTGCAAATGCATTTATCAAGTGATTCAGGCCTTTTTCAGGCATTTTTCGACCAAGAGATGTTCGTAAAGCCTGGTTCACACTATAGGCCTTTCCAGTCGGTAGAGTCGTGCAGAAATACCCAAAAGGCAAAGGACTCATACTTTGAGTCCTTGTATTTGGGTCATTCTCCACGATCTCAAGGACCCAAAACGACCTTGTGTAAACTAGGCCTAAAGTCGAACCATGGGTCGCAGGAAACGAAGTGATAGTTAAAAATGTAAACGTAAACATATCTACCTGTGTCTTTATCGTGGTTTCTTCTGCCTTTCTTGGCTTTCCTTTGCTTCCCTGCCTCAGCTCAATCCATTGCTTCAAGTTCGTAGTGGCATAATTCAGTTAACCGCAAACGAGGGCAGCCTTGCTTTTGCAGAGAAACTTGAGAAACTTAAAATGATTCTCAAACAATGAAGAAGCTTGCCAATCCCATGGCGATAAATGTATTTGTTTCTGGTCCCCAAAAATGGCCGACAACGATGAGATGACATGCAAAAGGCTTACTGGTTATTATGGCCCCTTTAACAGCTACCAATTATAGATTAGAATTTCTTTCCTTTACATCTAATGGCTTTTCAGTGAGAAATGAAAAAGTGAGAAAATACATGTATTTTTCGTAAGAAAATGTCTGTAAGACAACTTCAATATTGGAAATATACAACCTGAAAAACTATTTACTTTAACAAGGGAAATCTTTGACATGTTTTACTCTATTTCCACTTATTTCCTATATCATACTGCTCGAAAGTTACTTGAGTTACTTGAGTTGTGTCTAAACGTTGCAAAGTCTTCAAAAGCATTGTTTTGAGATGTTCAAGAGGGGGCTGGCAGTGAACATCAAGATTGCAATAGCACCTTTAAGAAACTCGCAAGGAACTCAAAGTAACAAAATCTGATGATTTTAAGAACTTTCGGCACTGGCCGAAATTCGTAGCTTCCTATGAAAAATACATGTAGTTCTGTAACTAAATAACCGAAGCATGTTTCGAATGAAACCCCCAAATGAGATCAAATAAAATATCACTTGGAATCGAAGGAGATATGCAAAGCACAGTTCGATTCTGCCAAATCTCCTCCAAATCGCCCACGAAAAGACTGCGAGACTGCCATGAAGACGCTACAGGCAAAATATTGTTTGCAGAGGCGAAACAATAGGGTGGCAAAATAACACAATAGGTGACGTGAATGAAGTACGTATCTAGGGGTTCCTTCGCGCAGCGTGTCTGCTGTTTTTCTTTCTGGAGGGTGAGCGTCGCCCTAAGTCTCTTTGGGAAGGTCTGATTGCTTTCATCTTGTAAATGCACAATATACATTTTTCGATCGATTTATTTCAAGAAATTGTAAATATTGTAAAGTAAGCCTAAATTAGCAGTAATCTAGCCATCTTTCTTCAATAAAATAACTCAATGATGATGAAGATGATGATGATGATGATGATGAAGATGATGATGATGATGATGATGATGATGATGATGACGACGACGACGATGATAATTGTTGGAATTATCATTTAAATAAGGTGAGAATCCCTTCACCAAAATGGTTTCCAACTTTTTACCTTATCCGTCCGGGTGCCTGTGCTCCAGACAGAGCACGGCCAACGTCCTGCTTGCTTTGCCTTTGGTGAACAAATTCAATTTTGTGCACAATACCATAAAAGGATAGTAGCAATGTTTCCATAGGATTAATTTCTTAGCAGTTGGAAAGGTAATTTCACGAAAATAAAAACAAATGAAAGCATATATTTTTGACTTGAGACATATTAGCGTGTCCTTCTGTTGGAACAAGATAACTACATGAATCGAAATATAATCCCCACACATCCAAGAAAATCTCCAATTAACGAGTTTAGGAAGTATCTTCTTGGGAATGAATCTGAAATAATTAATGGAACACCCTATCTTGACGTAGAAGTTGTAATGTGATTGAAGCCTCAAAACCAACTTGCTTTCAAACTGAAACACTTTTTTATTTCAGAGGGATTCCAGTCTCAATTTTCATCAGTAAAAATGTGACCTTTCCCCACCCTGGTTGCTGACGCATCCACAACTGAAAAACAGTTTTCCTTACGAAAATATAGTGACTCTTTCTGCTTTTTTGCAGGGGTAGGTAACAAGAGTGGCTTCTTCTGAAGTAAATAAATGAGAAAGGCACATGCAGTGGTGACTGTTTGAGGTAACGGAAGATGACTGTTTGAGGCTGCTATGGGTTTTAATTACACGTGTTTTTCTTTGTAAGACAACAAGAATGTGGGCCAGTTCTGAAAGGTTCTTAAAATTACCAGATTTTGAGTACTCGGAGTTTCTTCCGAGTTTCTCAAAGGTTCCTTACCAATTTTCACGTTCACAACCTGGTCCCTCGAGAACATTTCCAAACAAGGCTTTCTAAAGCCTTTCCATAAATGTTTAGACTAGACTCAAGTACCTTACAAGCTGCATTTTTCTTGTGCTGGTATTTCTTATTTTTGGTAGACTTGCTCCAAGTCTATTCCGAGATATATCAGCAATAAGGAACATAGTTACTTCTGCTTTTACGCCCCCGCAGAAGTAACTAGGTTCCTTAGTGCTGATATATCTCGGAATAGACTTGGAGCAAGTCAAAATTTTTGGCGACTGAGAGTTGAGTTTCTTATTACCCTGTGTACCAGTGGTGTCAAGGTAGCTTTCTATAGGCAGTTTTTAATAAAAGATACGTGCATCAACGATAAAGAGATACGTTTATTTTCTAACTAATTTGTAAAATTATTTCATTGTTGTGTTTGGTTGGAAATGAAATTGTCTCATGGTTGATGATGGATCTGGGTGTGACAAAGACACTTCATCTGACGATGAAGCACACTAGTCATAAAATAAATTCAAAAACCATATGAAACACAACCGATTCTTAAGAGGTACAAAAGTGCGGTCAGCTTATATTTCATATTTGGTACCCTAGCATTTTGCAGTATGACTAAAATCTTTTGATTCTTTAAGAAGTATTCCACAAAGGGGCCTGGAACGAAGGCTATTTTATGCATTTTAATTTGAATGATTCGATTGTGGGACGTTAGAGTTCCAAACTTGTTGCACATAAATGTATTTTTTTCATGAGAAACTGTAAGCAGCTTCTTAAATTTTTGGGCCATTTTACTACCAAAAGTTTCCTACATGTTTCTTACATCTTTAAGGCCAGTAGTGTCGAGTTCATCTAGTTTTGTTAAAAGGGCTCCCAAATTACTTCGTAAGATCGTAAGACGAGTAAATGATAAGATTTGCAGTAAAAACTATGTCCAAACAGTTACTCTTACTGTGCAACAGTGTCAAAAGCATTTTCGATTGTGATCAAAGGAAAATCAAAGCTGTAAATTACAAAAGTTTCTTAGCCTTTTACATTCAGTTTTGAGAAACTTCAAGCTGTAGGAGGAAGGGTGCTAGGACACAGGTGTTTTGATTTATCATTCATTTACCTTGTTTAGATCCTTGTACCTTGTTTTCTTGTCATGTTTTCCGCTCTGTTTCGTCTTCAAATTGATGTGTGCAACTGAACATGGGTTTGGGCCCAATCGCTTTCAAATTGGTTCGAATAACACCCTCTTGTATTTTTGTGTTTCAGTGCTCCTTCGCACAAGAAAGGTTTCAAACATAAAGCCACAGGAAACTCCTTGAACAGGCTCTGCTGTTTGAAAGCATTCTTATGCAAAGGCGCACAAAGACCAAGAAACAGAGGGGAGTAACACTTTGCAGAAGAAACGGAGCAGAAAAAAAGACGCGAATGCAAGACACAGGGATCAAAACAAGATAAGTAGATCATTAATCAACAAATCTGTGTCCTAAGACTCTTGGTACTGCCAGCAAAAAACTATGGGTGAAAAAGGCTCTCTACATGATAGCAACTTAAACTTCTCTAATGAAAATTTTTCATCAAGTCCATGGCTGATTGTATCAAGTAAACTATTGTATCAATAAACCAGCAAATTTGCCACAAGGAAAGGAAACTTGTGCCATGTCCAAGTTTTTGATATGTCTTGAGGAAACATGTTGATGAAGATCATAGATAACGTGTGTGTGAAGAAAACGTCATAGACGTAGGATCCGGGGGGCACTGAGGGCACGTGCCCCCAAGATTTGGCAATAAACAAAGAAGTGCCCTTTCTATTTTTAGAAAGTGCTCCCTTTTTCTTAAGAAAAAAATGCTTCGAAGCGTCGTGCCCCTCCATATTTGATATGCTTCCTACGTCCCTGGAAAACGTCATTCAGGTTAATGGAAATGATTTGATATTTCAAGGAACATTATTGACAGCACGGCTGTGACAAAAGTATTCTTGAGCGAGGCAACGAGGAACTTAACAGACACATCTCTGAGCCAGCAGCGTCGACGAAAGAAACGAAAGCAAATATTTTCAAGAAAATTTTGATTTTATTATTGATCTTAAAATTTTTACTTTGCGTATCAAAGGCTATACAAAAAAGTTTGAATTTGAGGGAATTTCGTTTCTACACTTCGATTTGAAGCAGCCAGGGGCACTTTGACCAAACTTCGGTCAGTGACGTGCGCCTCCCTAGACTGCGCGCAGACTCTACTGATTCCCTGAAGAGAAATGAGGTTTCCCTCTAGTAGAAGAACCCCCCCCCCTCCGGGGATACGTGACTTGCGGATGTACGAGGGTCTGCCGCCCGCCTTTCCGATAGCTACCTTCTCCTAATTACTGAAGCTAGCTATCATACCCACTTTTATGGTGGATTTTGGCCCAAAACTACCCATTTTAGACTATTTTTGCCAATCTCTGGAAAACCCAACCATGTGTAAGGAAAATCTGCCGAAAATGGGGGTCTTGTTTAGAGAAGTTGGGGCCCAAACTCCCACCTATATGGGCGGCACAAATCAACATGTGTGCCCTCAACATGTTATGTGCCCGGGGAGAAACCTTTCTCAAAACAAAGAAACCACCTGAGTCTGCACAAAGGCTAGCCCCTCCCAAACTTCAAAAATATGACCCTTCTCTCGATAGATTGTTTTAAATGTAAAATGGCCCTGCCCTGTACCAAGTTTCTTCCAAAACTTTCAACCAGTGTCTTCACTTCTGAAATTAACTCTGTTTCTGGGCAATAAGTTTGCCCCAAAGCCGGCCACATACATAGGTTATATTTATTGAACTAGTTTAGCATAAATCGTAACTAATCGTCCAATGTGTTCAATAAACACCAGACATAAGGATTACCTTCTACCTAAGACAACCTAATCTTTACTACTTTTCTGCTCGTTTCATTTCATATTCTGTTCGGTATCTCCTCAGCTATGTAGTATTTTCTATTACGCCTCGTTGCGTCTCTCTCCAGTCTGTACGAAACTATTTTATTCGGCCATCTTATCTCTTTCCTAGTTCGATTCCACTCCCAACCATAAACGTCAAAATATAATTACTCTAAACACTCGGTCCAGTCCTCAGCTTTTTCCACACTCCCCGCGCGGGAAATGCGATAACACGAACTATAACGATAACTACGATTAACTAAACGCGATTAAATACTCAGCCAGCTAACTACTACGTACTACTTACGGTCAATGAATCATCTCACCAACGTGTTCGTCCAGCACTGTCCTAATCTGAGGTTCTTCATCCTCCCTGTCGACTATCGTCCTCCTGTCCTCTGCACTCTCTTCTGCATCAGCTACTTCGACTGGATACAGTTTCTTGATCGGTCTTCTAAAATCTGCTGCTCTTCCTTTTCTGTAAACTCTCACGACTGCACTACGAACGTTTCCATCTTTACCAGCAAGCAACTTCGTAACTCGACCCAGGTTCCACAACTGACGTGGTCGTTTCTCTTCATGAATTGTTACGACGTCACCGACTTTAATAACTCTATTTGTCAACGTCTTCTTTCCAATGTGAAATTCTCGTAAACTGGTTAAATACTCGTGTCTAAATCGTCTTCTGAAATGATCCAACAGCTTCAATAAGTAACGACTTCGCTTCGACAACGATTTTCGATTTTCGATTACGTCGATCTCGCAAAAATCATCATCCTTATCTGGTTTGTCTAACACTCTTCGACCACAAATTAAATGAGAAGGTGTTAGAACCTGTCCCAACTCATCGTAGACGTAAGTGAGGGGTCTACAGTTCAGTACTCCCTCAATTTCGATTAACTCTGTCAACAACTCTTCGTAATCTAATTTCGCGTTTCGCAAAACTTTCTTCAAACACTTCTTGACTGCTTGTACGAGACGCTCGTAAAAGCCTCCAAACCAGCTCGCACGTTCGATAATAAACTTCCAAACGACGCCATTTTCGATTAAAAACGCTCTCACTTTCGCATCCTTAAACGTGCTTCCATTGTCACTTATAACAAATCGCGGAATTCCTCTCCGAGCTTGAAAACGCTTTAAACCGCGAATCAAAGAATCAGCTTCTAAATTTGGTACGAGCTCTAAATGAATGGCTCGGGTGCTAGCACAGGTAATTAGCAAAATGTACACTTTATACATTGAACAATCATCCCCGTAAATATTCTTCACGTAAAGAGGTCCTGCGAAGTCTACGCCGATCTTATAAAAAGCATACTCAACATCTACTCGAAACTCCGGCAACGGTGGTTGTGGAGGAGCATCGTAACTTTTACCTTGGACCCTTTTACAAACTGCGCAACGGGTAACGAATCTCTTAATCTTTTGTCTCCCCTTCACAATCCAAAAATTCGAACGCAATTCAGTCAACGTGTCCTTCACCCCATTGTGCTTTACAGTTTTGTGACACTGGTCAATAATCAACTCCGTAAAATGACCCTCACGCGGTAAGATTACCGGATATCGAGATTCAAAATCCAAAGGGGCGTTTCCTAATCTACCCTGACAACGAAGCACCTTATTCTCATCTTCGAACAAATTCAAGTTTGCTTTCAAGTTTTCAAAACCCTTATCTTGTCTAATGTCAGCTTGAACAGCGCGAAACCATTTAATTTTCGCGTTCTCGATTTCACTTGTTTCCAAATCTGCCGTAAGCGCAGTTTTCGAGTTATCAATCCGCGCCTTCAAGTTATGCGCAAACCGTAGAACGTACGCGGTTGTGCGGTACAGTTTGTTTACGTCGCTAAACCTTTCAATCGACATGAGGTTACTGATAGTGCAACCCTCCTCATGAACTAAATGCACATTCACATTTATGGGATTTCCTTCAACCTCTTCAAATTGAATAAACTCAGTGTCATCTTGCTTACAATGTTCGAACTTTTCTTTCTCAGGCCAAAACTGGACGGTCTTCCTTAGAAATTCGGGGCCCTTCCACCAAAACTCATTGTTAGCCAACTTCGAAGCTTTCATACCTCGAGACAAGATGTCAGCGGGGTTCAATTTCGTTGGACAATATCGCCATTGAGCTGGGGGCACCAATTTGCGAATTTCAATCACGCGATTTTGAACAAACGATTTCATGACTTTATTTTCATTCAAAACCCACCAGATTGCGATTTGAGAGTCACACCATGCGTAACAATTCGTAATTTCTAAGACTGGCTCCAGGGCTTCCCTTACACTTTTCATCAAACGAGACAAAATCAGCGCTGCTAAAAGCTCTAAACGCGGAATCGTTTCACCACCAATGGGTGCAATCCTTGTTTTCGATGAGACAAGAGATGAAGTTATTTGTCCAGATTTCAGATGACAAACAACATAAATGCACGCTCCATAACTCGCTTTTGACGCATCACAAAAGCCGTGTAATTCAATAAAATCGACATCAGACACTGCAATATCTCTTCCAAAATAATTTCTGTCAACAGCAATTCGACCTACATGCATCATGTCATTTACGATTGATTTATAATCGCTCAAAATAGACTCATCTATCAATGAATTCCAATCGTTAGTTTGCTTGCACAACTTTTGAAACAACAACTTCAACGGGACAATAACCGGACTGATCAAGCCAAGCGGATCGAAAATCTTGGCGGTCGTAGCTAGCACATCGCGCTTCGTAATTTGCTCCTTCTCAGCAGACCCAAGCATTGCATTAAAATCGTAAGCGAGCTTGTCTGACTTCGAGTTCCAATTTATGCCCAAAACCTTACTCTCATCAGGCTTCTCGGAATCATTTTTCAACAAAGGCGTGTCCGACAACTTTTCTTCGGGCGGTTTCGTTTCTTTTTGGGGGCCAACCTCGTTTTCCAAATGCTCAATTTTAGCCAAAACTTCATCAGAATTCGAATGCCATTTTCGCATGTTAAAACCCCCTTGCCTGAATCGATCTTTCAATTTTTGGTAGAGAGCTATCGCACTTTCTTCGCTCTCTGTACCCCCAACAAAGTCATCACAATAGATGGAATTTTTCACACTCTCGACAAACTCTTTATCATTTTCAAACTTTGAAATATGGTGTTGCACGACTGCATTCAAACAAAATGGACTACAAACAGCTCCGAAACAAACACGAGCTATTCTGTAAACGACAACTTTAGGATCTTTCGACTGAACATCATCCACCCACAAAAAACGCATTGTATCCCTGTGTTCTGGCGCAACAGAAATATTCAAAAAAGCCTTTTCAATATCTCCAATTAACACAACATTCTTTGCTCTGAACCTCAATAAAATATCGTATAAAAGCGGCAACAATGAAGGACCAGAGTCTAAACAATCATTAAGGCTAGGCCCATCATTCTTAGCTGAAGCATCAAACACGATTCTCAATTTTGTCGTTTCTTTGTCTGGCCTAAGAACTTCTCTGTGAGGAAGATACGATACCTTGCCTAACTCAACTTCGGCACTTTCATCGACCCTTTCAACTATTCCCCTTTCCAACTGATCTTTGATTATCTCATCGTATTGCTCAGCAATATCTTTGTTTTGCTGCAATCGGTTTACAAGTGAAAACAGCCTTCTCTTTGCAAGGGAATAGTTGTCCGGGAGAATCGGGTGTCCGTCTTTAAAAGGCAACTTAACCTCATATCGGTTATCAACAAACTCAATTTCATCAACAAACTTTTCATGCACAAACTGATCTTCATTTCCTTTTATGCCTATAGCCTCATTTTCCCAAAACTTTTTCACTTCATTCACAATAGCAAAATTTTCCTTATCAACAACAACAGTATCAAATCTCATAACATGTGAATCGGGATCAGAACTTACCATATCCGTGGGCCCTGACAGCACCCACCCTAACTTCGTCTCCATCGCAACCGGACCTGGTTTCTTTCCTTGCAAAATGCGTCCGGTGATAAACCTCCAATAAAAATCCGCACCAATCAAAATGTCCACATTCCTATCAACGTTTAACTCGTCTTCCTCTACAAAATCCGCTAAATCCAATCCTCTCAAATGCTCATAATGTTTCACAGCTCTCGAAATCACTTGATTACTAATAGGCGTGCAAATGACTGGTACAACATACGCCTGCATCACAGTTTCTTCTCCATTTTTGCAACTTACTGAAAATTGCACGATCTCACAATCACGAACTTTCGGCGATTCGTCTCCAAACGTCTTTATCAACAGTTTATCTTTTCCAACAACTGGAAGATTCAACGCGTTTTTCATATCAAATGTCACATAACTCTTCTGACTTCCTGAATCAAATACAAATCTGAAATTTCTCCCAATCGGTTTTCCTGGGGCTCTGACTTCTGCCCGCGCGGTCTGCAACAAAACGGAATTTCTTGCACTCACATGCATGTTGGTGGTTGACGCACTCTCGGGTTCTTTCGTTTCAACACTGCTTCCCTTTTGATCATTTTGATCACCATTCTCGGTCGTCGTTGGCTTGGAATAACACTCACATATCGTAGAATGGTGTCTTCGGTTGCATTTCAGGCATGTCATGTTTGAACGACAGTTCCGTGCCAGATGATTAGCGCGTAAACAAATGAAGCAGCGGTTCTTCTGCGTCAAGATCTTTCTTCGTACAACGTGATCAGTAACGGTGGTACACAAATGAGACTTGTGATCTCCATCGCAATAGGCACATTTGATAACAAACTTTCTGTCATTTGCTTGGCTTCCAGTATATAACGTTGCTGCTGTAGCTTGCAGATTTCGATACGGGAATCTGTTTCTCGTCGCTTCTTGGGGGGCGTTGGCTGGTTTGCTCTTCTCTACGCTGACTTGGCTCAAAACACATTTCTCTCTAACAAGAAGCTCTTCGTGAAATATCTCTAACAAATATTGTAAATCGCATGATCCTTTCAATCTGCGTGTAATCATAACTTGCAGCTCACTCGGCAATTTCTTCAAGATTTCAGGCGACATCACTTGCTGATATCCTCCGCTATGCAAACCAAGAGCACCCAAACTCCGCACGTTCACTTCTAACTTATCGTACAGTTCTCTCAACTTTTTTACATCGTTCATGTTTCCAACTGCAGGACAATGAAGTAATGCATCCATATGGTTTCCAATTATCACAGAAACGTCTCCAAATCTCTTATGCAAAACATCAAGTGCTTCTTTATACGTCGAATTTGTAACCTTAAGCCCCGCGACGGCATGTGCAGCTGGACCTATAAGGTAACTCTTTAAATAGCTAAATTTCATCACGTCTTCCATTTCTTCGTCTGAATCAATGGCAGCTTTGAATGTCTCCCAAAATGACGGCCACTCTGTCGGATTGCCCGAAAATTTCTGCAAGGTCAAGGTTGGCAATTTCATCGTTTTCACTTTCCGCGCGCTACTAACTGATTCACGACGCGGCTCACGTTCCACTTCGGACTCCTTCACTAACACTTTCAATTTCGATTCGATTTGCGTCAAACAGTACTGTATCTCTCCTGAAAACTCCTTACACTCCAACATTTCGTCCTCAAACTTCTCATCGTCGATTAAATCCAAAATCTCTTGGTCTCTCTTCTTTAAGCTCTCCGATTCCTGGCGCAAAATTTCCCTGTTCGTTTTCAGTTTATCGACATCTTGCTCAGTAACTATCTTCGCTGTCTCCGCTATAATTTTCTTGACATAACGACGGCTAGCGCTAGGTCCTTTTATCAATTTCTTTAATTCTTCCATTCTATGCTCCCGGGTCAAACGGCACCATGTAGTATTTTCTATTACGCCTCGTTGCGTCTCTCTCCAGTCTGTACGAAACTATTTTATTCGGCCATCTTATCTCTTTCCTAGTTCGATTCCACTCCCAACCATAAACGTCAAAATATAATTACTCTAAACACTCGGTCCAGTCCTCAGCTTTTTCCACAAGCTACACTTCCTTATCAAGTTTGCATCTTAAATTCCAAAGGTTCTTTGCACAAATTATATTTCCAGTAGAACACCATTTTACATACATACATACATACATACATACATACATACATACATACATACATACATACATACATACATACATACATACATACATACATACATACATACATACATACATACATACATACATACATACATACATACATACATACATACATACATACATACATACATACATACATACATACATACATACATACATTTTTTATTTCTCAAAGCAGGTTAAAAGTCTGGCAACTCGAAAGAGTTGATGTGGACCTGCTATAAATTAAAGGCAAAAGGAAATAATTATTACATCTTGTTAAGGATATAAAAGAAAAAAAGTTAAAAATTTGTTTAATAGTAGTCTAGTAATATTTAAAAATAGAAATCAGTTTGGCACTTTAGAAATCAGTGCCAAACATTTATGTTGGTCCATTCTAACTTTTGGAGCAGAAATGGCACTAAAAAAGAAGTATTTGCCAACGCCTGATGTCCACCAGAAAGATGATTTGAATCAGAGTTACTAAATGTTTCTGGGATATACATGATCCTCAAAAAGTGGCCAATTCAGAAATCTGTCCTAAAAATGTACGTTCACTGGGAAACGAAGTATTTGCCAACTCCTATTGTCCATGAGAAAGACAGTTTGAATTAAAGTTTCTTAATGTTTAGAGGGCAATATAGTGTATCTCAAAAATGGCCACTTCAGACGTCTGTGCCAAATTTGGAACAGAAATAGGACTGGTAAACGAACTATTTGCCAACTCCTGTTGTCAGCGAGAGAGATAACTTGTAATTTGAAACAAAGTTGATAGCTAAGTCTGAGGGGACACCGTCTGGTTCTCACGAGAGTCACACAATTTTGGCACACGAATAAAGCCTAATCGACCAGAAATGAATGAAATTTGACGTCCCTGAATTAGGTTTCAATTCCTACTTTGCTTCTTCAGAAGTCTTCTTACTTTTTTTACATTTCATCCCACATGTCGAAATCATCAAAAGTAAAAGTTGGTAACCAAAACTGTAAGAAAGAAGAAACCATCTGGTAGGTGGATGGACTTAAAATTGGAAATCATCAGAAAAGCGACAACGTTATCTTGTTGAGCTGCTAAATTTGTCTTTTAGATAATCTAAACTAATCCTGTCCTTATCCTCGAAGAAGCCCAAGGCAAAAAGTTTCATTCTGCGTTGATAAGGGAGAATAAAGTATGCATTTCATGTGTATATTTTTGTGATGGTAACTATGTGTCGAGGAAGCAGGGTCAGCACACGAGGGTGCCTGAAGGGAGAAAGCGAGGGACTTTTCGCAACAGAAACACAGAATGCAGCCACAAATAACTTTAAGAAATAGAGAGACAATGATTCACTATACGTAGGTAGTGTTCATTGACAGATATCTGGTGAGCTAGACCTATGTTTGCCTTCAGAAGTAGCCTCACCCTTCATGCCGTGGGGGATCAAATAGGGCCAAGAAAAGAGTACCCTGGGGGCAACGAACTCCACCATGGTAAACCTTGAGTAAACGAATGAGAAAAGAGATACGTGAGGCAAACAGCTTACCGGGACGGAGAGCATCGAAACAAGCAAATTGGTTACCTCCAGCTGCTTCTGGCAGCTTTACTAATGTTAATGTTATTTGGGTGTTCTCTTAATTTAAGTAAACTATCGGCTATCAAAGGCAATTAACCCTGGTGACACGGAATTTGCTTTTGGTTAAAGCATGCGAATTGAACATGCAACAAGATACTGGATTCTTCCTCGCCTCCTCTCCGCATCGAGGCTCACTGTGCTTGCACAGTTTATTACTTTGTGATAGGAGATCGCTTCCGATCATCTCAATGAATGAAAGTTTAGCACGTTTCTTTCTGTGGTAACATCTCTTTTGGCCAAAAATCCAAGAAACTCTGGTCTGTCTAGTAAACCAGATCAAAGTCTAAATATTCTGGCAAAGAGGACGGGGCGGGGAGGGGGGCAAATAAGCACCACTCGGGCAAAATATTTTTCACATTCGAATAAAAAGTTACAATGACATATAGTTTGCCCTTAGTCGGGCAAAAATGTCAGTAAATAATGGGCTTTATGTCAGGCAGCCCCCTGGATATTTCTTCCCGTACGCTTATGTATTCTAACCTACACGTACAGTATATTTCTTATTTTACTTCATTTTTACTTTTTCCTGTGATATTAATCTATCGAAGTAGTGATGTCTAAAGATCTGGGAGGCTTCAAAGAACGCTGTAAACTGATAAGAAACACGTAAGAAACTCCGAGCACTGAAAATCTGATAATTCTAAGGCATGATCAGTACTGACCCAAGAAAATTCTTAGTTTCTTTCAAAAACAAATTACGCGTACAAAGTAAACACCATTCCATTGTCATCGAATGTGCAGAGAATGTGCAAAAAGCTCGCGTATAAAATTGTACAAAAATAACGCTCGATCAAGGCCCTTTTGTAGAATAGCTAAAAGGTCTCTTTCATACTGTCTGAAAATCAAATTTTGCATAAGCAAAACCTATGGACAGAGGATAGTGACAGGCAAAATCAGGTAAAATGTACCATAGTACCAGAGCTGTAGTACCAAATTTGGCTTATTGGAATTGCTGAAATTGCGAAATAACGAAATTGCACAATTTCGCAAATTACGACAAACCCGAGGCTTGTTGTAATTTGCAAAATCAATTTTTTCTCCGTATTTTCAGCGGATTTCTACTTATTTCAAGCTCTAGGACACAAGGTTGTACATTTTAAAATATGCTATGGGAATATTTCGCAAATTCTGCAAATTACAATAACGCCTCGGCTTATTGTAATTTGCGAGATCAAGTTTTGCTCCATGTTTTCAGTATATTTCTTCTTATTTCAAGTCCTAGGACACAAGACTACACATTTTAAAACCAAAAATTTGCTTACAGATTGCGAATAGAATATGCTATCGAAATATTTCGGATCGGAGATTTCTTGCTCGACAGGAATCACGTCTTCTGCCTCGAATTGAATTTTCTTGGCCATATTGAAAGCGAGGTTCCCCAAATTTGTTGACTCAAGAAGTACCAGAGACAGGACGATCTTGCCAGATAAAAAAAGACAAAAGCATTTCTTGGAACAGAAGATGAATTATATTGCAGTGCCAATTGAATAGCAATGCGTGGTGTGAGCACGAGAGCAGTCGGCTGTACAGTTCAGTTCAGACAGCAAAGAAGATTGTCTAGACAACATAAAACAGACAGCACGAATCAAATTTAACGGCTGCCTAGTTGAGATCCACTTGTTTTGTCGAGATGTTTGCAGACCAGAATAAACTTTTCCAACTTTTCCCGTCAGCTTAAAGAACATTAGATTGTGGATTATCTCTTGCAATACATAAAGTGCTTGTAATATTTTCCAGCAAGCTGTTTAAAAGGACAAGAGAGTGTTTTCAAGTCGATCGTGCAACTTTTCCACTGCAACCAACGATGAACAGTATTCATGGTGGACCGCAAAATTTGCCATTTGCCCAGACACCAGGCTACCATCCTCGAACGCACTCGCGTTCAGCGTCATGGTCACACACAAGTGGTGCAAATACTTCAATACCCCTTTTGTCACCAATCAGAGTGATCCAAGAGTTTGTGCCAAGCTTTACAAATGCTTCAAGACAGGGTGACAGTGAAAATGGCCTCACTTCCAGAAACTGCCCTCGTCACGGACATATTTCACGTCAGTCCTCTGTTATTGACATGGAGCCTGGAGACAATAATATCCCTTCTTCCCAGGGGAGGTCACCAACAAGTAATGGCCGCCAAAGTGGGGACAGAGTGGAATTTTACAGCCTCATTGCTTGGGCAGAGAACATCATGCCTTTTGTTCTGTTGTTGCTCAGCAGGATAATGTGGGATCATAGATTAGGTTAGGGGTCATTTACTTTTATTTCAGGGGAAGGGGTCTTACTCTTTGATTATGGGGTAGGGGATCCTACCCTTGACTTCATTGAGAACATGAAAACTTGTGTGGATATCTCCAGATATTAATTTTTTGAAAATGTGGGTAAAAAACTTCACAGATATGTTATAAAGTGGGTGAGTCAAAAAAACACCTGGCGTTTGAAAGTCTACTGCTCCCTGAATATATAAGCAATGATATTTTGCAATATCTGATTAAGTAGCTAATATGCTCAATTGATTTTAGAAATGTTCCTGGCTAAAATCAGCCATTCCATTCAGATTCTGTAGGCAATTTTCCAAAACGAATCCCTTTGAGAAACCTTACAAAACGTGCTAAAATTACAAGCAAAAATCCCAAATGTGCTTACCTCACAACGATGACTTACAGCATGCTTCAACACGTGCTTTCATTTTGGTGGATTGCAAAGTCATCTCCCTAGTGTGAATAACTTATTCAGGGGGATTCCATTCTCCCATGAGGACAAAATACATGAGCACATCCAAGAGTCATTATTGCTAGGAAGGAGAACAAAGGGAAATTTTGCTTGCTGTTTTCGCTCATTTTTGCAGGTTTTCAAAAGGGGCTTTCTGCAGAAAATCTCCTCTTTTGAAGGGAAGGAATGACCGATAACAGCCAGGTAAATTACTGAACCTAATTTGACGTATTAGAGATGAAACAAGACAGTTTTCAACATCATTGCTTTGATATTCAGGGATCAGGATTTTTTCAAACACCGGGCGTTTTATTGACTCACCCAGTATAGAATGTAGAATACAAGAGGTTTACTGTACCTCCCAAAATGGCGTATCTTCGGTTGGTGAGTTCCACAAGACATTTACTTACTGTTCCCAAAGTTTTACTTTAGGCTGAAAATTTTATGCTGATCAGAGACTTTTGGTAGAGGGCCATCAACAGGGAGGGAGGAAGGGGTTCAAATCGTAATGACCAAGTGCTGTTAAAGAATACAAAAATGTATGTATGTATGTATAATTTTGCCATCAAAGTAAATATATAACTATTGATAAAAGAAAAGAAATCTAATTACAATATCTACAATTTGAAATAATTACAGGCAAAAATTATATAACTTATTAATAACCTAATTTAAAAACACCCCATGGTAAAAGATGGCAGGGATAGCATTAAAAGGTCAATGCAACCTTGTTTCCATAATGGTCCCTCCAGGAGTGCTATTTAAAAGGAAAATGAAAGAAAAACATTTTTGTTATTGTTGAAGGATAATTTCTGTTACAGCTTTTAGGAATTCAATAATATATATAAGGACTATTTTCTCGCTTCTGAAGATCATTAAAGAATTCATCCTTGATCTTATGCTTGAAGCTGTTGACATTGTTTGAAGATTTGAGGTCCGACTGTAGGCTGTTCCAAATTTTGGGTCCTATATAAGAGAGACGAAAAACTTAAGGCTAATGGTCCCTTAAAAATGCAAGAATGTTGATATATATTGTTGAGGCCAAATTTGCGAACAACAAATAAAAGGTATTGCAGGGGTTTTCTCATTGACAACAACACAGCAGAGTCCACATTACACACAGTGTTGTGTCCAAGTTTACCGAAGAATTTTTCAAAAACTAAAATGAGCATTACACTATACTTTTTTTTTAGCAGCCATGCCTGTAAATACAGTAGGTAGCGTATATGCTATGATGATGATGATGACTAATACCACAAAAAGTCCATATCAAGCAGCCAATTCAAGAAGTCATGCAAACTGCCAGGGAAACCAGCATTTTTAGGCATCATGCCTTAAGTTTATTTTTTGCTTTTCTCTTCATTGGAAGAAATTTGAATGTATGAACTACCATCTGGTCAAAAGGAAAATAATTTTTCATGCCAAGGTATTGACATCCATTTCCAATTTTCAGGCATCCTTGTGTTCATTGGGATGTTTGGAGCCTTTTTCCATGCAGATAAAACAATAAGGCGGCAGGTTGCATTAAAGGTTGGTATGTCATTAATCATTTCAAATATGTAATTGAAAAGTTTAGTTTATTTTGAGTCTTTCAAATCTCTTACATATTTTCTTTGGCAAATGTTACCTGAGCCCTTGTAATCAAATTCTCAATTCAAATTCTTAATTTCATGACATCTATAAATTCTTTTGGTTTTTGCTGAGAAAGATATGTTTTTAACTTGAGGTTAAGAACAGCAAGCACGGTTTGACATTTTATTCATGAGCAGCTTTCCATGGCCATTCACTTCAGCAACGAGTGAGTTAATGTACTGTAGATTCTATGAATTCTATGAATCTCTTTCTAGTTTCTATGAACTTCCTTGCTCAAATTTTTACCTCCAAAAATTTAATTGGTGCAAAATATTTGTGGAGTGCCTTAATGACGGCATTTCGATGTGTAAATATTTGCATAGTGGAAAGTGTTCTAATGGCCTCAATTTTTTTGCCCCAAAACAGGGATTTACCGGTGTAAGAAAGTCATACACAAAGAGTGTTTCTTTGCAGATAAAATTTTGGTTATACAAACAAACTTTGAAAAATAAACTTGTGTCCAAAATGATGAAATTGGATAGAAAAATTTTGCTACCTTTATGATGAAGGATAGCAGAAAAAATATTTTGAGATATTTACCATTTAGAAATGGGATAGCATCATTAGGATGATACAACATTCTTCTTACATCCCTAGGAGAGAAGGGTGAACAGAATGTCACTATGGGTATTCAGTTTCTTGACTGGAAATATATTCTTTGTGTACTATGTCTTCCACAGACAAAAACTGGAAATGTGGTAAATATGACATTGAAGTAAAAGAAAACAAATCAATGCACTGAAACATTCCAGCATAGGTGACCCAAAAAATGACCTGATGCAATCTGGAATAGCAAAATAAGTAAGACGCCAATTGAAATACTCCATGCATTGTTCAGTCTCTAAAAGCCTGAGCATATTTTTGCCATATTTTTCGGCACAGTAAATTTCCCAAATTAAGGATTTCAAGGCAAAGGACATGCTGAAAGCCTTCAAAAATTGTCAAAAATAGGGGATTGATTTACAGCCATTTCAAATCTCCAAGGAGCATCTTTTATTTCAAACTGGGAATAGACAACTCTGTTAAAAGTTTTCAGTCAAACAAATTTATAGTTCCCTAAATACCTAAAATATTCAAAGGAGAGCACTTGGGAATCTAAAATATTCTTGTCTCAAGGAAACTCCTGCTTTTCTGAAATCAATCCTTGAAGATTACGATTTGCTTGGAAATTCCTTGAGTTTACAAAGAAGGTTAAACTTTTTTTGGAAACTTCTGACTGAGTTGGTTGCCTATTCCCAACCTGAATCCTCATTGTTTTGAAGATCTGAATTGGCTGCATATTGACACCCTGTTTTTGATGACTCTGATGATTTCAGGCTTGCCCTTTTCCTCAAAATCCTTAATTTGTGAAATTTACCATTGGCAAAAAAATTGCAGAAAATGCTCAGGTAGTCTTTCAGCCACAGAGCAACATTTGCAGCATTTCCATCGGCCTCTTACTTATTTTTTCAAATTGATTGCGTTGGGTCACTTTTTGGGTCAATTTCTTTGAACTTTACTTCTTTGAACTGAATGCCATAAAAAACACATTTCATTTGCTGTAATTCTGTCATTTGGACCTTTTTTTGGAAATCTTTAACATCTTGATAAGTAGAATATTTTTCTTTCTTTTTCATTTAAGAGTTCAAGAGAAAAGTGGAAAAATCTTAAAACCATGATGATAATCATATGGTCTAAACTTTTTGAGAAATCACAGGATGATTTCAAAGAAAAGATTTCTACAATATGGTGTCAAGCAAAAGCATGTCATTGTTGTTTACGATTACTGTAAGGGAATGATGACATTACATCATCAGACATTCAAAATTTTTGAAAAAGTTTTATATATATGTATGACTAACATTCCTGATATTGATGACAGAGCAGAAACTGTGCACGCGTGTGTGAAAACTCGTAACTTTGAACCCCCCCCCCCTAGCTCCCTGCAACTGATCCCAGCATTAGGAAACACTTGATAGTTTCTTCCTTGGGCCTTAAACTGTTGATTTATGATTTAAAAGAGCTTGTCTATCCACACACTTTGATTTATCATGTAAAAGAGTTTATCTATCCAAACACTTTCACAGATTGCTTAATGATGATGCCATTTTACACAGTTTCTGCCCCATTAATATTGACTCAACTGTAACCAAACAAAGAAAAAAGCTACTAACTACTACATATAAGTCCCAAATCAACCTGGACTTTAGATAAGCATTGTGTTTGCAAATTATTAATGATTTTTCTCATCTGATTTGTGGATAAATAATATCAAAAGAAAGGTGATAAATAATTAGACAAGAATATGAAAATTGATCTTTATTTGATTTTACAGCTTGTTGTTCCAGAAACCAAATTTCTTAAGAATGGATGTTTGGACAGTTTTCTGGTGTGTTGGCATTACAGGTATGTATTTCACTAAATTGGTGCATGCATTTTTTGATGAATTTGGGCAAGTACTGAAAGTTCCTTGAAATTATCTTATTTTCAGTACTCAGAGTTTCTTACAAGTTTCTTAAGAGGCTCCTTACCACATTTTTCATGTTCATCACCTGTGCCCTTGCGCAAGTAATATATGGTACAGGAAACAAGTGAATATAAGGTAAAAATATGTTATGGGTTTCCCTTATCAAAATAAATTAGTTTCTAAAGTTATCTTTACCCAGTGAGTTTCTTAATTTTTGATAATCCAAGAGCTGAGTTTCTTATAAGCAGTTACATATAAAAATTATTGTGTAATATTTAAATTTTGTTATTCTAAAGATAAAAAATGAATTGTAGCAATTATTCTTGCAAGTAGCTAAACACCCCTCCACTTTCTTTTTGCAGATTTTGTCATAATGTTTGGTACAATGGCAGTGAAATCAGTTGTAATAATCCTTCCACGTCGTTTGATACCATTTAGAAAGCGGGTATGAAATTATACATGATTTTTCTGATCGTAAACCAGACCATGTACAGGGTGATTAAACAAAGAGGCCTGGCATTTGAAAAATGCTGCTCCCTGAATACCAAGGCAATAATATTTAAAATTTTCTTGTTTTATTTTGCCAATATATTCAATAAGGTTCAGTAGTTTACCTGGCTTTATCAGCCATTTCTTCCCCCCAAAATGAGAGATTTTCTGCAGAATGCCCCTTTGGAAAATATGCTACAATGAGTGAAAACAGCAAGCAAGATTTCCTTGTGTTATCCATCGTAGCAGTAGTAACACTTACAGTAGACGTGTTCATGGATTTTCCTCTTCAGATGGAATCCCCCTGACAAAGTTAATGCTAAGAACATTTTCAATCCCTTCAGAGGACAGCATGTCCTAGAACTTTTGAGTCACTTCTGTAAACATATCAAGGAAACCTGCTTGTGATTTTAGCTTTTTATTCAAGGTATTCTTAAAGAGAATCTTTTTAGAAATCAAAACTCCCGTAGAATCTGAATGGATTGATAAATTTTAGCCATGAAAAATTATCTAAAAATAATTGAACATCTTTTAAGTATTCAAATATTGCAAAATTCAGGCAGCAATAGCCTCTTCTAGTGTCCAGCCATTTTTGACTCACCCATTATATGCAATATTTTATATCTTGTTTGAGGGTAAATCAAAATTTAGTGCATTAAAACAGAGACCAAATAATATCGAAACATTAAAACTACATCAAAAGCCCATTTAGTTCCCTCTCTAATAAGTCCCTCCCCTAGGAGCTAAACTTTTAAAAAGCCCCTCCCAATGAATCTTCCCCCATTTATATCAAATTCCAGGGCTATCAAAGTTTCCTTTATTCAGGTAAACAAGTTTGCCTGCTTTTTTTTATATGGTTTGGGATAAAGCTGTGTTGAAGTTTATGTATTTGACTCATAAACTTTATGTTGAATCAGGCAACTATAGGTAATAGCACTGAGAAGCTATCACATATGTCCTTGTTATTCATTTGGTTTTTGAATAAGCCCCCTTTCTTTAACCCCCCCCCCTGCGGAGTGTCTGAAGTAAGATAAGCTCCTAGAGGCTTAATAGAGCTTTTATGGTATGCATGAAGTCTTTCAACAATAAATTTCAGATAGATGCAAACAGATTTTTGTTGTTGTGAAGGATTTTGTCAATGTCAAGAGCTTCAGAGAATTTTAGAAATTAATCATATGTTTCAACTCTTTTTTCAGGGGAAATTGTTTTTGGTGATGGAGCATCTATCACAGTTATATCGCACAATGACTCCATTTCCACAGTGGTTCTTCTTTTTTACTGACTACAATTTGGGAGGAGAATATTTTGCAATTGTATCATCAATAATATATATCTTATTAAAGGTAAGCAAGATCTTTCAATGCCTTCAATGATTACATGCCCTTGATTGAAACCATTCTTATGCCAAGATGCATAAAGACACAGAAATACCAGGGAGTAGTACTCGAAAAATTTGAGAGCGTTTGGGCCTAAACCCACGTTCAATTGCACACATCAGTTTGAAGAAGAAACAGAGCAGAAAACAAGATACGAAAACAAGACGCAGGGATCAAAACAAGATAAGTATATAGATAATCATCAAAACATCAGTGTCCTAACATCCTTGATCCAGCCATGCGACTGGACGATCGCAAGAAATTACTAATTGCTAATAGCTGTTTATGATTATTAGCCTCCAGGAAATCTTCCATGCGAACATCCAGCAAAAGTATTTTATCTTAGTTGCATTCTACCGGGTGAGACAGAAAAAGTTCCCTGTTAGCATCAAGAGTACTTCATGGATTTGAATGATTCAAGTTCTAGTTAAAAGGCGAAAGATCGCAGTACTTTTGTGATTTTTCTCGCCGTCCCAAGAGCACTTGAAATATAATTAAATTGAACTTTTCATAACTTTAATGGTTGTAAAATGAGTTAAAAAGAGCCTAAAACGCTGATCAAATCATAAAGGACTCCTAGCATAGATCAGTAAAGAAAATGCAATTGTCATGGGTGACAGATATCCTTTCCTTTGTACATTTATTGCCATGGGACTGGAAATATTTTGTATTTGTTTGAAAACTGAGGTGAAACACCCATTGCGTATTGTTCTCTTTAGGCGCAAATGGCCTTCAAGAAAATCAAAGAGCTCATTGCTGCTATCAAAACATACAGAAAAGAAACGGTAAGGCAATGTGTTCCTTGTTTGTCGTACTTGCTTCTCTTCTAGGATATCTCGGCAGATTGTTAAGTCCTACTTTGTTGTCCCCAAAATCATAGCTACATATGTTCAACTCGACTTGCAAGTCTTATGTTAAGTCAGACCCGGTCAAACTGATAAAAAATTTCTTAAAACAATTATCAAAATTAATGTTTTATTCTGCTTCATATAAGTAGTTTCTAATTTTGACGTCCCACGTGGTTCCATCTGGAGTTTTGAAACTTTTTTCTGGTTGTAGATATGGGTAGTATAATTTGCAGTGTGCTTTATTGCATTATTTAATTCCGGGTTCTTGTTTTTGGAGCGAGGAGACGGGTGTGAATTTCGAATTCATTAGAATCGAAGAAAGGTTTGGTGGTTGCTTTAAAGGCATACTGTCATGGTTGTGAGTGGCTAGTTGTGATTTTGAAATCAAAAACAAAGCCCCAGCCCTGTGAGCAATTACCAAGCCTTTATGCTCTTGGATCATGCTTTATTTCGAGAATAAAGGGAATCAGATCATTATCATCTTTGTGAATTTCACTGTACAGCGAAATTACCGAACCTTGCCTAATTCTTTTGTTCTTGATTGTCTTATTTATCCAATCAGTACCACGATAGTATGCCTTTAATGCAAGGATTGGTGTGGTATCACTAAAGTTTCTCTGTGTCTCTGGATCTTGAATGCCTTTGAAAATGCTTGAAATGGTCTTAATAACATGGTCTTGGATGTGCACTTTGGAAATTAAGATAATCATGTGGATTTGTGTCTTTGTACAAAATATCTGTTGTGATTTATGTTTTATTTGAAAGGAACACTTCTACATCAAGAAAATTCAGTCATCGCTCTGATGATAAAATAAGTTTGAAAGACCTCCATGTGCTGAAAAATCTGTCTGTTTTTACGTCCGTTATTCTTTTAGTACCTTCTTATTTTTTCTCTTAGTACCTTCTTACGTTAAATGAAATGCTGGATCTGTTTGACTGGGGCTTTACATGGAGATTTTAGTAGAGGATGTAAGCTGGTTGTCTGATTGAAAGCATGAGAGGAACGTAGATACACGGAGAAAAGTTTTTGCAGGTATATTGTAGAATCAGCATACTTTATTTGCTGTATCAACTGCAATAGTTTAAATTCATTTTTCTGCAGAGATACGGACAGAAGCCATCACCAGCACAAATATTAGAAGCTGGCAATGCATGTCCTATTTGCCAAGAAGAGCTTGCCAATCCCGTCGCACTTCGAACATGTAAGGTAAGAAAGAACTTCATAAGATGTTATGAACATAGCTGCAAAGCTGCAACGTCAAGTGAGTTTACATTGATCCCGTGATGTCATTTCCCGCAGTGATGCCTATACACGATATAGACAGCGTATGTATCTCCTTTTCTGCGGCACATAGGGCCATCTCCGCCAAATAGTCTGATGCATCTATCCTTATTTGCAAATAACGACCTACCCTCATATCTCAACTTTAAAATCCACATTGACTACTTAAAAAAGTTTCACTAATCAATGCACCTAACATTCTTAAAATGTTTTAGGTTAAACTTAGTTTACAAACGTCATGCGAGAAGTTATGGAAATCACAACTTCAATTCTTTAAAAAAGGAACATTCCTTTGTCATGTGAACAAAGAATTTAAATGTAAACCATATCTCTTATTACATGATTATAACTTTCGGCAAAAACTTCATGATCAGCGTATGACGTAAGAACACCCTGGGAACGAGGTTGGCCACAATGAGCATTGACGGCAAAATTATGCACAATACCACATTTTGACGGTCGAATACGGGAGACAAACTACACCAAAAATTAAATTTGAAGATAGATTTTGTACACTATGCAATGCAGAAGCTATTGAAGGCGAAATGCACTTTATCTCGGAAAGCGCACTATACAACCAAATTATAACAGACTTCTTAGAAGAGTATTACAACTTATTCCCAAATATTAGACTTCTGAACATAAATGACAAATTTAGATTTCTTTTCTGAGAACCGGCTGTCATGAAAGAAATCATTTCGGATTTATTCCACCCGTCAAAACTTCAGGCGGAAAAGCTTATTGTTGCACCCGCTTTGTAATATGGTGTCGTATGCTTGTTTAGCTTCGTTATTCTTCTTAAATTTTGTTATAGTAGATTTTTACCTTTATATACCGGGTGAGTCAAAAAATGTTTAAGCGTTTGAAGGGCTGTGGAATAAAAAGTATGTGACCGATATTCAAAACTAAGGTGTAAATCGATCACTGAAAGGCCGACTTAGATGACAAAATTTTTTTGTAGTATCCTTCATCTTACAGATCCAGAAAGTAGGAAAATGCTGGTAAAGGGCATGTTTGGGAACAACAATTCCACATTCCATTCTGGTCCATGATTTACCTTCTATTGAAATGCGAATTCAGCATCTCAAACTGGCAATGTAAACTTCAATGCCACATAAATCATGGACCAGAATGGAATGTAGAATTCTCGATTCCCATACAAACCCCTCTCAAGCATTTTGATTATTGTTGGGTCTTAAAATGATTGATTTTACCAAACAAAATTTTGCCATCTTAGGTTACCTTTGAGTGATAGATTAACACTTAAATTTTTGAATATCGGTCACATACTTTTTATTTCACAGCCCTCCAAACGCCTAAACTTTTTTGACTCACCCGTTACATGTATGTTTAAGAAGATTTTGAAAACATACAGGGGAGACTTGTGTGACTAATTTTATTGTCCGTCGCAGAGAGGTATCCGCTTTGTCATACTTTATTTTGGGCTGAGAATATGTGTCCGTTGTTCGGAGGTGGCCGTGTATGAGGCGTCCGTTAATGGAGGATCCACTATAATGGGTCCAATCGTATGCTAGTGATTTGGATGATTTGGGTGATTTAACAATCAGTAACGTGATCGAATTATGGTGATAGATGCAAGTGTTTACTTTACATCAGAGTTCAGAAGAAAGCCACAGCTCCTCAGCTGTGAGCCGGTTTTGCTTGTCAATGTTTCAAGGAAGGTTTGGCAACTTTATGGAACATTAGGAGAAGTTAGGATTATTTTGGCCGTGCCAACTGAATTATGAATTTTAGGTTTATAAACAACTCAAGAAGATCAAAAAATCTAGTTTTTAACTCGATAAAATGAGAAAGGTCTAGTTTACCCGACGAAATTAGCATTCGGAGGACGGTTTGTTCATTTTATAGATTCTATGCTTTAAATCACCCAGTAGCTAATGAGAGGCAGATCACAAAGTCCTTTTAGTTAGCAAGGGATATGGTTTGGTCATGATAGCTTGGACGGAATTTTTTCCTGCGAGCAACATCCTTCGAGGTGATTTGATCTTTGCACCGTCTACTGATGATACACGTCGCATGGTGAATCATTAAAATTCCCCTTCACATGAAGTATCAGACAAAGTGGTTCTCCTAGCGGTTATTGCAAGCATTACGCATGGACATTGATAGTTTTGCCCATCGGACGTCCATCTTAGGTTGCCTAAGAAGCTTTGTGTGTTTAAAATTACTCAACTAATAATCAGCCGATTTGCTTTTGCGATGTTGCAAATTGCAAGTGAATATCATTTGGTTTGTGAAAGCAGAAAGTGGGTAATCAAAAAGCTGGGCATTTTAAAAGGTGCAATTCAAAGGTCTTTTAACGTGATTTGTACTTTCTTTTATAGCATATATTTTGCGAAGACTGTATAGCAGTATGGTTTGATCGAGAGAGAACTTGCCCAATGTGCCGAGCTAGAGTTGCCGAGGATCCGTCATGGAAAGACGGAAGCACATCCCTTTCAATGCCGTTATTCTGAGAAAAAACAACGGACTTCTGTGATTGGAAACGTGACTGGACACATGACTAGCAATCAAGACTTCGACAATGATCACATGTTAATAATTTGGGAGCTACTACTGGTTGGCTTCAAGAGCTTGAGTGGGACAATCTGAATTTGAAATGTTTGACGAAATGTGTATTCTGAGAACACATGATATACTTATGTGATTGGACACGTGATTGGACACATGACTAGCAATCAAGACACCGACGGTGATCACATGTTAATGATTTTGGAGCTACTATTGGTTGGCCTCAAGAACTTGAGTGGGACAATCTGAATTTGAAATGTTTGATTAAATTCTGAGAATACGCAACAGAGTGACGTGGTTCAACTTGTGACTGGACTCATGACTAGCAATCAAGACACTGGCAGTGATCACGTGTTGATAATTTAGGAGCAGCTATTGGTTGGTATCAAGAACTTGAATGGGACAATCTGGTTTTGAAATGTTTGATGTAGTGCGATTTGTGATATGTGGGGATATGTCCTTCTGTTGTTTACAGGATGGTGTACCTTCTAACCAGGCCTCATTAAAGATATCTCGGGCCTAGCAGCAACTGCTTTGGACAAAATTCCTGTTGTCGAATGAATCCTAGTATAGTAATGATGTCAGCGCTTAATCGTAGTCATTCTAGGAAACACAGCTTTGTTGTAAGATGCAGTATAGGTACTAAGATGAACATCATTTTCAGTGGAATTTTCGAGAGAAAAACAAATGACAAAGCCAGCGTGACTTTACATTCCCGCTTATTTAAAACAAATTATGTTTGGCGAATCCTGTGTTGACAAATTTATGATGATTATTACTTAGACTTGCCGATGATTCTTTAGAGTACGAATTCAGACGAGCCTGTCTCAGCATTACACATGTGAGTTTTTATGGGACAAATTATTCACACTATGCAGAAATACGTTATCATCGTAAAAATTGCCAGATAGGGAGATGGACAAACCAATACTAATTTTTCAGTCAACGACACTACACCGGGGATTTGTACCAAGGACAGATTTTGTTATAAAGCCTGGTTTTCATTAAATCGTAATTCATCGCCGACTATTGTCTTATAGCATCGCCGATGATCGCCGATGATCGCCGATGCTCTAAGACAATGGTCGGCGATGAATTACGATTTAATGAAAACCAGGCTTAAATAGCAACAATTGCTTTAATTGACACTTCAGTTCAAAGCAATTAGTGACTGGAGACAAAGGAAATTATCTCAACCAGTAAATCAAAACAAACGCAGCCGCAAAAAGTCGCCCCGAAACCAGTAGGGCAAACTCTCGCTTTGTGCAAGCGAAAGATGCTGTTTAAGAGGAGCTATGTGTTTATAACGAAAGAAGAAGGCTAAATATACAATTGTTTATCGCGGGTTTTGTTTATTTGATTCAGGAGTTGTGTGGTGACTGTTTCATTTAACGCCTAAATTCCCGAGAATTATGAATACCTTCTATACCAGAATTGTAAATCGCAATGCCACAGAAGCTACGCAGAGTCCAAAAGATAAAAGCAATAAACAGAAAGGAGAATACTGCTTTCCTGTGTCTCGAGTAATGATCTCATAGATTGCTTCTCCAAGCCTGATCATCACATACTGCATGAAGCGAAGGCCAGATACAGTGACAAAACGAAAATAATTCAATTGAAAATGATTAAAGATAGAGAGAACTCACACGGAGAACACTAGGGGTTTATCTACCAGCGGATCATCACAAACGTAAAATAAATCCTATGAGACCCATGAGATGAATTTGATTAGATTCTGTCAGGAGCATTCAAACTGTTTTTCATCTTGATCCTGTTTGAATTAGGCCATGACAAAATTAAAAAATTTTCCAAAAAGTAAACGGCTTCTGTAAAATGGAGGTCATTTCAGGCAGGTCACCGCGGCAGAGCATCCTGAGGGTCCAGGGCTCATAGACTGAACAAAGGAATTCTGTTGTGTACGAAATGGGAGAGCCGCTATTGTGCTAACATGTTTGTTAATTTCCTATGTACTTGTCCATAAGTTCACATAACTGTATAATGCCTCTTCCTTTTGTTTTAATCAGCAGCTGACAATAGACCCTTTAGCTATTCTGAAAAAGAATCTCAATCGAATGATACTTTGCTACGTTTTGTAGAATTTTCGAATGTGCACAATTGTGATAGAAGCTCCAACGCCACTCGATCGAATCTCGCATATAAAAATGTATAAAAGTAATGCTCGATCCAGGCTCTTTTGTAGAATAGCTCAAAGGTCAATTCTCTTTTATGCATTTGTGTTTTTTGTAACAGGAGCGCTTCTATGTTCTAATTATTAATGAGAATTATGCCTCCAGCTTAATAGTTCTATTTAAGACCTGAGAAAGTACAGCTCTGTCGGACCAATACATTAATTTATGCAATGCACCTTTTTTTAACAAAGCGGCATCGTTTTGGAATTTTTCAAAATTTCTTCAGCTTGCGCCATAGGAAATTTCTGAGTCCAGATCATGAGCGATATGACACCCAGTGTGTAGCAGTTTAAATTTCTATCAGTAGCTGCCACCTTAACTTATTGTTTTTTTGTCTTGAACTTGTTTTTACTTCGTACGCAACCATCTTTCAATGTTTCGTAATTTTGAAATTTTCAGCTCATTCAATCATGAACTAGTTTGAAAGCTCAGAGCTTTACGAGTTAAGGTGGATCTTCACTTAAGGTGGCTCACTACTGAAAATTTCAGAATTACGAAACATTGTGAGGTGGTTGTGTACGAAGTAAAAACAAGTTTGAGACACAAAAAACAATAAGTTGAGGTGGCTCGCAACTGATATAAATTTAAACTGCTACACACTGGGGTGTCCTATCGCTCATGTCCATATTCGCATTCAGCAACCAAATTTTTACGATCTTGATTTTATGAGGATAAATAATTTGAAATTTTATATGGGATTTGGCCGTGAATAATGAATGAGGGTGTGAAGTTACACCCCGAACAATTTCGATACTCAATTCCTATATGAATTCTCACATTTATTATCGCCATAAAATCGAAATCGCAGACTCTAGGATTATGAAAATTTGCAATCTGACTAAACCTGGGGTGCTGAATCTAAATCCGTGGCCAGAGATTTCGTATCAAGACACCAAGATCAGATTTTATAAAACAATAGCATCAGTTGCTTTTGCTCACACCTAAATTCAAAGCGGTTAGCAAATCCCAGGGGGGTACTCCCTAACTTTCAATACGGTGGGGGTCCATGCCACTCTTTCTTTGCTGACCCATAGATATTAAGCCTAATGTTTTGGTGACCCCAAATATTGAGTGTAATATTTTGGAGACCCGCACCAAATTCCATGATTCTTCCTTTTTTCAAATTTGTGGACCCGAAATATTGAATTTTTGTCCGTGTTGTAATTCACAGATCCCAAATATTGAAATAACGTAAGACCTCAAATATTTGCATCGACCCCTGTATTAAAACTTATGGAGTACCCCCTTGGGTAGCGAATGCAGACAAAGGAAATTCCCTCAACCAGTAATTTCAAAGAAACATAGCCGCAAAGTTGCCTTGAAACCAGTACGGCAAACTCTCACCTGGTGCGGGCGAAGGGAGGTTTCCAAGAGAAGTTACGAGCTAAAGACGAAAGAAGAAGGGTAAAGCTAAATTTCTGTCTGGCAGATTTTGTTTGCGTCATTCAGAAGAGGAGCTGAAGGCACTGCAATTATTGTATATCTATTGCTCAGATATAAACAGTTACTTCTCAGCTCCTGAATCACATAAACAAAATTTACCAGACAGAACTATAAATTTACCCTTCCTCTTTCATTCTAAGCACATAACTTCTTTTAAAAACGTCCTTTCGCCCGCACCAAGGGAGAGTTTGCCGTACTGGTTTTTAGACAACTTTGCAGCTATGTTTGTTTTTAATTACTGGTTGGGAGAATTCCTTTTGTTGGACTTGCCTAAGTCGTCTTGGAAGAAAGGAAGAGTCACTTCCTTCTTTATATAACGACTTGGGCAAGTCCATTCTTTTGTCTGCATTCGCTAATCGCTTTGAATTGAGGTGGGAACAAAAACAAGTGACGCTATTGTATTACAAAAATCTGCCCTTGTTTATCAAGACACTTTCAAAATTATCAAAATGAGGCCGTTAGTTGAAAAGGCTCACCACATTCAAACCGAGCAAGGCTTCAGTATAGACTGATGACGATGAGTCTCTTGCTGCCCTGTGCTCTTTGACTTGATGATGGCGCTTCGGGCAATAGAGACTCATTGTATTACTCTGAAAAACTTCGCCCTAAACTTCGCAATTCCTCCAGTACCAATCAGATTGCAAGATTTGTGAATTACTATTGTTAAGGTGTAAATGTGGTAGAATTTTCGATTCGCTTGAAGAATTGAAAACACTCCCACGGGATGGAGATTCGAAGCCGTGATTCTTTCATAATACCATTGGCGATGGAAGAAAATAGGGCCAAGTTTTTCACTGTTTCATTATGAGTCCCTCTTAAGCAAGGTTTAGCGCAGGGATACAAGGGACTCATCGTCATCAGTCTAGCTTCAGTATACCCACTCGCTATAACCAATCAACCACACGTAGTTTTTTTACAAGAAACCAAGAATTCGGGCCACTACTGAAAGTTTCTTAAAATTATCAGATTTTGAGTTCATGTGCACTACCCTTACCCAAGTCAATATTTCAGAATACGGTTTAATGAAGCCTTTTGAATTTCTAGACATTACTCGAGCACCTTCCGAGTACGTCGACGCAGGAAACAAGAGAAAATAAAGTAAAGATAAATTCAGGATTTAACCTTTTCCCAGTCCTCGAGTTTTTTAATTTTTCTTATCTGAGAGAGAGTAAAGTCTCTTATAAGGAGGTTCTTATACAAAATGCTTATATTTATCAACCCTGATTCTCAGAGAACGCTACCAAGCAAACTAAAATTGGAAGCTCAAATGCACAAAAGGGACCCGAAAAAGACATCTTAAAAATAGTATCAGAAGAAACATTGATCATTCAGTTTCCATTGACAAAGGCGTGCCTAATCTTGAAATTCCAGGGAGATGAAGAAAATGATCTCTTCTAGCGAAACACATCCCTGAATAGGCGACCTTTCAAATAACCATCAGTATGTCAAGCAGTTTTTAAGTCGATTTGATCTTCTGGATCTTGTGACAACTCCCGAAAAGCCACTGAAAAATCCTATTTATCATAAAGATTTGAACTCCCATGACATCAATTTGATAAGGCATTTGCCGCTGACAAACTCTAAAAGGCTACCTTTGCTTGGATGCTTTGGCTTGCGTCAACGCGCTTTTGTTTTTGTTTTCCCGTTCAATTTGATATGTCCTTTGACTCCCAAGTACCAGGTCGCTTTTTACACTAACTATCTCAGTACCAGTTTCCGCCTCGTTCATTGAATAAGATGTCGCTATAGCGATTATCAGTTTATAGAGGAGCGCAACCACGACATGTAATCAGTTTAGTTGCTTTTAACTTCTGAATGAAAAGCTCAGAATCCATCTCGTTTGCACGCGCTTGCAAATAATCTGCTTGCTAACCAACAAGCGTTCTCGCATGAGAAAGCTGCTTTTCGCATGCAAATAGTTTGCATTCTGAACACTCAAAGGGATTAGTATGGCGGATTTCTGCACGAGCGTTTAAGGGGTTTAAGCCCTTACAAAAGACTGTGCAATGTGAACGCAGCCTAAACCTATTGTGCCTTAAACTTGGTATATTCACATCCATACTCTAGGATTTCAATTCTGAGTTATTAGTCTGTTTACACAAACCTCGATATATCTGGATTCCCATTATTTCAATTTGATAAGGCATTTGCCGATGACAAAACTCTAACCTTTGTTTTAAACTTGGTATATTCACGTCCATCCTTGAGGACTTCAATTCTGAGACATTTTGGAAAAATTGATGTCATCAAAGGTGGCGGAGAATGGTTCAGTAATACTTGCACCATTCAGTAATACATGCAAATGCACCAAGATTTAATCATATCTGCCCGCGGGGGGGGGGTACTTGACCTAAATTTGTACGGGGATGTGCCCACGAAATAAAATTTTTTCACCCTGCTCCAGAATTTTTGCCTTCAAATGATACCCTGTTCTAGAAAAAATCGGTAAAAAGTATACTCAGAAACACAAAAATTTGACTAAATAATAACCTGTTGTAACAAAATTTCCTCTTTTGACATGTTTTGACAACCTGCTCCAGAAAATTTGCCTTCTTTTGATACCCTGTTCTAGAAAAAATAGGCGAAAACGATACCCTGAAAAACGGCACATCCCCGTCGGACAAATATACTAAGTACCCCTCCCCGCGCATATCTGCCAGTTAACTGTGTTAAATTTCTCTTGAATGCTCTATTAGTTACAGAGACTCCCGTCTTTACATCTCTGTGGCTTATTTAGGCCACAAATCGTGGTGTGTTGTTGCAGTTGTATTGATATCAATACAACTGCAACATCACAACACAATTTTGGCTTGACGAAAATACAGAGGTGTGGAGACGGGAGTCTTGTCTTTATAACTATTAGAGGATTCAAGAGAAATTTAACACAGTTAACTTGCAGATATGATTAAATCTTAGTACAGTTGTATGTATTACTGAATCGTGCAGGTATTACTGAACCATTCTCCGCCACCTGTGATGTCGTTCCCCTTCCCTGGACGCTAAAGGGACTCCGTAACTAAGTAACCATGTGAAAAATGATTGACAGGTAGAGAGAATTTTAAAATTGTTCAACTCTCCCGTACCATAAATCCGCCAATACTCACCAGACTGGCAAAAACAAGATCTGAAACCCAATATTGAAAAGCCTGTCCCATCCAGCTGCATCAACAACAAGGCAATAAAGCGTAGAGCTCCTCCACAGCAACCTCACAGATGAGGCATAACTTTTTAACATCCATAAAGGACCCTGCGAAGGAGAATCGAGAGGAAAAAGTATGTCTTCTGTTTCTCCCTCGCAGGATCCTCTTAGTGTCTCGCGCCATTGTATGCTGTTGGGGCTGAAAGACCACGGATAACTTTAGAAAAAGTCTAATATGGGAAAGACAGCGTTTCTATACAACTTTCATCCAACCAAAACCCCTTTCAGGATTCGATTGCCAGCTTTTACATCCGGATACAATCAGATATAAAGCACTTTTCAAGGCAACTCCCATGCAAAGAGCGTGATTTTGCATCTATCATTGTTTCTAAACCGGGCTTAACTTATCACAGAACAGGTCTGGAATTTAAAGCCGGTACAAAGATATAAAACAATGCACTGCTTCACTTTGATTCGATCCGATGAACCGGAAATTCCAAAAGAGATCGGAATCATCAGAAATTTAACCAAGAAGCCAAACCAGGAAAACGTTAGATCGGGTTTGACCTCGCAGAGTGCACAAGGCGACAGAGGAGGTACAAAGGCTTCAGCTTGGGGACGCTACAACAATTGGTGAAAATTTCCATTTTAATTGCACAAAGAAAGATGAGGTATTCCAGAGTATTTCTAGCAGCAGTTTTGCTTGTGGTGGTCGTTGAATCCCGGAGAAGCTTTTCAAGTCGTGAGTTTTACATTCTTACACATACATTGAAATAAATCTTTAGTTCGGCTGATTGGTCTCAAGAATATTCAAACTATACAATTGTTGTTTCATAAACGGCTTTTTATTGTTTGAATACACGCATTTTTTATGAGAAACTGTTAGCAAGAAACTCAACTCTCAGGTGGCCAAAAAGTTAAGAAACTCCACTACTGGAAAAATATAAGCTAAGAAACCAATTACTGTATTTTGATAAAGAAAATCCTTAGCATATTTTTACCTTATTTCACTTGTTTCCAGTATCGTATTACTCGAAAGGTGCTTGGGTAATGTGTAAGCGCTGGAAAGGCTTCAAAACAGCTTGTTTTGAAATTTTCACTAGGGTACAGGCAAGTGAGCATGAAGACTGTTATGGGACCTTTAAGAAACTCGTAAGAAACTCTGAGTATTCAAGTCTGATAAGTCTAAGAAACTTCCAGTACTAGCCAAAATTCTTATTTCTTATAAAAAAATACGCGTAGCTAAAATGTTAAAACAATTTTCAAGGGTGAAATCGATCACTCCGTTCAAATTAGACAAGAGATTTTATCGAGAAAGACACTGTGAGAAACTTTAAAAAACGTGCTAAAATCAAGACCAACTTGCTCTAATAAACATACCTGATAGCAATGAATTATACACTCCTTGGTACTTGCTGTCCTCTTGGGAGGATAATAGAATCTTCCCTCTTTGTATATGAAATTTGTTAGGGGGATTTCACCCTCCGAAGAGGAGGACAACGGTATGTTGATACAAGTACTGTAACTTATTAATGAGAGGCTATCTAATCATCATCGGCCAAATGTTGATGAATTTTCAATTTCATCAAAAGACAGTACTGGAGGTGAGTCAAAAATGTTAAGAGGTTTGGCAGCTTGTACCGGGTGAGTCAATAAAAATGCCTGGCGTTTGAAAAAATTCTGCTCCCTGAATATCGAAGCAATGAAATTGAAAACTGTCTTATTTGATCCCGATATGTCAAATTAGATTCAGTAGCTTAGCCGGCTTTAATCGGTCATTCCTTCCCGTCGAAATATGAGATTTTCTGCAGAAAGCCCCTTTCGAAAACCTGCAAAAACGAGTAGAAACCCCAAGTAAGATTTCCCTTGTTCTCCTTCCTAGCGATAATGACTCTTGGATGCGTTCATGCATTTTGTCCTCACGGGAGAATGGAACTCCCATGAATAATTTATTCACACTAGTGGGAAGACTGTTCAACCCGCCAAGACGATAGCAAGTGCTAAAGCGTTCCGAAATTCATCGCTGCAGGGTAAACACACTCGGGAAACTTGCTTGTAATTTTAGCACGTTGTTTAAGGTTTCTCAAAGGGGTTGATTTTAGAAAATCGCTTACAGAATCTGACCGAAGAGACCGATTTTAGCCAGGAAAATTTCTAGAAATAATTAAACATGTTAGCTATTCAATCAGGTATCGCAAAATATCATTGCTTATATACTCGGGGAGCTGTAGCCTTTCAAACGCCGGGCATTTCTTATTTTGACTCACCCTGTAAAGTCACTCGTCTTTTAGACTCAGAAACATGGAAAATACTGGCAAGGAGTATGTATGAGAACGAAAACTTTCCTTCAATATTGGTCCATAATTTACTTGGCATTGAAAATTTGAAGCTGATAGAAATGTAACTATAAGCAATAGAGTTTCAGTTTTCATTGGCGTGTAAATCATAGACCAGAATGGAACGTAGATTTCTCGCTCCCATACAAACCCCAAACCCCTAGTATTTTCCTAATTTCTTGGTCTAGGTGATGGGTGATTTTACCACACAAAACTTTCACATCTTAGTTAGCCTATGACTAGACTTGCTCCAAGTCTATTCCGAGATATATCAGCACTAAGGAACATAATTACTTCTGCGGGGGCGTAAACCTTGAAGTTTCCTTCGCAGCGTCCTCTTCGTGGTTTACGCCCCCGCAGAAGTAACTATGTTCCCTGGTGCTGATATATCTCGGAATAGACTTGGAGCAAGTCTAGCCTATGACTGACAGATTAACATTTTAGGTTTGAATAGCGGTAGCCCCCCAAATGTTTAAACTCTTCTTGGCTCACCGGTTACACAAATCATTTTCCTCTCTGATCCAGACATATATTATTCTGAGTATCAATAAAGCCCCTTCAATCTGAAAGATGATCTCGTCAAACCGGAAACTTATACGAGGCCGCTCGAGTACTTGGCCGGCCGAATATTTGGCCGCGTAGCTGTACCATGCAAATATTTGATCGGTATGGCTTCGCGATTACATGAGAACGGCCATCATTTATGGGCATGCGCAATAGTATTATCATTAGCAATTTGACGACCACATGAGGACCACATTTCATTGGACTCCCTTTCAAAGCATTCCATCCTCGTTCGTGGTACCGCGTAAATTTTTGTTCGCTTAGAGTGTTGACACGAGGCCTCTCAAATTCTACCGGCTCAGTTCGCAAGAAGGCCACTTTCAGACCAGAGGCGACCGAGTGAAGGTCGACTAAGCGTCCAAATATTCGGCCGGTTACGCAGGTCTCTTGTAAACGGGATGGCTCAGTGGCCAAATATTTGGCCGGCTAAACATTCGGCCGGCCTCGTGCAAACACAGCCTAAATTTCTACCAGAAATGAAACCTCTTGCATAAGCAGAAACTTTATCCCTCTGCTCAGTACGGGAGTTCCCACAGCCTATCAGATATGTCTCAGCAAAAGTTATTCAATAGGATTCTTACGATCTAACAAACTTTATGGGTCACAACCAGTAGGGGGCTAAAGTGAGATTCCCTCAACCGCAAAAACAGAGATATGAAACCCTCTATATATAAAGTTTCCGTTATTTAAGTATGGTGCAATTTGTAAGTTTGTGATGCAGCCTTTTCGTAACTTTACTAACAGCTACTTGAGATAGAATAAAGGCGATATGGTAAATACGTAAAAAAATACGTAAAGAGGCTTGCAGGCCATAAGCTCAAAAGGCTGCTTCAGGAGCTTTTGAATTCACATGGATAATTGTTGCTGAAAGTAGAAATTTTCTTTCAAAATAATTGTTGCTAGGAAAAAATTGTTTTCTTTGCCCTGTGCTTGCTCTCTTTTTAGTCACGTTTGTACTTTAGTCCCCTGTGTTGTAGTTGCGAGCACCTAGCAATAGAGTCATGTTGAAATAGATCTTCGTCAGATTCTGACTTAACAAAGACTCGATAACGACATGTTCAGCATTCTTGAAAAGAGTAACCATATCTAAATCTTCTATAAAAAGATTCTACAGACAAAGAAATGAAGAATCACTCACAAGAAAGTGACAAGGAATAAGGATAACTTCTAAGAGGTTTAGCAAACCTTAAAACATCACAAGAAATGTATGAGGCGAGAAGCAGGCGGCAAGAGATGGTAGGCAAAATGAAGCTGAAATGAGCCTAAATTCACTAAAAATCACAAAAAGAAGTTCTGGCTTAGAGGGCCTATAATAGGCGTATTTGGATCGGAAAATTAGTGCTTTGAAAGATAAGCTCCAAATTACATTTGTTCCAGCTTTATTACATAACTGAGACTTTTTGGTTTGGAAAAGCCTAGAGTTTGTGGTCATGCGTCTTTCATGTAAATGTCTGAGAAGGAACCTCCTCCTGCTTTCGTAAATTGATTAATTTAAGATCATCCAAGCTTATCCCTTTCAACTTAAAATTTCATGAAGTAAATAAGCGTACCACAAATCTTGTCATCGCAAACAGACAATCTTCGTCGCAAATATTTATCAGTCTTGGGCAACATTTCATTGCAACGTCGTCTCCACGTTTAAGTCTGCGAAGAAACCTCTTCCTGGATTCGTAAATTAATGAATTAAAATCACCCAACTTTGTCTTATTCAATTCATTATTTTCTCGAGGAATGGAAAAACTGCTATAAATCTTGCCGACACAAACAGAGAATGTTTTTCCATGGGTCGTTAGACACTGCAGTTGTGCTACAACGCCGCTTTGTTCTTTTGCGGAGGATAAAGTCATTTTCTAATACGGAGGAGCTAGCGTAAGATAACGGAGGAAGAAAAGAAAGAAAATAAATGCCCCTGCCATTTCAAACACTTCAAACCTCCTCCACAGAAAACTATGCATTTTCCTCAGCAGCGCCATATACACAGAATCATAACCACATTGTCTAACTACCCATCGTTTTACGTAAAATGTTTGATCGATTTTGGACCACAATTTGTTGCAACGCCGTCATAACTATTCCAAGTAAATCTTTGAGCAGGAAGCTCTTCTTGAGTTTTCAATTGATGACTAAAACGCACAAAACATCAGCAAGTTATCCTTAACATTGCAGTTGGGAAAATAAGATTTGCTAAAAAGTGGCTTCTTTTAATTTGCGTAAGCATGCGTAAGTTACGTATCCATGCGTAAGTTACACATTTCACAACAATATGAGTAAGAAGATGCGTAAGATGATACGTAAGATGGCTTCTATCTGAGCATGCGTAGTTAATTTCTTAACACCTTCAGGCCAGTCGCTAGACTTATGACGATGAATCTCTTGTTTCCCTGTGCTCTTTGACATGAGGATGGCGCTTCGGTCAACAGAGACTCATTATATTATTCTGAAAATCCTGGCGTTATTTAGGCCCAAACTCCTCGATTCTTCGAGTACCAATCAGATTGCGAGATTTGTGGAAAAACTATTGTTACGGTGTAATGTTTTCGATTCAATTGAAGCATTGTAAACACTCCCATGGGATTGAGATTCGAAGCCGTGATTCAATCATAATTCGATTGATGATTGCAGAAAATAGAGCCAGCTTTTGACTTTTTCATTATGAGTCCCTGTTGAGCAAGGTTTACTGCCGGGATACAAGGGACTCACCGTCTTAAGTCTAGCCGGTTAGACTTGATTTGACTTCTTTAGGCCAGTCGCTACGGTTCGCCCTGGAGTTCAGGTTGCTTGAACTTATCAGCAATCGGCCGCGAACGCTAAGAAATTTGGTTCAAATCTTTAATTCCTATTTCAATTTCTATTGTCTCACCAGAAACTGAGCGAACAAATGGAGATCGATTTTCCTGCAGTTCACTGGCAATCGCACGAACCAGGTTGCTACAATTCGCTTTATGGACATTGGCCTTAAGATAGCCGTTATGCATCTTAAGCCCCGGTCAAACAGATCAAACATTTCACCTAACATTTCAAAACAGATGTTTGATGAAATGTTGGGCTTGTTTGACCACCTTGTTTGGTCTCATAACATTTGTTTGATCTAGGTCAAAAACAAATTTTGTTTTTCGTTGTTGTGTGAAATGTTGGATATGTTTGACTACTTCAACAAACATTTCGCCAAACATCACCTTTTGTTTTCATCAAAATGCCTTTGTGCATGCTCCGCAGTGTCTCGTTAACTGCACAGGCACCTTCTGATCACAGGTTTCAAACCAATGTTTGGTGACATGTTAGTTCTGTTTGACCACACCAACCCACAACATGAAGCAAAATCAAAATATAAAGTTTGAGAAATGTTTTGTGAAATGTTTGATCAGTTTGACCAGGGCTTCACGCATCATCTGACGCATCTTCTTGCACATTTTTTTGTTGTAAAATGCATAACATACGCCTGGATGCGTAATTTAGGCATGCTTACGCAGATCATAATAGGCCTAACAAATGAACACTTAACGGTTTGCTGCAATGCATTTTCAAGGTAAATGTCTGAGAAGGAGACTCTTTCCTAGTTTCGTAAATCAATGAATTAGTATCATTCTCGTCTATCTTTTCAACTTAAAATTGCATCGGAATTTAAAAACTCGATTCAAAGAAAGTACCTTGTTCATCTGACTTGTTGGGCATACGAACAGACTCAATTGTGAGTTTCAAGGGATCTCCCAAAAAGGGCTCCGAATCACACGTGCCGTAGCGATTTAGCTACTTTAATGATGTAATATAAAATGATATAATTCATATGCAATATATGTAATATGATATAAAATATGCTTGGCCATTGAGAACAAGGGAAGAAACAAAAGCAGCAATGCGCATGACAATGTCAGCCCCGCCGTTGATTCGCTCTGAACAAAGTTGAAACACAATGAGTGTAAACAATAGGGTCAATACTTTGAGAGAGAGCACAAACTGCTTGCGAGAAAAGAAAATTTATAACATGTGAATCCATTTGAAATCACCCAATGAGAAACCTCCTTCACATTTTGCGTCTGACACATTAACAAGCTCCAGCTTGAGTAAGGTGGCCTTTATGGTTGGAATAAATATAACTCATTGCAGACTAAGTGTTTACTGCTCTCAGGTACAAGCCACAAAGCATTATTTTGAAAGTAGCTGATCAAGATACCCATTAAAGTTGAAAAGAAGCAAAAATTTTTTACAGGACACTGGTAACAACAAATAATCACAGAAGGCCACACAGCGCAGGATAATACGGAGAATAAATGCAGCCAACAAGCTTTAACATGAACCCTATGGGTAGAAGGCGGATCTTTTCTAACCACTCAGGCAAAGAACCCATTAGTGTTAATTTGTTATCAAACTCTCAGACATTCTGACAAAACCCAGAATCCAGAAAAGTTGTAAAACCTTCTTTCATTTATTGTAACAATTTTTTCTTTTTTTCTGGTAAGTTAGATGCATGGCCCCCCTCCATAAAGTCGCCAATATTGCAGATATATGAGAACAAAACTTGGTACAATGGTGTACAGTAACAAAATCTAAACTTTTTTGTTTTTCATTGCATACATGATGTCACAATGACAATTGATGACAGTTGCAGTATTTGCTTGCTGTTGGCAAAATTGACAATATTTAACTTTTTACTTGACTATTCTTTTTTAAATGGACTAGAATGTATAACAATGCATCAATAAATAAATATCAACAGTATAATATTTATCTAAGTTCATTCTATATATCATATATTCATTTTTATATACACCAGTTTTTCATTGTTTGATTTAAACCCCTAATTGCCAATGTAAATACTTGAAAATCCCTTATGATGATGTATAGTAATTAATCAAGAGAACCAATCTTGGTCATTAAAATTTTCTAAGACATTTGCTATCATTCATATGACGTCATAAACATGGTGACGTCATTAAGGTTAAAACTGCTGACGTCATGAAAAATGAATAAAACTATAAATCATCTGAAAGCTCTCGCCAAGATCTATTGAATGGTGGTGTTTCCAATGATCTGTGATCGTTCAGGAAAAAATAAGAGTCCCTTCTTTTCTTTTACTGCTGACCACGTGTTGAAAAGATGTTGGTCACGTGATCAGTGCCTACCATTTGAAAATTTTATGGATTTTTATATAGATTTTGATAAGTATATCAAATTTGAAGAAAATTCACCAAGTTTCAGCCCTGTATCTTTCGAACTGACCACACTGCATCAAATAATCTGTGCCGCGGGCACTTAATGCCCCCGGTAGTAATAGGGTTAATTTCGAAGCCTCAAGTGGGAAAGAGAGGGGCGCTTATCAGAGAGGGGTGCTTACTCATGATGTCAAATGACACAGATATGCATAAAAGCTTGTTAGCTCTCATGATGTTAGGAATCAACACACAATTTTGCGAGTGCTATACACAAATTTGTCACAGTTTTTATCCCGAACACTATCATACCAAAACTTAACGTGCACCCTTGCTTACCAAGATAAATGGAAAATCTTCTGTAGCCTCTGGCAGGGGGGGGGCTTAATTAAAGTTTTGGATTAAAAGGGAGGGCTTATTACAAAGGGGCTTAATTGAGGGGGGCTAAATAGCGCTTTAACAGTAACCATGGTGTCTGTAGCCATGACTGTGAGGTAAGGCCGTCCCCTTTTTCTTGATGTGACGAAACCATGTCTCTCTTCTAGGCATTCGTCGCCCGCAAATTACCTGCAGATATCTAAGACACGTCTACCGCAACCACTGGTTTTCACCAAAATGCAACAGAGATGGGTCCTTCAAAAATCCACAGTGTTTCCTACAAGGCACTCGCTATTGTTGTTGCGTGAATACAAACCCAACAAAAGTGTACAAAACAATGTTTTGGCTCGGTGACTGCATGGTATATCACCCACTAAAGCATAAAATGCCAGTTTGCAAGGGGGTAGGTATTTAGACTTCTGAAGATGAGTCTCTTGTTTCCCTGTGCTCTTTCACTATATGATGGCGCTTCAGTCAACAGAGACTCAAAATATTACTCTTAAAAAGCTGGCCCTATTTAGGCTCAAACTTTGCAATTCCTAACGTATAACGTACCAATCAGATTGTGAGAGTTGGCAAAGAACAATGCTGTCGACTTTCAATTCAAATGATGCAGTTGACTAGATTTTAAGCGAAGTTTCTGCGGTAGGTAGTTGAAGATTTCTCTGGTTTATTTTGGTCTTAAAAACATGGAAAATGTAGCGTTGAAAGACTTATTTTGCACTCACCAGATAAAGTGAATCAAGACTTCCTTCTTCAGATTTATACCAAGTTTCGTTGATTAAGTGTCTGTTTAACTTAGTTTTTATCGCATTTTCTTTCCGATGAGTGACCGTTAAACAGAGCTACGGCAGTCGTTCGATCATGATTCGATCGATCGAATGCAGGAGATAGGGCCAAGCTTTTGACTGTTTCATTATGAGTCACTCTTGAGCAAGGTTGTACGGAATTGTTGCCCCAATCTTGTTGTTGTTGCTTGCGTGGGTATATAAAAAGGTTGATTTGGCTCATTGTTGAGTTGTTTTGATAGTTCCTTGTATTTGATTTGCATTTGAATGCCTTTGAATTCGTCACGTCTACGATTTGATATTGTCTGGGTTTTTTGAGAGAGAGGAAGTCTAGAAATTCTCACAACTCACGAATGGAACTCTACAACTCGAAGTGAAAATTGGACGAAATTGTTTAGTACTGAAGAAAGGAAATACTCACTTGAAATTGAACTGGAAAGAAATCGAAGAATACCGGATATTTACTGCAGTTTACTTTACGACGAATTATTTATCGAATTGTGGCTTGAAGAAGAAGAGGTTGCGTATTGAAACTGAACTCTCAGGTGACAGACTTCCATTATTCTTGTTCTTTTATATCAATTGAGATTTTGTGTTACAAGAAGGCATTCTATAGTGTGAACTATTCTCTGATTAATTTCAGTTGTTTTGAAGGAAGGTAAACTTAGGATAGAGTTGCAAGCTGCAGTCCTTTGGTTGTTATCAATTGAAATTGAGCCTAATCATACAGTCCTCTTTATTTTGAATTGAATCTTGAATCTCATGTTGTTTTCGAAGCCTTTCGAGGCTATTCTAGCCTGTATACCTAGCTTCAGTGGTTAGGCATGACGTGGTTCTTTTACAGGTTTTCGTACATGGTCTTACACCGAACCGGATCGTGTATCTTATTTGTTGTTTGTTTGTAGAGTCGATTCTGTAGGATTGATTGTCTTGTTTCTTCAAGCTGTTTCTCTTGATGGGACTATTTGAACATGACTGAAGAGGGGGGCGCTGCTTTGTCTACTCCCCCGGGCCAGCCTGTCCCAACGGTTACGAAGAAAAAACGAATAAGGGGTGGCTATCGTGCGCATTGCAAAAAGTTGTTTGCAGAATGTAGAGCCCTTTTTGAAGCTCAGGAGGCAAGGACAACTCAAATTGAGCGTTTATGTATCAGTTTGAAAAATAAATCTCAATTATTAAGAAGTGTGGACGAGGAAATTTTTCTGTCCATAGATGAAGCTGATATAGAGAACGAAGTTATCGAAGCTGAAGATTGGCAATCGGAAATTCAAGGGTATTTGGTTGAACTCGAAGCCAAAAAGGCACCCACTACAAGCCAAGTTAATCAGGGGGGCTCACATACTTCATCCCCCTCTCTAGCCACGCCCATCACAAGTTCTCCTTCAGATCATATCGTCAATTTGCCAAAACTTCAACTGCCAAAATTTGCAGGAGACCCAAAGAAATGGCAGGAATTTTGGGACGCTTTCGGAATTATTGATGGAAATGACTCGTTATCGGATGTCAACAAGTTTAGACACCTCAAGACTTTATTAGAAGGCCAGGCTGCCTCAGCTATCGCCGGAATCCAAACCACAGGGGTAAACTATCAATTAGCTATAGACCACCTCAAGGACAGGTTTGCTCAGAAGCAAGTGATTATAAATTCCCATATTGACGCTCTGCATAATTTGCCCAATTTAACAACTGAAAAAGATGTGAAGGGCCTGAGAAAACTTGCTGACAGCATTGACATTAACATTAGAAGTCTTAAAAATCTCGGGTACGATCTAAGCCAATATGGGCCCTTCTTGAACCCAGTGATAATGAATAAATTGCCAGAGGGAATTCGTTTGGCGGTCACTAAACAAATAAGGAAGGAAGAATGGGAGCTAGGAAAAATTTTGGACATTGTAAAGACAGAATTAGATGCGCGAGAACAGTGTGCATATTTAAGCGGAAAGCCAACTGATAGCTCGGCAGGCAAACAGGTTCGAAGCCAATTGCCAACTACATCAGCTCTTTTGAATGCCAGTGGTAAAGTCTCCTGCAGTTTTTGTAAAGGTTCCCATCCCTCCGCCAAATGTAACATTGTTACAGACCCACAACAAAGAAAGGCAATTTTGCGTAAGCAGGGTCGCTGTTATGTCTGTCTGAAAAAGGCACATCTGGCAAAGTACTGCACAAGTCGAATTTATTGTTTTAATTGCAGGCAACGTCATCATGCGAGTATTTGTGATGGGTCGAGCGAATCAACTGTCACCACACCAGCAGCACCAGTGTGTAATCTCACAGCTCCGAATATTGCTCCACAGTTTCAGCCTAATCAGAGCATGCCAACAACCACAAATACCGGTGGACCACGTCCAGGTGCAGCAACACAAACTGTTGGACCTTCCACTGTAACAATGCATGTGGATACGAAGACATCAGTTCTGTTGCAGACTGCAAAGGGTTATATCTCACCGGCTACAGACCCGGAACGAGTAGCTGTGGCACGGTTGATACTGGACTCAGGAAGTAAACACTCATACATTTCGGAAAATCTTAGAGCTGCTCTCCACCTACAGCCAGTGACCCAGGAAACATTAACAATAAAGGTGTTTGGAGAGGAGACAGGAACTTTACAGACATGCGATGTTGTCCAGTTTTGTGTACGAAGTCCTTACAATGGACTAAACGTCTTCGTCACTGCCTATGTTGTTCCAGTTTTGTGTGCTCCACTCTCAGATCAGGCCATAGATTTAGCTGCAAGCAGCTACCCACACCTAGCAGGACTTTGGCTGGCAGATTTTCCAGCTCAAAGAGAACAGCAGCTGAATTGTGAGATACTCATCGGCTCAAATTTCTATTGGCACTTCTTAACTGGTCGATGCATCAAAGGAGAAAGTGGCCCAGTTGCATTAGAGTCAACCTTAGGTTGGATTTTGTCCGGCCCAGTACATGACAGCTCTGAAAGAAGATCAACACATGTAAACATTGCAGAGACACATGTGTTGCAATTTGAAATTGAAAATAAAAGTAATGAAGCCAGTCTGGAAGGCCAGGTCTGCAAGTTTTGGGAGCTGGAAGGCATTGGAATTTCTAAAAATGAAGCGACAGTCTATGAGTCCTTCAAAGACGAAATTGCATTTTTAGATGGAAGGTACGAAGTTAAACTTCCTTGGAAGCCGGAACATCCAACATTGCCAGACAATTATTTACAGAGCAAGAAAAGGCTGATGGGAATTTTCTCCAGATTGAAAGGGAATCCAACTTTGTTGAGTGAGTATGACTCAATCATTAGAGAGCAAGAAATCAGAGGGATCATTGAAAGAGTAGATCCTACATGTGACAGTGGTATTGGACAAGTAACATATCTTCCTCATCATCCAGTCATACGACAAGACAAAATGACTACAAAAGTTCGTGTGGTTTACGATGCCTCAGCAAAGGATTGCATGGGAACATCCCTCAACAGTTGCCTCTATACTGGACCTTGTCTATTGAAAACTGTTGCAGAGATTATGACAAGGTTTCGACTCTTCCCATTTGCACTAACCTCAGATATCGAGAAGGCATTCTTAATGATTTCTATCTGGCCACCTGACAGAGATGTTTTGAGATTCCTGTGGATGGATGACGTAAATTCTTCGTCACCACAAATCATTACTTATAGATTTACTAGGGTTGTCTTCGGGGTGTCCTGTAGCCCATTTCTGCTCAATGCGACGTTAAGAAGACACATCGAAAGCTATTCTGAGAATTACCCAGAGGTTTGCCAAAGGCTTGTGAATTCGCTCTACGTCGATGATGTAAACACAGGCGGCTACAGTATTGAAGAAGTTATGGAGCTTTTTAGAGTTTCAAAGCAGATGATGCAAGAAGGGGGCTTCAACCTCCGGAAATGGCTCTCAAACTCAAAGGAAGTGATGTCTCAAATAAAATCATCGCAAAGTGATGGAGAGACCAAAGTTCCCAATGAAGCAGATATCACAGAAGAAGATCAATCATTTGCTAAGACAGTCTTAAATGTGAGCGAGACCTCAGAAGGTGAAAGGGTGAAAGTTCTAGGATTGAATTGGAATAGTGATACCGACAACATTGTTTTCTGCTTGTCTCAATTAGCCTCAACGATCGAAGAAGGACCAGTAACCAAAAGAAAGATTCTAAGACTGATAGCTAAGATATTTGATCCCCTGGGGCTAATTACACCAGTCACAACACCGCTGAAGGTATTCCTTCAGAAACTATTTCAACAGAAAGTAGGCTGGGATGAGCATCTTCAAGACGATTTAGCTGATGAATGGGCAAAGCTACATGCTCAGTTGGTAAAGACAAGAGAAATTTCGGTTCCAAGATATTATTTTGGGAACATTGAAGCAAGGCCAGCTGAAATAGAGCTTTATGGTTTCTGTGACAGTTCGAAGCAAGCTTATGCTGCTGCTGTCTATGCAAAGATAACAGTTGAAGGAAAGTCGAGTGTTAGTCTGGTTATGTCCAAATCAAGAGTCGCTCCTCTAGCCCAACCCACTATTCCAAGATTGGAGCTTCTATCTGCATTGATTCTAGCGAGATTGATCACATCTGTCAAGGATGCTCTAAGTCCTCTGTTTTGCAATGTAAAGATAGTGAGATGCTGGACTGACTCAATCACAACCATGTATTGGATAAAGGGAGACGAGAAGCAATGGAAAATGTTTGTGGACAATCGTGTGCAAGAAATAAGAAAGCTAGTCAAGAAGGACTTGTGGCAACACTGTCCAGGTACAGAGAACCCAGCGGACATTCCCACAAGAAACAATGATCCATCAAGATTGACAAGAGATTCACGATGGTTTTCAGGCCCCAAATGGCTGGCCGAAGAGGAAGAAAATTGGCCGGAGCAGAAAACCTCAATGGAGCCAACGGAGGATTGCCTTGCTGAAATGAAGCCTGCAGCAAGGGAAAAGGACAGCACAGCCTTGTTAATCCAAGCGGAGAGGGAACACCGTATTTCAAGGGTAATGGATTGTGAAAGATACAGCAGTTATTCAAGGTTGCTACGTGTAACAGCTTATGTGTTCCGCTTCATCAATAATTGTAGAGAAAGGAATAAGAGGGGTGCAGAACTGACGGCCAAAGAAATTGAGGAAGCAGAAACAAAATGGATTTGTGACATGCAGTCAGAATTTAGTACACAGAAACTAACGGATCTAAAGAAACACCTCGGAAACTTTGTGGATAATCATGGAATCATTCGATGTCAAGGACGTCTCGCAAGATCGCTCTTGAGCTATGAGACAAAGCATCCTATCTTATTGCCTAAAGAACACCACATCACTACCTTAATCATATGGGATTGCCACAAAAGAGTATTACACAACGGTACAAAGGAAACACTGCAAGAGCTGAGATCCCGATTTTGGATCGTGCAAGGACGACAACTTGTCAAGAAAATCATTCGAAGGTGTGTGTTGTGTAAAAGAATTCAAGGAGCTTCATATGGAACGCCAAAACAAGGCCCACTTCCAGAGTTCAGAGTGAAGGAAGAGCATGCCTTTTCATCCATCGGTATAGACTTTGCCGGTCCTTTGTTTGTGCGAGAACCGTCAGGCGAATCCAAGAAAGCCTACGTCGCCTTATTCACTTGTGGAACATCTCGTGCTGTGCATTTAGAATTGGTGCCAGACCTTACAGCTGAGACATTTCTACTCTGCTTTAGAAGATTTGTGAGCCGGCGTGGTACACCAAGGCTCGTTGTTACAGACAATGCAAAGACATTCAAAGCCTTTTCGAAAACATTGATCAAAATCTTCAAAACTGCAGAAATTCAAGCATTTCTGGCAAGGAAAAGGATCACGTGGAAATTCAATGTGGCTAAGGCTGCTTGGTGGGGTGGTTTCTATGAAAGGCTCATTAAGGGAGTCAAACTTTGCTTGAAGAAATGCGTTGGAACAGCCAGGATTTCATCTGACGAGTTACATACAGTTCTTGTGGAGATTGAAGGTGTATTGAACTCACGACCTCTGACCTATCAATATCCAGATTCATTGACGGAGCCCCTTACACCCTCTCACTTGGTTACAGGAAGACGACTATTGCAATTACCAACTGGTGGTGAGGGAAACGACGAAGATGAGGAGGACTTCTACCAGCGAGACAAATTACACAAGCGCTCCAGCTACATATCAAAGTTACTTGATCACTATTGGAATCGTTGGAAACATGAATACCTCGTTGATCTACGTGAGCATCACAGAGTGAAAAAGTGCCACCAGAAGTTACAACAAATTAATGTCGGCGACGTTGTGACAATTCAGGACGAGAATCGCAAGAATCGCTCATTTTGGAGACTTGGAAAGGTACAGGAATTACTCATCGGAAGGGACAATGTCACCAGAGGTGCAAAATTGTTGCTAGCAAATGGAAATAGAATCGAACGACCAATCCAGAAACTCTACCCATTGGAAGTTTCCAAAGGGAACCTTGAAATAGCGGACCACAACGTTCCAGACCAGGACCATGACACACCTCCAGGAAGACCTAAACGAGCAGCAGCAGTCGTAGCTGAGGAAACCATGAAGATTATTGACCAGCTAGAGAACGATGAACTGGACTAAGAAGGGGCTGGCTGGTCAAGGGGGGAGTGTACGGAATTGTTGCCCCAATCTTGTTGTTGTTGCTTGCGTGGGTATATAAAAAGGTTGATTTGGCTCATTGTTGAGTTGTTTTGATAGTTCCTTGTATTTGATTTGCATTTGAATGCCTTTGAATTCGTCACGTCTACGATTTGATATTGTCTGGGTTTTTTGAGAGAGAGGAAGTCTAGAAATTCTCACAACTCACGAATGGAACTCTACAACTCGAAGTGAAAATTGGACGAAATTGTTTAGTACTGAAGAAAGGAAATACTCACTTGAAATTGAACTGGAAAGAAATCGAAGAATACCGGATATTTACTGCAGTTTACTTTACGACGAATTATTTATCGAATTGTGGCTTGAAGAAGAAGAGGTTGCGTATTGAAACTGAACTCTCAGGTGACAGACTTCCATTATTCTTGTTCTTTTATATCAATTGAGATTTTGTGTTACAAGAAGGCATTCTATAGTGTGAACTATTCTCTGATTAATTTCAGTTGTTTTGAAGGAAGGTAAACTTAGGATAGAGTTGCAAGCTGCAGTCCTTTGGTTGTTATCAATTGAAATTGAGCCTAATCATACAGTCCTCTTTATTTTGAATTGAATCTTGAATCTCATGTTGTTTTCGAAGCCTTTCGAGGCTATTCTAGCCTGTATACCTAGCTTCAGTGGTTAGGCATGACGTGGTTCTTTTACAGGTTTTCGTACAAAGGTTTACCGCAGGGATACGAGGGACTCATCGTCATAATCTAGTAGGAATCAGGGAGATATAGACTCTACATCTCCCTGGTAGGAATCAAGAATTAGAGTGCGTTAACACAATGCCAGCAGATTTTGAAAACAATAGGTTTTGGGAACGGAATTCTAACTGGCACAGTTTGAAAACAGCATCATATGAACACTCGAAAATGATGACAGCGGACCATTCTTCAACGCTTTCAAGATAAGCCAAAACGGTTCTTAAGGTGTATGTACATTTCTTTGGCATCAAATTCTCAGAGAGATCGCACCGAGATAATTACTGTTGAATTTTCCATCGTTTTCAAACTGTACCGGTATCGTGTGAACGTTAGCTCAAATTTCGCAACCGTCACATTTTAATCGTTTTCGAAACGTGCTGGCATCAACAAGGCAGGCAGATTTTGTAATACAATAGCATCAGTTGCTTTGATTCACACCTCAATGCAAAGTGATTAGCGATTTGAAACAAAAGAAATTCTCTCAACCAGTAATTCAAAACAAACATAGCCGCAAACTTTAGCTTTATCCTTCTTCTTTTTGTTATAAGCACCTAGCTTCAACTTTGCGGCAATGTTTGTTTTGAATTGCCGGTGGAGAGAATTGGTTTGTCTGCATTCGCTAATTGCTTTGAATTGAGGTGTAAACCAAAGCAACTGATGCCATTGTATTATAAAATCTGCCCTTGTTAAACCGAATATTTTCATCCTAGAATCCTCGCCAGCAAAGGCAAACTTTGTAACACGATAACATCAATCACTTTTGACCGACACTGGAATTCAAAGCAGTTGGCGATAGCAGACCAATGAAATTCTCTCAACCAGAAATTCAAACCAAACAAAGCCGCAGAAGTTGCACTGAAACCTGCAGGGCAAACTGTCGCCTTGTACACGTGAAAGGTGTTTCTTAAGAGAAGTCTTCAGTTCATGACGAAATAAGATCGAAGGACCAACAAATGTACCTCGCAGATTTTGCTTACTTGATTCAGTAACTGTGTCATAATTGTTTCACTCAAGTCATAAACATACGAGAATTGCAATGCCTTCCACTCGGTTTTTGAGTATTTCAAAGAAATTTTTGCCCAAGCAGGAATCATAAGAACACAATACAAGGACTTCCTTTTCTCCTTCATCCTAACCTCTTACATTTTTACTTCCCTTCCAGCCAAAGATGGTGAAAATGTCCGGCAAGATTATACGAGGAACTCAGTGAGGGTCAGAGAGTAATAACCAAAAAGATTTTGCCCGGATCCATTGACAACCTACTGTCAACATTTTACGAACGACGAACAATCATGGCTGTATAAAGCACACTCAGTAGGGCATCTGCATCATTATGTATTAATCTAATTTGAGCGACAAAATTACGTATCGTATTTTGTAGATCAGATTTGCTGATTATTTTGCTAATCATTTTGCAGACCGTTATTATACAATATTGCATAACTAGACTTATTACAAATCCTCGTAAGTGTCACTCCTTACAAATATATTTATATATAGACTGCATCTTGAAAACGATAGATTTTGTGGAACGGAACTCTAACTGGTACAGTTTGAAAACAGCATCGTATGAACACTCGAAAATGATGAAAGCGGACCATTATTATATATAGATATATATTTGATCCAAACCTGTTTGTTCAATCAGCCGTTTTTCGTTAAAACCTGTCTGAATGAGCAATTCAATTCAAAAGACAAGTAGGTAAAATGCTTTTGTATTTCGAATGGAAACTGAGATGAATTATGATTAGATTAGCATCAGTTGACATTAGTTAACAAAAGATAACATTAGTTATTGAGTGTGGCGTTTTGGGACATGGAAACAAACTGCACCAACATGGAATGGAATAAAAGAAAATAATAGGTATTTCTGGTTCTGTTGACATCACAAGATGCCTTTGCACCCCCTCCCTCCTCCCGCCTCATTATTGCTCATCCTTGCAGTCAGTTCAGTTCTGCTGGCATAACATTATAGCATCGATGCCTGTCTCTCCGTGCCCGTCTTAAGACGATAACGAAATCAGACAAACACGTATTCCATTGCATTCCATAGAATCAGAGACAGATTAAGAGGGCCTTGTTGACACCACCTCTGACGTATTCATGATTGTGTGAGCACATTGCCATGTTTCCACAGAAAGATATCGCAACGTTCTAATTCTTTTCGATTAGTTTGCAGCAAGCCGTAACAACTGCAAACATGGTAGTTAACAAAAGTGGCAGAGATCAAATAGATTTCTATATGAACTGCTATGGCTACCAAATCAGAGGACCGCATGGCCATTTCGCATTTCAAAAGACAACGACACCACAACTAAACCAAAACAAAAGAGACTACCTTCGGGGGAGAAAAGACAAGCATTCATTGCTAATTTCGCAATATGACATGCTCCTTGAACAAGTTTTGAGCCTGAGCTTTTTACAATATCGGGTGTCTCAAAAAGTACCCCCTTTTGACTAAATAAGGGAATAAGACGATAAGATATCGGGATTTTTTAAAGTCATAGTTATATTTGTTGAGCTTCAACAAAAATGCACATACCTTGCATTTTATAATCGTACACCAAACACAGAAGATAAGAGTTCACAAAATCAAAATCGGGAGTGTCCTCGAAATGCCAAGCCACCTTCTGATAATGAAGTTTCAATTTTGACAATTACTTTTTACTTTTGAAAAGAGTTATACCTTGAAATGACTTTCATCTTGAGGGATCGGCCCTTGTATTGCTATCAATCCCAAGTATTTTTTGTATAAAAGGAGAGGAAAACGAGCACACGCACGCTACTGGAGATGAGGCACGACTTCACCATTCTTCATTTTACTCGTGTAATAAGGGCGACGTCTTTGAGTCTTTCATTCTTTTCAAAAGCGAAAAACTGAAAGTTAAAGTTCACAGGTGCTTTGGAACATGTCCATGACACAAATCATGGCTAGGCCCTTTTTCAAAACCTCTGTTTTCGGAAGCACTGTAAAATTGACTTTGCGAGCTTGCATCTCCAGTATTCGGTGGACGATTTTGAAGTGCAAGGCATGTGCATCAAAGTTGAAGATTGATAAATTTAGCAGTGCACTCGAAGAGTAATTTGATGTCTTCTCTTTGTGCTCCTATTTCCAGTCAAATGGAGGTACTTTTTCTGAGGCAGCCGGTAGACAATTGTAGTGGAAGATGGTGGACGGGAATTTCTCACAATGAACCTTTGATGCTAGTGGAATTTCGACTGAATTGATTGGTCGATCATCCACTTAACGCCAAGCATCATGGTAAGAGTTCCTTGACGCCATCTTCATTCCAATCGATTATTCAAGTGCTACCGATGCCATGTGGAAAGAGAGCCATATCGTTTTTAAGGGAAATACCGTATTCTTCAATGCAGAGATTCCTCTATCATTTCTCATTGCAGCCATTAGGATATTGCGTAGCAGAAGTAGCAAAGAGCCTCTGCGTAGATGAGTACCAAATACAGCTTCAGACCAACTCAAGACCATGTATAGTGATTCTTATTCAGGGGTAAATTAGTTTGAAAGTGATAACTAATCATTTATTAGAATTAATCATGTATTTCGAGATTTCTGTAGTATTTCAGACTATTACGCAAATTTGTTTTGTTTTATTATTGGAAGCAACTTCTTTCTCATTTACTCACAGTGCATAAGGTTCCTTTGCATTACTGTACAGGTCATTTACTTCTTCACTGGAATCGTGCTTTTTGAATGCTACCATGGTTATTGTTTTAGTTTGTCAAGTACCTATGCACCAGCTACGTTGAGCACTTATATTTGTGCAAACTGCGATTTGAGCAGCAAATCTGTGTTATAAATAAAACACCAAAGTAAATTAGACTTACGTATGTCCATTGTAGGTCATATCTGTGAAGAAATCAAATATTTAATTATCTGAGGCCAAGCATCTTCTGAAAGCTTTCACCGTCACCCTTCGTAGCTTGCTGAAATAGAGAAAATAATAAGATAAATTTCCAGGAAGGATCACTGCATTTGGCAAGCATTTGGCACCTTATCAAATTATTTGTAATGAATGAAAACATAACAGCGCTGCAACATGTTTCATGGAACATCTCTGTAAGAAAAATGCTGTCATTAGAATCCTGCAAAAGGCAAATTTCCATCCGGAACAGGGATTGGTTCTTTTTTAGATTGGTTAGCACCATGTTAGCACCAAGGATAGGAAATATGCAAATTCGCTTGACTTTTAAGAATAACAGAAGAACTAACAGCAACGATTTGCATGCTGTGGTGAGCTCAACGTTGATTTGCTCGCAAAAGAAATTGTTGGGGAGATGAACCTCAAGAAGTCTGGTGTATTTTGAGTGACATCGTCTTTGAGTCTTTGGCACATCCGTAGTAGGGTTTTATAAAGCGTGGGAATTTCAAAAGTAAAGTTGATGAGAAGCGAAAGTTGGAGCAAAGGTGGCAAGAAACAAGCGAGTTTCGGTGCAGACCATGGAAGCCCTGTGAAGTACTCTTGATGCTATGAATTTTCAAAAGTGGGAAGTTTTTCTGGCTCACCCGGAACATTTCGAATGGAACAATCTATGTTTAACTCGAAAACTTTCTTTTTGTAGACTGGAAAGACCATGGAATCCTAATGGATATCCATTTCCTAAAGGATAGGAAAAGAGAAACTCCGGTCAGCTAGAGTTGAATGAAAGAAAGAAAGAATGAAAGAAAGCCTAGTTTATCCTCGCATGGGATTTTTGAAGCTAAAATATCCATTTGAAGTTGTAGCTTCAAAGTAGTTGTGGACCATTTCATGAAAAACATTCCAGGAAAAGGAGAAGTCCTGGATGGATAAAGCAGATTCTACAATTCTGCAAGAATTGAGCGACCGCTTGAGCAACAGTTCATAACTAATTCCCAAGTCGCTGGAGTACTCCTGTTCAGCTTTACCTTAAAAATTCGATGGATGCCTTTTAATTACTCAGCTTAAATTGATTCCGGTAAAACTGGAAAAAGTTTGTCAATCCTACCTTATTTATTTGCTTGTGTCTTGCATACGAAACAGCTTCTTCAAGAACTTCTCCATCTCCTCTAATCAACCTTTGAAAGAAATATCATTTCAGAATTTAAACAGTTGAAGAAAGGCTAGGATTCTTGATAGGACCCTTGGCATTTCTTCATATATGATCTCATAAAAGTAAAAAAACGACACAAAGACCACACAAACGACGCCACAAGGAGAGTGGAAATACATATCAACCCTGAGACCATTTAACAATAATTATTCTAAACATTAACGGAGAAATCAATTAATACAATCTGAGGTCACATTTCTAAAATGAGGATGTGTCCATGTATTGGTGGTTTGCTGCAGAAATTAAAAAGCACTTAGTTGAGAGAAAGAATTTTAGAGCAGCCTCTATGAGTCCACTTTTAACGTCAGATTATAACCTTTCATTGCGACACAGAATGAGTTCTCCTAACAATTATTTCAGAGGTTATAAAATATCACTAGGTGGCAATATTATGTTGAGACTATTGAAAAGCTAGCATCTCGGTTCTTCATAAAATTGGCAAAGCAACAGATAATGTTCCATGTTCTCAACACTATGATTTGCAGGACGCATTCAGTCCATTGAATCTTTAAAACTATGCCTCAATTTGTGAAAATACAGCTTGCTGATACAAAATCTTAACGATGTAAGAATAGCTGAACCTTTGGGGTCATGAACTCATTCATTGGCTTTTATTAACTGTATGACATTTGATAGACAGTTTGAGTTTTGATTCTATTTTTCAGATCCATTTTAGGGATAATCATTGACAAAACTGCAAACCAAAATCGGGATATTTGAAAGCAAGCATTAGCAGGAATTACTTTCCTTGTGAAAGAAAATTTACTCTCAACTACTGCTAGTCTTAGAGTTCGAATATCAAAGCATCAATCCATACCTATGTCTTCCAGTTTCTGGATCAAGAACTCTTCTTATGACTGATTGTTGCTTCTCATATTCTTCTTTGGTCATTGGAACAAATGACCTAGTAATCAGAAAGAAATGTGATATCATATTACCAAAATCAAAGTCATGCCGAGCAAGGAAACCTATCAGACATACTGCAAAAGATATGTCCCTGTGGGGTGGTGGTACCAAAAACTCACTTTTGAAAGACCACAGAAAATCATGCACAAGGCCAATTTCAAACATTGATGCCATATTCTATGAGAAAAAAACCATTTTTTTACATCTGCCATCAAAGCTCTATTAAGCCCCACTCCATTAAGCCCCTGTCTCTAATAAGCCCCTCCCCTCTGAGCTAAAATCATAAATAAGGCCCCCTGCCTATTAAGCCCCCTGACTTAAATCTAATTCCAGAATTAGCCAAAGCTTTCCATTTCTTTAGCTACAAAAGTTAGTATTTTAACTTTGACATAACAAGGGATAAAATTTTGTCTCAACTAGAGAGCCCACATGGGGGCGTGGCAGAGCTTTCACGCTATGTATATTATCTGAAAGATAATTCTATGGACCTAAACCAACATCAATGGGCTCTATTATACATCTTTAAAATGAAGAAAAGTGATTACCAAAATATTTCAGGCTAAGGAAATGTAAAAGTAAAAAGGTATTTTCAAAAACCTTTTTGGCTTGGCATCTGCTGCAGGAACTGTTGGACCAACAGCTGTCTCTGTTGTTTTAACTGCAAGAGAAATGAAAAAAGGCTTCTAAATTAAAAGAAGTATATAGCAATTAAACATGCTCGTTATGGTCTTACCAAATTCATAATGGTGTGATCTCTGACAAAGATTTAAAAACTATTTGGATGAGCATGAAAAATCACTTAAGAAAAATAGAGGATGAATAATATAGTAATTGACAATTATACGATGCAATTTAAAAGTATTTTTCATCCCTGTGCACTTGTTTCCCTTGTCTTTATAATGACTCTGCAAAGAGCTAACACAATGCATCCCGTTGCTGATGCTTCATTGTCAGTGACTTCTCCGCATAACTAATAATTTGCTTCCTTCTTTCCATGTCTGCCTTGATGAAACACTAGTTTTTACCCAAGATTATCTGCCTAATGAATTTGAGGACTATGCTTTACCTGGCTTTTTCTTTTCAATCTCTGTTTCAACTTTTCTTTTATCATCCTTCTTGCCTTTTTTCTCTGCAACTTTATGCTTCTTTGATTTTCTCTCCTTTTTCCTCTTCCGTTCTTTTTTACGTTTCTTCTCTCTGTCTTTCATTCTCTTCTTCTTGTCTCTTTTCCTCTTCCTGTCTTCTTCCTTCCCTTCAGAACTAGATGACGAGTATCTCTTTCTCTTCTTTTTATCTCTTGAAGCCTCTTTCTTGCGCTTAGGTGATGGTGAGCTTGATGATGAGTCGCTTTCTGATGAACTGAGCGCACGATCTTCTGAATCTTCAGAAACTGATGGATTTCTTTTCCTTTTCAGTTTACTTTTCCCCATTTTCAGGTAAGCATTTCATTTTTGTTGCTATGTACTGTATAAAACCATATAAAATTGTTGGTCTTGCTAACTACTTGCCTGTTAACAAAAGAGAGTCTACTGTCATGTGGAGAAGGCAAAGGATTTAGGCTACCTGAATCCATAAAACACTTTTAGCCTTGACTTTTTTAGCGACCCTGCAAATTTGTTACCCTAAGAACTCCTGTCCTAGAAAGGAAAGCTTGCAAAGTGTGCAATGATCACGGTCTAAAAACGAGTACACATCCAAGCACACGCGTCCCCATCTAACGGTTTAGCGAGTTGGGAAATTTTGAAACTCGAGAAATATTTCAGCAGTCAGCAAAGCTGCCTTTCAAGTGAAAACACATTCGATCGTCCGCGAAAATGATGTGACATGCTTTGTACACAAGAATACATTTCTGCAAAAGTCTTTTACGAAAATCGATTTTTTTATCTACTCAAACGAGAGTAAAGAGTTTATCTATGCAACTTACGTCTGTACCGCGCTTCTTTTCGTGTGAAAAGGAGTGTCTGTTTGAAAGATTCGCGCCATAATAGCTTAGTCTCGTTATCATTATTCTATCTCCAGACAGAGTCAAACCCATAATGGTACATCCAAATATTGCACCACTTCTACCAATGAGAAAAAATTTTGAGGAGAGAGGCTGAACCGTCGAAGAGAAAGCAGCATAACTTTTCCACTAAAAAGATGTCGATCTTCACGCCAACAAATCAAATACGCTTAACAAATGTAGCATTAGTTCGCCACAAGAAAGCAGGGAAGAGATTTGAAATAGCATGCTACAAAAACAAAGTCGTATCGTGGAGACAAGGAGCGTAAGTATTAGGAGGAATCATCAAATGATGAAAAAATCTTGAGTCATTTGACTGAATCAGACACTTTTGCCCAATCGTACAAGTGTAAGACCAAACAGCAAAACAACAACAATTATTAAATCAAACGAGGCCACAACAGCAAAAGGCACATCACTTTGAAAAATCCCATTATGATTATAATCTCTTATTTTTCTGCTGAAAAACTCCTAAAAATCAATTGAAATTGTTATCAGCTTCTAAACATGATACATCCAACAAATTATGTGTAGGCAGCACCAAAAATGGCAATGTCACACCAGGATGTAAAACCCTGGGAACCCTGTAGAATACCAGACTGTCAAATTTGCCTTGTGTGACCAGTTTCTCCACTCTGCAGTTTTGAATTTTACAGTAGTAGTGCTATTATTTAGCAACACAAATACAGCTGAGCAAATGATTTGAATGAAGGAGAGATTCTCTGCTCATTCTATGAACTTTTCAATATGGATCAACTAGTCAAGACGTAATCATCTCCTTGTCATTTCTTACTATGTTTTAAAGTTCATTCAACTTGCATACAACTCAAGTGGTCTAGGAATCAAGAATAGTTTCTTTCCTCCATGTCTAGAGAAAAAGACTTGGATGAAGTGCTACAAACAAACCAGGTATTTACAAATGTCTCGAAAGGACAATTGGCAAAGAAGGAGGACCTGAACAAAGCTTATGGAACGGATGATCCAACCAAAGTTTGCATTGAGGTGCATTAAATTTATTCACAGTATGACAATCAAGTTTCTTACTGTACTTTCCATTCAGGACTTGATTGAGATGTGATTTAGTTCTGATGACAGAAGTGGGATGCACATTGTCACCATCAGACTGGAAATGGGAATATCAACCTCTGTCAGTGGCTCAAGAATTTTTAATACTATTCCATGATATATAGCTAATGACACTGATGCCCTTGTTTTAAAAAATAAATCATGCTGTTATCTGCCACTCTGAAAAGCCTGGCATTTTGAAGATACAATTCACAGTGCAACTAGTTGAAGGGAGCTTGTACAATGTGATGCTAGTAGGGCAGTGTTGATGCCAGGGTAGTTCTCAGGGGGCCCAGGGATTTTAGAGGCCCGGAAATATGCAATATGCATTTTTTTATGTTTTTAGTTTTCTGCAAGGAACATTTCTCAGCCAGTAGGCTCACTAGTATGCTAAACTTAGTCTTTGCATATGAGATAAAAGGATGTTCCATCAAAAATTGTTTTGAACAGTGTATAGGGATAGTGTTTCCATCTAAAAGTTGCGCAGTGCTTTACCAGTGAATTTAGGGTGTGGTTAAAGAGAAAAAGGGTGTGGCTCAAAAAATTTTTGGTGCTGGAGGGCCACTTCAGCTCCCAACCCTAGGGCCCAGCCCACATTTTGGCAGCCTTGGACACAAGGCATGATGCCAGATTTCAAATCTTGATTCTAGGATTTATGCTAGATAAAACCAAAGTTATCTTTATCTAACATGTTATCTTTTAAAGGCAAACCAAATTTGAAAACCAAAGGATTTGAAATCTAAAATTAAATCCTTTTTTTGGTTTTTGTACAAATTGCTAGCGTGAGTTCTTTCCAATGCATGCAGCAAAGTTTCCAGTCTGGTGTTTAGATGTGTTACAGGCTACTAGCCTAATTATACACTACATATTATTATTATACTGTATTATTATAGATGTAAGATTCACCACTGGAGATTCAAGATCTACCCTTGCCAAGATAAAATAAGAAATCTTATGTTATCTTGCCCTTAACCAAGTGCTCAAATTGGTTATTCACCAATGAAAATAGTGATCAAAGTTTACTTTCCAATTGGTTGTTTGTTACATTTGTATGTTTCTTCTGTCAGATTTTGAAAAAAGGAGAGTTGCAAGTGTCGGAGAAAGAGAGAGGGCAACAACTGGAGTCAATGTTTCGAGACATAGCCACTATTGTTGCTGATAAATGTGTAAATCCAGATACAAAGAGACCTTATCCTGTTGGGGTTATAGAAAGAGCAATGAAGGAAATACATTATTCTGTTAAACCAACAAGAGGAACAAAACAACAGGTGATTCAGGGCTCAATAAAATTTTTTCCTTCCTGGTAGCAAGTTAAGCTTCTTACACAAGTCCTTCTTCCTTCCCTATATACCACCTCATTCTATCACAAATTCTTTCTCTCCTTCTTTCTTTCCCTTCTTTTTTCTTTCCTTTTATCTCTTTTTCCCTTTTCACTTTTTGCTTCCTGGCAAATTTGAGCATTTTAGCTATCTTCCTGGTAGCGCCATTACCATACTACTTCTAACATTTTTGAGCCCTGGATACATTATGGTGACAGTTTTGGGATATACATTTTCAGGCCTTCAAGGAATATTTTGGTAGGCATGTGGCCAATTGCACTCCTGGTGCATATCAGGCGTGCAATTGAGTGCAATTGAAAATCACCATAAATTTGATCAGAGCGTGTCTATTGGTCTATTAGAACTGGAATCTATTACCAACTGTTGGACTTGGCCAGCAACATGGGGTCAAATTTTGAAAATTCTCCAAGTACACTGAAACATTTACCTTGATAAAAGAAATCCTTGGCATGTTTTTATTTGACTTATTTCTAGTATCCCATTACTCGGAGGGCACTTGAGTAATATCTAAACACCAGAAAGGCATCAAGAAACCTTGTTTTGGAATGTTCAAGAGGGCATTTTTGTGGTGAACATGAAGATGGTTGTGAAGCTTGCCATGAGCTAAGTGCTAAGTTTTAGGGAACTCTAAGTACTCAAAAATTGATACATTTAAGAATTCAGTACCACCTCAATTTGTAATTTCTTATGGGAAAAACGTGCGTATAGGTTATCTATCAAACAGTGATGATAGTATCAACTTGAAAGGCCTTAGTTTGCTACTGGGTAAAGGCATGAGTCGAAAGTTTGTTTCTTGGGTGGTTTTCCTCGTCATAGTTAAACCTCATTTATAACTTCACTCTCTTTCATTTTTTGTAGGCATTGGAAGTGATAAAACAGCTGAAAGAATCAATACCAATAGCTCGAGCGCAGATGAGGATAAAATTATGCGTACCAAAAGAGTACGGCAAAAAAGTCAGAGACAGATTGGTGCAAAATATTGATACTGTTGAATCGGAAGAATGGGATACTGGAGCGTTGGAAATGGTAAGTACGGCATTTTTAATTTGGTTGAAAATGTGTTGGAAGGTAGTATGAACTTTGAAGCGAACAATAATATCAGTGACTAAGAATACGGAGTGGAACACTGGCACAACGGTACCCTGGTTACCAGAGCCTCAGAAAAAAAATAAATAAAAGAACAAAGATGGTACCCAGGGTAGCACAACGGATACAACTTTTCTTAAGAAATGATGATTAAATGATCAATTTGGGCATTTCTAAGAGCATCTACAAGACAGCCAACCCACGTTAGGTCAGGCTGTTGATAAGTGACACCAACTATTAACAGTAATAGCAACAGGCCTTATTTTGCCAGGAAGGAAGTTTGATCGTGCATCTAAATATGGTTGTAAAATTCTACCAAATATAAATATGGTAGATGTTATTGAAGGAAGAGTAAACAAATCCCACGTTCTCAATGATCAAGAAGATCCAGATATTTTTAACCTCCACTAATTTGTAAGCGTCAATGACTGAAGCTCAGTCTAAATGATAGTAGCGGTGATTTTGTACGTTATTTTTCATTTTCACTCAGTTTCTCTTCTAATTTGTTCCAGATGTGTCTGATCGACCCTGGCTCATATCGAAGTATCGATGAAGTTTTACAAAAGGAATCAAAAGGAAAAGGCACACTCGAAATGATGAACCTAAAAGATGTTGAGGAAGGCGAAGAAACGATTGAATGAAATTTGTTATGCAGTAAAATCGCATCCTTCATTTCATCGAGTAAGAACGCCAAACATTTGATGACAAATGTTGATTGTGTTAAGCAAAACGGTTTCGCTGGATCTTGGTAAATCAGTAACGTCTTCACAATTATGTTGGTACCTGTTGGTTGGAATTACAGTAAAAACCCGCATAATGTCCCTTTCAATTCCTCCCCTGACAATGTCCCGGGACAACCTCGGGCGTTTGCACATATATAACTCCCGGCCTCGTGGCCTTTGACTATCAAATTTTCCCAGCCCCGGGGGAATTTGACAATACTGAGTGCTTTTGCTTATAAAGTTAGTTGGAATGTGCTGTTTCTCAGTGCCCGGTCCCCGGGATATCGATAAAACGATCCCCCCATAAAATTTATGTTGATCCCCGGGTTGCCCCGGGGGGATGGTCAGGGTAAGCTAATCCATTAATACATAGTCCAAGTTGGACTTCATAATCAAAAATGACCGCTCCCTTGTGATATTTTGATAAAATTAATGGTTTCAAACGACAGAGCAGAAAATGCGTAAAATGACGTCATTGAACAACCTGAAATAAGGAAGTGTTTTGATAGATGAGCTTTTTGAAATGATGAATCAAGAGTCTAAGGCGCAAGGAACAATATATCTTGTGTTGCCTAAATTTTGGAATTGGTTGTAGGGAGCTAGAGGGACTTTAAGTTACCAGTTTTCGCGCATGCATGCGCAGGCTCTGCTCTGCCGTTTCAAACACGATGTCATCGATTTTTGCAAGTTAAAGAAATGAATTGGTGCCGTTTTCAACAAAACGCCACATTCAAAATTCTAATAGAATCATTGTTGATGTCTATTTATTAGACAATTTTGTCAATGCAAATGAACATAAAAGTAACAGAATCGACTATCGTTTTTGCAGTCACATTCTTTCAATGCCAGCATTTGCAAAGGAAGGAACCCATCTGAAAAAAATCTGAAGACACAGTGGTGGTGGTTGGGGTTCTCACTAGTAAAAGGAGAGACAATTAATTCAGTAATCCATCTAATCTAAATACACACCCTTTAATTATATTGGATCTAGTACAAAATGCCACGAAATGGCTGCCCTTACAATATCCATACGCCACAGAAAATACAATTTGACAGCAATTACAAAATCCTAAAAGCTAAGAATGCTTTAAATATACTTTAAGGTTCATGATGATAAAATTCAGTCTATGATACAATTAATGCTGTAGTATAAAGTAAGCCAACATTTAGTTCATCTCAAGAATAGAAAGTGACCAGGCTTAGTACATTGATTGAGCTCTTGTAACAGTAGATTCGCTTATCAAAGCAGAAAGACTTGATTTTGTTTTCGTTTTGACATTGTCACTTCCATGTCTTTGGACAGCCGGGTCATCACCCGGGCGTAATTCATCTTTTCGTGATGTCGATGTTTTATGTGAAGTCATCCTTTTTATAACATCAGCTATCTTGTTTGGATTCACATTTAATCGCAAAAGATCTATAACAATTTTGAACAGATCTGGGCTCATTTTCACCCCACTCAGCTCACACAAATCGAACAGTTCATCATCAATTGTTTTGTTTCTTGTATAGCTTGATGTTTTTGTCGATTCCACTGTAACTTTGAAAAGATCTGGATTCGATCTTGATTTTCTTTTTATGTCTGAAGCCGTTTCTTTATTCAGGAATCTTGCAGCCGCCATTTCCCTTGTTTGCGAATTGCGAATGTTTTTCTACCCTCGATTTCAAAAAGAGGTGTTTGGTAAATGGTACTTTATTTCGCGCAATTTCAAAACGTTGAGAGAGCATAGAATTACTTTACAGAATCGAAGAATGTTATTAAAGAGTTAGCCATGTATCCAGGTAAAATGCTAGTGTTTTAAAGCAGCATAAAGGAAAGGGATTGAAAGACCTGTCTTGCAAGGCAAGGGACGTTTCTACAGATGTAATTTTTTGGCAGAGAAAAACAAAGAAAGAAAGTGCTGGAAAGCAAATTTCTTTAGGCCCTCTTCCTGCCTGGCCTAGCCACCAATATCAGACCAAGCAAGGCTTTAAATGTATTTCGTAACAGCCTATTAATTAGCAAACCACAACACCAATCACATCTATCATTGAAATTATATAGAAAGTGACACACAGACCGACCAGTATACCAGCCATTTATTCTTGTATTTTGCTACACTGTATGACTCTTCTTGCCGATGATAAGTATGGACAAGGACAATGGAGACAGTTCAACGGGAAAAGCACTTCAATTAACTCAGGAATCAAATCTGCAACTGGTGCCAACATTTAAAGATGTGAAGTCCAGAATTTTGAGGAAACAAAATGTCTTGGAAGAGGATGCATATATTGAGGTATACAAGTCAGTTGATGTGAACAAGCACTGGACACCAGTGTGTATGGATTTGCCATCAAACTTTTCCCTTTTTAGTTACTTACCATTGATTATCAGTGCCGTAGTTATATCTAATGTTCCTGAGTTATAGTTTTGGTTAAATCATACAAAAATTTTAAAAATGCACACACTTAAACATTAGAGCCATGATGAGAAAGGATAAAAGTTTGAGAATATAGTGAACTCATGTTATGTCTTGCTTCCACTTCATCACAAATAAAGTTTACAATAATTCAGTTTCATATTTTAAATTCTCTTCATGCACTTTCTCATTGATAAACCAATACAAACAATTAACTGAACTAAATTACAATAACAATGTTACAGAAAAAATTGATACAAAATAAATACTAAACAATTTTGCAAAAAGAAAAATTGCATGGAGGAAATTACTTAAAGGAGGCATTCTCTCAGTAGTTACACTAATTGAGGAGAGAGCACCCCCTATTTTGGGGCCTACCTAGAAACTTGAGCTACATCAGGGTCATGAACAACTTTGTACAATGTGTCAAAGTAAAAGTTGATTAAAAAAGGAAGAGGGCCCAAAGGAAAGGACGCAATAGTTATAGAGACTAAATGTGGTGTAAAAAGGAGCAGATGAATGTTACAAGATGAAAATTAAGATACTCACAAACTAGTGGCAGACACATTACATACATGTCTCTTTAAACACATTGACATGCATGAAGACAGACAAGAAATCAAACACATACAGTATGTAACCTACAGCACATTAACATGATATTGAACCATGGAGGAGCGGCTGGTCTAGGAACCTACAAGTCTAACATTGAGCCCCCTTAGTTCTAAAGTATCCAGTTTGAAACAATTAATCATGAAATGTTTTAAAAGGTAAAATTTCTAAATATCAGATGTCTGACTAAACATTTTATCATTTCTTAAAAGTGAAATATGGAACCCACCTGACCATGTGACCAGATAGTCACATAATATTTCAGTTCACAATGTCCTGCAGGAGATTTCTCAAATATATCTTTTTTCATGTACTATTCACTGTTTTCTCCTTTTTGTAATGAAAATTACTTGTAAAATCAAGCAAGTTAGTTACTGAACAAAGATTGTATCTCATGTATATACACTTTTTTATGAATATTGTACACAACAAACATCAGATAGTGGAGAACTTGATTTTCACTGATGCCCCTTGGAACTCATATACAGTAGATAAGTTTGTTCATGGGTTCACAATCTTTTTTTTATACATTCAATCTAAAAAGTTACAAAACATAATACTTAACTACACTACTTACAAAATACTATACCCTACTAACTAATACAATACCATTTGGAGCGAAAAAACTACGTCTACCTCATGGCAACATTTAACAGAAAAACATTAACATAGCACTATGCGTAACGACATGAAAGATAAAGATAGTACACATACTAATCCTAACTGCTAACAAAACAAAATAAACCATTTACATTAAAAGGGGCGTTGATGGTTGAATTGCAAAGTTTTCAATTCCTAATCAAACCGACCAGTTTTATGGATAAAGCATCTACATCTACATCTACATCGATACTGAGCAGGACCGAGTATCGGTATAATGCTCAGAGTGCAAGAAATAATAAATTAATTAACAAAAAGTGCTGGAAGATGCCACTGATCAATGATCACTCATCAGACCAAATCAAAAAGGGACTGGAAATTTAAGGGAACAAGGGGGCATTGTGGTAATGGATTGGTCAGTAGCATCTATGTTTAATGCAGGTGCAAATTAATGATAAAAGTTACTTGTTAACTGAAGTGAAAAAAAAAAAAAAAAGAAATCTAAAAAAAAAAAAAAAAGAGAGTTAGCAAAGAGTTAGCAGAGAGTTAGCAAAAGTATATCTCTATTAAGGCCGTCAGTAAAATCTTTATCACCATACAATAAAATCTGCATTAGAAACTCGTTTGAAAGATTGGTATGTCCAAGTGGTTGTAACAAGGCAGAAACTCCAGCGAGAAGATCTCTACGTGGTGCTTCAAAGGAAGGGCAGAGCAACAGGAAGTGTTCCGTATCTTTGATGCCATCGTTAGTGGGGCACATTGGATTAATAGTATCTCTGAAATTGTGTTTGAATTTGTGAAAATTCAACTTACTGAGACCAACCCTAAGTTGGGTAAGATACGCTAGTCCTGTTGGATCATGTATTCGGAAGACAGATTTTGGGAGGGGGCGAATTTTAGATAGCAGCTTTGTTTTAAAAGCAGCAATGGAAGGTGAAAGTCTAATTTCTGGATCAAGCTTATTCCATTCAGATAAGCAGTGAGGATAGAAACTGGATTGAAATTTTTCTGTTTGCAATCTAATCAGCACCAAACTTCCTCTTAATTCTTTTTTTGCTAGCTTCTTTTGCATTTATAAAATACCAGTTAATTGTTTGTTGCCAATCATTGCAGCATGGCCTCTTAAAGAGTGCTCAATATTTTCAATCATATTTTCTTGCTGGAACTTTAAGATTATATTTGTTGAGCCACAAGATAGGAAATATTTTTCATGCCCTGGGTGAATGAATTAATTTTTTCTCAAACAGGCTGTTGATAAGATCATAGAGAGAGATTTCTTCCCAGATCTTCCAAAGTTGCAGTTACAAGCAGAATATCTTGATGCACTCAGTTCCAATGATATTGATAAACTGAGATCAGTTGAATTGAAACTGGATAGAGGTTTATCTGTCAGAAAGTTTAATGGTAAGTTCAGCATTGCAATTGAAAGTTAAAGTCATGATATTATATCATTACATTAACATTTACAAAGTGAAAAACAAATGGGTTTGCCCTTGTATACAGCTACAGCTAAAATTTTTGTTGTAACGGTGTTATAGTACATAGGTTGCTCTCAGCATTTAATTGAGTTGAAAGTTTATGCCTTATTTTTTCCTTCACATAGCAGAACATTCATTAAACCTGTTTTCCAGATGGGAAATGTTTTGATGCTACACCAATTTTTTCTGCAGGCTTGGGCTGAATCAAATCCCATGACTCACATTTCAACTGGGCATGCTTGTACTAGATTAAGTTTGCTGTACACGGAAAATCACCAGTTGGAAAAACAACTTTAAAGGTGTTGTCACATATCTCAATTTGCAACCAAATAATTCAGATAGACAGGATTCAAGCCCCTAGCCACGCCCATGCCACAAGAGGTGTCAGGTTCAATTAACACTTAGCTACTTGACAATCCCAGTGCTAAGTGCTAAAACCACCACTTCACCGTTACCAATTTGTCAGTGCCCAATGTTAGAGAAGAATTGAGCGAAAAAAGTTTGAAGATGTAATGTATTTTCTTATTTTCCTATTTTTTGTAGATGCAACACCAAGTACCTTTGAAACACCGTCGATGCACAGAGCAGAAATACCCAGCAATGCCAACGCAAGCATGTCAGACACCAGGCAAAACGAAACCGCATCTTCCACCGTTCCCAACGTATCACTTGATAATTTCCTTGCTAAGAATACAAGTGAAGACAACGCTTCATTTGAGAAAATAATGGAAGAATCAAAACTTCGAATAAAAGAAAAGTTTGCTTGGTTATTCCAAGCTGAGGACGAACAGGGCAAGAAACAAGATCAAAATCTCGCTTTGCCAAATTGTGAAGAACAAGTCCTGAACGCAATTGATGATAAACCGTACAATCTCGATTCATGGACGTACAAATCACGAAATGCGTTAATGTATGTGCCTAATGGCGTGGAGTTAAGTGCTAAAGAATTGATAGAGGGCAAGGGAAAGAAAAATAGGGTAATACGGCATGAGAATACGAGATTTGATGGTGATCCGTTCAATTCCGTATCGTGTAAAGCTGCTCTGAATGAAGCTGCCACCGAGCATGCCAATATCAAAAAGCAAGTGGGCAAGATCGGTGCTGATGGCAAAGTGGAGGCTGCAACTCCGAAAGTCCAAGGATATGGTTTCGTTGCGACACCGTCTCCTGCACCAGGTTTTGTATGATTGCCTGTGCGCGTTGAACTCTGACTATTCTTCCATCGGCTGTCGGATACCATCGAACAAAACCGGGTTTACGTCAAGCCATGACGGAAATTATGACTGACTTACAAGAAATTTCTTTATTTACCAATCCTTCCAGAACAGCGACAGAAAATTCTTATGATGGCTTTCTTCTTGTCAACGCAAGCTATAATCTGAAAACTCACCCCGGGGCAAAGTTCTCTTGCTAGGCCCTGTTAGACACCATTTGGGTTCCTCGAACGTTTACATTTTGTTGTTTCCGATACGAATTTGCTGTATGTAATCCATGTCAGCATAAACGTAAATTTTCAGCACATGACTCGTCTGCGCTAAGCAATTCCCACCTTCTCTCAGATATGCTAAAAATGCTTTGATTAACCATCCACCCATCTTTTGCCATAATCTTTCTTCTTTACAGGCGTAGATGCATCTCCTTTCATGACGTGGGGTGAAATCGAAGGAACCCCAATGCGACTTGATGCGACACCGGGGCCAGCAAAAGGTCCAACATTCAAAATTCCCGAACAGCCCAGAAGAGAGCAACTTGGTCATCAGCTCGTCGAAAAAATGAGTAAACAACATCGTGATAAACGAAGAGATGCTATTGCGAGAGCTGCCGCATCTCTGGGGTAAGAATTTTCTTGAGTTGCAGAAGGGAAGTGTTTTTCCTGGAAAATATTTGTATTTTGTTACACTTTTTTACAGGCAACTTGATGAAAATTTGGATTCTTATTACTGAAAGTTTCTTCATTTGTTGTTTGTGTTTAAAGGCAGGAATTATCAATATGGTTACGTAGCGATGCTGCACGTTTGATGATGAATTTGGAAAATTTATGGCCTTGCTTTCACTTCTCTTAGAACTGTTTCAGATTCATCCTCGAAATATTGGTCTTAATTTCGCATATTATTCTTCGTCGCGATGCGGCGTCCTGCTTTCAAACTTTTCATCGTAAGTCCCTGTTTTATTTTACAGAAAATCTCCTGGAAGGTTATCAACTGACCGTATCACACAGCTCTCTCCGGCCGCTCAGCGACTTATAAAATCAAGCGCAAAACTCGCAGGGGATTCAGCACTACGAAGCAGTTATTCACCATCACCTCACAGAAAATCAACGCCTTCGACTCCTGCGCAGAAGAACACTCCAAATATGAGGTCAAATCGAACGAGGACTCCTGGATCAAATAGATCTGAAATATCCTTAACGGACAATTTATTGCAGCTTCCAAAGACGTAATATGCTAAATAGACGTAACTACTTTCGATACTAAGAATGCGTTCACACGATGCCGCCACATTTTGAAAACGGTGAAAAAAGTGAGGGTGGCAAAATTTGAGCTAGCGTTCACACGATACCGCAACGATTTGAAAACGGTAGGAAATTTGATGGTAAACAGTCATTGCAGAACTTCGATGCCAAAAAGAATCGACCAGCCTCGATCCTAAAGCATTGAAAAATGCTCTCTTTACATCATTGTCGAGTGTTCAGATGACGCTGTTTCAAATTTATGCCTGTTAGGGTTCCGTTTTCAAAATCTACCGTTTTCGATATCTGCTGGCAAAAAATGTGCCGTTTTCGTGTGAACGGGAGGCCTATCCGTCACATTTTCCACTGTTTTCAAAATGTGCCGGCATCGTGTGAACGTATAGCTGTTTTATTGCTAGGAACAAAGAGAGACGTATTGACTCTGACACACCAGGGATCATAAATTTCTGGTTACTGAAAGATTATATTTTCGATCATAAGAACTGATATTTTTTTCCAAATGATGGGCCACTGTGATGTTAGGCCTCAGCATTATTTCTGATAAAACATTTTTGTTTTGTTCACCGAATCTAGCACAATTTCTGCAGAATTCGTAGTCAACATTTTTTTAATGTCGCAACGCAAAAGTAGTCTACGTTACGGACTTTTCATTCTGAGAGTATGCATGAAGGCCAAGAAAAAGAAAAGTAGAAAAAAATTCAACTGCATTAAGATGAATCTCATTGTATAAATGTAAAGTGGACAATTTTAAAATCATATCGGTATGAAAATAAACACATTATGTGTCTGTTAACTAATACTTAGTATAAACATTCATTTTGATTGTTCCTCCTCCTTTCTACAGTCTTTAAGTTTTTTTGCAAGGGAGTTTAAACCTACAACAGACAGTCTGTGTTCCAGACCACTTGAAGATACCACCTCGTTTGAAGGTCTGGTCTGAAGCTGGTCTGAAGAGACCTTTAAGCTGTTCTGAAAAAGTGTCCGGATCGAGCGATACTTTTACATCTTTAAATGAGATGGTCGAAAGAGTGGCTTTTCTTCACAATGCATGAAAATAACGCTCGATTCAAGTTCTGTTCCGAATTACTTAAGGCCCCGTCTACATGATACCGTTTTCACTATGTATCGGACTGGCCTTCTGGTTACACGAGACCATTTTCACTTCACGACGGACTGGCTTCCTTTTTACACGAGAAAGCACCAATCCGATATGCTGCATACCGTTTTTGCGTTTTCAAATAAAAACCTTGCGAAAATGGTATGAAACGAATCGGATATCGAGTAAATGGCCTAATCCGGTATCAACTCAATACGGAACCTCCTTATCAATTCTGCCAGCCTCCCATTCATCTTGGGTTTTGCGCAGAATGCGCAGTTGATGCAAAGAAAGCAAACAGTGAAAACATGGCAGTGCATAGCGAAGTGTTTGTGTAGAAAACGGAACCACAATCCGATAGGAGATTAAAACCGTGTCGTGTAAACAGAACGCCAATCCGATATGACACGAAAATGGCATTGCGTATACGGGGCCAAAAAGTCTATTGGCCGTAATCAGCTGAGGTTTATTTCACACAATTCAAGCCAAATGATCACGCTCCTGATGAAGCATTCTTTGATTTGTTCAACGTATTTCGTGCTATGAATGCAAGAAGTTGAATGCACGTATCTCTTTAAGAGATTTATGATCAGAAACCCAACCCCCAGATCACTACATGGGCGTAATATAAAAAATTCCCAACATTATGGTCAATCCACCTTTTCAAGGTTAGAGGCGCGAAAGCGGAAGTCTTTTGTTGTTAGAGATATTGTATCTATGAGTCCAAATTTCTGTTCTACATACAAAGGTTAGTGTAGAGGCAAATTTTCACTTTCCTATCTGTCTTTGTTTCGAAATTATGGCATTATGAATAATTTGAACTCATAAGGGCTTTGACCGTGAAATCAAAGTTGGGACAAAAATTGGTCCCAACATCTGATTTCACGGTCAAAGCTCTTATGAATTCAAATTCTTTAAATCGCCATAACTTCCAAACGAAGACAGATATGATATGACAGTGAAAATCTGCTGCTATGCTAGAGTTTGTACGCAGAACAAGATTTTAGACTCAAAAATGCAAAATCTCTAACAACAAAAGACTTCCGCTTTCGCACCTCTTACCTTGAAAAGGTGGATTGACTTGATATGGTCAAAAGTCCCCAGCCGTTGCTCGTTTTCACTGCTCCAGAAAGATCGTTTCAGATGGATTTCGGCTCATAAAACCAAAGTTTCTTCCCGTTCTCGTGTTGTATGCTTCCTGATATTTTCATGGCCAGCCACTACGTTATAATTCTTTATTAACAACTGTAGCGTTCTGAACATTGCATTACATCTGTCAATAGCAACGTTCTGCAAATTCAAATTACTATAGCTTTAAACTGGAGTTGCAAAAATCTGGTTTGAAATTTTGTAAAACTGCCATTCTCGACAATAGACCTTTTAGCTATTCAACAAAAGAGCCTGGATCGAGCGTTATTTTTATACTTTTTTATACTCGAGGTTCGATCGAGTGGCGTTGGAGCTTCTATCACTATTGTGCACATTCGAAAATTGTACAAAATGTAGCAAAGTATCGTTCGATTGAGATTCTTTTTCAGAATAGCTAAAAGGTCTATTTCTGTCATGCGAATAAGAATTCCGATGACGTCACGACAAAAGCAGAAACGTCTGCGGTGCAGTAAATACTTTCCTCTGCAGAAGCATCAAGCTGCGGGAATCACGCAAAAGCGCGGGGTACAACCACCCAGGATTAAGCAATGAATGAAAGGTTATCAAAGCGCATGGAAAAATTTCAACGCAGCTCCACGCGCTACGGGTCCTTCGCAGTTTCCTATGCAGCTTTAATTTCAAGACTCCACAAATCCTTCGCAGTTTCCAACGCAGCTCATGTTCCAGACAATCTATTTTTGAGTTTGCCAATTATTCCTGGACTCCCTATATGCTAGCCATGACTGGCAATCTATGCCAGTATTTCCGTTGGTGTGCGGCTCTTCCATTTTATTCTGAAAAAAAGTTCTTGGAAAATACTTGGATTTGGGAAATACTTGGACCAGTGGTGCTTTTGCCGATTTAAGTGCTTTTATTGCCCCCTTACCAATTTTTTAAATGCAGCTCCGATTGTGAGCCAATAGATGATAAACGAAATAAACATATTCTACGAAAATTCAAAACGGCGAGCTACATACAAAACTCTAAGGATTCAGAATCAAAATCGAACAATCAAGGTTATTTTCGATCAGGGAGAATCTGTTATCATTTACCAACCAAAATGAAAGATAATTCTGTTTTCTGATAAAAAAGATGTCAAAAAGACGCCCCTAGACTGGAGTACTCCCAAATTCATTTTTCTGCATGTGGTGAACGATCTATAAAGGCTGGTTGCCAGTCAGTGGAACAAAGTCTTACGATTAAGAATACGATGAAAATAGTTGCTGAAAATGTCAAACCATGTAAGTAGGTACCATTTTGTTGCTTTCTTTAAGCATTCTTTTACTATGAAGTTTTCAGATCAATATGTTTCATTTGAAAAATACGAGTGTTTGTGTCGTTGCCTAGGCCCCTACGCCCTTATCGAACGAGGCAAATATAATCATTTGAAAATAGTGGCGTTTGCTTATTAGTCGTAGTTAGGAGCGTCCGGTAGCCTAACGGCCATATAATCAGTCTAGGGCCCGGTATGGATTTCTAGTAATTCGGCTGGCTGAATATTGACCTTGGCAGCCGCTAATGACTGTGCTCAATGCATTACTAGCAGCATCTGTTATAACAGATCGTTTCCAGTTCGATGGATTTCTGAATGACTAACGGCTTGATGACATGAAAGAAATATTAACAACAATGAATGATTAGCCGATATATTAATGAGATAACATGGTGTGAAAGATGATACCATTATTGCGTCACAGCCAGGTAAATTGCCACTGCGATGATGATTAGTAAGACGGCACAGCAGATTATGATGATGATTTTTTTCTAAAAAAAGAAATTTTATTTTACTTCAGGATGTCTCAAAAAAATTGCTCGACATTTCATTAAGCGTTATAAAATAACGATAACATGAATAGACTCATGGAAAAATAACCTCGTCCCTAAGATTATAAAATAATTCTAGAGACCAGAATCTTGCAAATCGGTTGAAAATTCACTGAGTTGCGAGCTTTCGAAGATTAAAAAATATGTGATAGCTGAAACCAGAAACCCCCTGATTACTTGTAATGCAAAATAGCTGAAACCAGAGACCCCCCTTGTAATGCAAAAAAACCTCGAAGACCGAGGACTGATGTCATACCTCTCGTTGATATTAGAGCAAACCAAATAGGACTTCCGCCTTGCGATCATTGTCAACATTTGCTTAACACTGTATGTGTCCAAAAACAGTGGTTCAAAACATAATCAACGAGAGACTGAGTCTGTTTCCTGAAAGAATCCATATGCTTGAAAGTTAGGTTTTCGAGCACAAGTTCAAGTCCCATTTGGTTCGCCCTGGAACAATTTAGAGACAGCAGAGATGATGGCCGATGAGATATTTTCCAAAAAATTCCATTTCGCGGCCTCTGGTTTCAGTTTTCAGCCAAAATTGAGCTTCAAAGGCTGGTAACTCCATTACTTTTTAGCAGATTTGCAAGAATTCTGTGTCAAAAATCAATCAAAAATCTCACGAAAAGGGTCACTTGACCACGTGCCCATTCAGCGTATCGTTATTTTCTAGTATTTAATCAAAAGTCGAAAAATTTTTTGAGACACCCTGTAGATTTATTAAGACTGGGTGAATCAAGAATAGGGCGTAAATCTTTCAGATCTTAAAAAGGCGGGTGTAAAATTGTATAAACATCTTGGCCCAGAATACTTGGCAATGTAATAAAATTGCACCTCTTTAGCCTGCATGCAGACTATACCCAAGAAAATGGTATAGTCTGCGCAACGCCGCTCGCCGTTGTGTAGTGCGTGCTTCAGCATCTATGTGATAACAAAGAAAATGCATTGTTGCAACAGCCAATAATATCGCTTTCCTGTGAAACAAGGAAGCAATCAGATTTGAGAACGGCTATCATGTGATTAAATCTCAGGTGTCGCTTTGTTCTCTAAGCAAATTACGTTAACAATACAATACTGTGGAATTTTGAGTACCCTGCGGCAGACAATACACGGACGCTAAGTAGAAAGGGCCATTCAAACTGCTATTGAAATGAAATGCTGACTCATACAATACACGATATTGAGTGGCGTTGCGCAGACTATACATTTTCCCTCGGTATTGTCTGCACGCAGGCTAGCACTTCTTCGGTCTCTGATTACGTGCCTACCGCACGCTCCCACTGTTTCAATGAACGCCACTCGACATTCTCAACACTGATTTTGGGGGAGGGGGGATCAGAAGATCTTAAAGGAATATTTTCACCAAGATGTTTTAGGAAACATCACGAAACATTGAGATTTGTCTGTTTCCTAACTTGATTTTTGGCTAGGATTTTAGTCACTCACGTAGATGCCTCAGCTACACACAAAATAGGCACAAAAATAACTGGAAACTGATCTCTTACCCTTCTAGCTTTACTTTGATACTTGACAGCTTTCTTTGTATCTGTGACGGCCGATTGAACATATTCAGCAGCTTGTTCAACGTTAAATTCAATTCGATTGATCATTTCGCCCTATCGAAAAAAACAGTTCCAAATCGTTAAAGGATTGAAAAGATTGGTGATTGGTGTAAAATTCCCAGTACTGGTGTTTCTTAAATTTAATGCGATTACAGAGTTCAGTTTCTTATAAGCAGTTAGAAAATACGTGTATTGTGTATTGCTACTTTGATGATTTTTCAAACATTGGTAATTGACATTCGACACCTTACCTCCTATCAAAGAATAAATCAAAATAGAGGGAAATTAAAAAATGGCTGTATTATCCTTCAAAAGAAAACTTAGCTTGGACATATTATGCGAGGTGACAGCTTACTCAAGTTTGCGATACAAGGAAGGATGGAGAACGAGAGAACACGGAGGAGAATAAGAAAATTTATGATGGAAGACTGAAGAAAGAATTCCTAAGAGGCTATGCCGAAATGAAAAGAGAAGCAGAAAAAGAATTGAACTGAGGAATTGGATGCCCTAAACCTACTTTTCAGAAGACCGCGCAAAGAAGAAGATCACAGAATATCAAATCATGCTGATCAACGATGCAATTACTAAATGCTTCTCTTTGCATCAAAAATTAAATCAACATTGGAAAATAAAAAAATCAATTCTTACCTGCGATTCGACTAAAATTGCCATATCTGTAAACATTTCATGCAATTCCTATTGGAAGCAACAAAAATTTTCTGCGATGAATAATCGAGCAGTTAAAATTTAGTACAAATTATTATGGAACAAAATCATTTTTCCACTTTGCTTCGCTGACGCGTCTTTTGGCCTACAGAAAGATTTAAGTTAAGGTAGACTGAATTACAATTAATCGCAAATTTACGTAATAACAATTCGTTGAAAATTTACGTGAATACACTTCGTCGCAAAGTACGTAACATAATTCAGTTCAATAGATATGAAGGTAAAAAAAACTTAAGTAATTTCGAGAGAGAAATGGGCCGAATTGTAATAAGTCTAAGGGTATGGAAGGTGGATAAAGCCTAGTTGAGAAATCAATACAAATGATGGAGACAGCTATTCGTGTCGCGAAATGAGCCCATCCAAGGGAACACTATTGAGAAATTGAGAAACTGCAAACTATGTGAACTGATACAAGGCAAAATGTGTTTTAATATTGAAATGGTTGGTCGACAAATGAGAACAGGGAACGATATTTTCAAACTTTCCAGAAATTTTGTTCGATAATTACACGATTTTAGCTAAACAAATGCATTTCGCACATACCCTTATGCTGTTTTCTAATTTCATGATGTCATTATGTCTAGCCTCGATATCACGTAGAGACTGCTTTGCCTGCTGTGTCTCGACTATGATCTGAAATAAAAGATAAATGGTGAAACACTTCACTGATTTCCCAGAATCCTGCGACAGTAGATTGATTACATTGTCGCAGTTATCGCTATCAAAAGAATGATGGACACTCAAACTAATTCATGTGAAGCAAAATGTTCAATGCAATTTCAAAATGTAAAAATGCTGTTGCTGTTGTTTTGTCGTTGTTTCAATGCCTCGGACTAAGTGGCGACCATACTGAGATAGTTGTAACAGATACCTCATCCTATAAGTTTCTTCATCGTGAACAAAATTGCACATAAGTTGGTGAATCTATTTAAACATATTTCAATGCACGTAAAAGAATAGGACTGAGAAATATCTAGTTTTCGAATTCTGTCATCCTTCCTAAAAACAACTAGTTAACGATAATAGCTTGCTTCATTTCAATGCCAAGCTACTAAAAACTGTTTAAAATCTCTGGTAGAAATTCGTTTTGCTAGGCTTTACACACAATCAAATCTAAAACAAGGCTTGGAAGTATTCGTTCAACGGTGCAAATTAAAGCTCAAATCAGGAGCCATCTGCAAATGCCCGTGAATACAAAAATTGAGGAATTTCGCTTGAGCAATTTCAAACTATCGCAAATCTCATGCAACATCTTATTTGATACAAAAGTTTATGCTACAAACTATATTTTGGCATGATAGCAAAGGCGCATATTTTTGCTAGAAATATTATCAGATAATGAACTTACTCCTTGTGTAAATATTGCAGGATTTCCCGTCTCAATCATTTCTTCTAATTCTTCACTGGTTGTTGATCTGCCAGCTAAAAAGAAGCTTGTTTTTATATCATTCTTTTTCTGTGGCTGATTGGCAGTTAGATTTAGGGAAACAGAAAAAAGAGGGCTAGAAATGTTCACGAAATCGAAACCTGCTGATCTGCTTTCTTTAAGCATGCGTTGACCAAAGATACTTCTCGCAATTTTGCGACGTCGATGACAAAAACCAGGCATACCATATAACGAGAACACAACTGTAAAAATTCCAGTCTTTCAGCAACATGGGAGTCAAATAACACATAACGTATCAACTAAGCTCTATTAAGATTCTGCAGGTCCATCAATTTTGGACACTCCGTGGGGACTTAAAAGAGAGTGGGTTTATTAGATAGGGAGGTGGGGGCTTATTCACAAATTCAAACGACATGGATACAAAGATAGTTTTTCAGTTCTGTGTTTCCCCGTGTTTTGTGGATAAAGATAAAGATCAAAGGTTGATCGCATGAACTTCTCGTCTGAAGCTGATTCAACAATTGTTAAGCAAAATTAACGTAAAATCTTTGGCAGCCTCTAGCGTTACATATAAATGGGGAGGGCTAAAAAGCTAGAGGGCCTTTTCAAAATCTCGGCTTGAAAAGGAAGGGCTTGTTAGAGTGGCGGTCAAATTCCGCCGTCAGATTTTCAAACATTAAGTCGCCATAAGACGCCTACGACCGCTAGCAACATGAAAACTCATGATTAAACTAAAGCTTAGGAGCTAAATCACAACTTGACCTCTAAAATTTCAAATGAAAGAATTTTGAACGATTCCCAAAGCGAGGCTGTTAATTGAAGCGGAGTATTAAAACTAAGCCTCCGTCTATTTGGGACGGTCAACTTACTAATTTCCAGTTGCCGCTGAATACGATTTTTGCATCGTTCTCTGTAATCATTTTGAATTGCATTATATTCATGCATCACTTCTACAAAGTCTCTTGACAAAGTTGAATGCTGGAATGAGAAACGAGAAAAAAATTGATATCTACTATACTTTAAAGGTAGTCTGTCACCTATGTGACTGGCCACAACAAAGTTAGAGCTCAACACAAGGGATGCCTGTTGAGAACCTGGGCATTTGGAATAAGGAAGGCTGATCGTTATCACCTGCTACGGTCGTGAAAAGTCATTAAGATCAGTAGCTATTCAATTATCCTATTCTTTGTACTGTGACAGACAGCCTTTAAAGGCAGTCTGCCCCCTCGATTATTTGCTTGATCCAAACAAAGCAAAGTATTTCAAGCATAATTTCATGGCCATTTAAATAACAGACCCTGCCCTCGTCGAATAAGAGAGATCAGCGTAAATTTGTGGAATATTCAATAGACATATTTATCGATCTGTTTTCATTTATCAAGGGGACAGACTAATTTTAAGAAAAGATCAGAGAGATGACGAAATCTTTTTCATTAACACGATGAAAGTATTTTGGCAGTCCATACATGGTCTCAGCATATTCTTCGAAACGGTGTAACACAGTTCTGTTGGTGAAACAATAATGCAATGTTACTCTCCACTTACTGTTGTGACTTTTTAAGATACTATCAGACACTTTCTGGAAATTTTTGAATCTGTTTCTATTCCCGCGAGGTTTGAACTTTCAACATAATTTGGCTACCTTACTTAGCCATCGAAGAAGTTATCATTTTTTTCTTCATTTTGGTCGATCTCAAACAAGAAGTGACACAAACTGTTTACAGTAAGAAAGGCTTGATAAAGTATATTGCAAGGTAGCGAAATAAGTCCAGAGCCATGCTTTTGACAAAAATTGGAAAAATCTTCTTTCGTCTAGGGTAATTAAATACACAAATCTTTTGATTTAAAATGTAATTCTAAAACTGTTTGGCAACCAAGCACAACACAAACCTGACTTCGCTTGATCCTTATTTCAGCATAGTTTCCACCACTTGCAGTCTCTTGTTCTTTCACATGTCTCTCCATACCTGCACGACACAAAATAACGACACGACAAAGACCCTTCTAGAATTTCCCTTGTACTTCAATCTCAAATAGATGGTAGTCGCTTGCAGATAGATATCAATAAATGTTCTTTCTCCTATCTTGATAATAGCATAACAAAACATCCCAAATAATCATGGAATACTTTCATCTTTATGAAAACTGTTGGACTTGCACTTCTAATTTTTAGAACAAAATTGACCGATAGGATCAAAGACGATTTCAAAAACTAACAACATACTTTTGAGACTGCTTTGAACTCTATTTGAACTTCTTTTGATATCAGCCATGAGCTGCTCAAGTTGCTCTTTTGTTCCTGTGGCAAGAAAGAAGATCCAAAAATCAATTCTAAAGATTAGATAGATATTGTTTAAAATGTATCAAATTCTAACAAGAGTATGTTGAAAATATGGGTATGCTATACAACCTGCAAGAAATTAAGTTAGTACAAGTTAGAAAACTGATAACTTTTGAAAACTGTGATCGATAAGCACGCACCCTTAGAAAAGAAGAAGATACGAGGGCGTGATTGTCCCTGGCTTACAAACGAAATCCGCAAAAAGATTAACGAAAGGGATTTCTTTTTGAGAAAGGCGCGAAAAACTGGAAAAGAGAATGACTGGTCCACGTATCGTCGGCTCAGAAACTCGGTCACACGCTCAATCAGATATAGTAAGGCTACTTATACTAAATCAATTCTGCAAGAAAATATAGATCGTCCAAAACAATTTTGGGACAAAATAAAGCGGTGTTTTCCAACTAAGAGCACAAATAAACAAAACAGCAGAGTCTTTGAAATAAACGGCAAACAGACATCGGACTTGAAAGCTATTTCGAATGGGTTTTGCACATTTTTTGCCAGTATTGGCAAAGCACTACAAAAAGCTATACCCTCGTTGAGTGATAACATCTGGAAGCATCATGACTATGAGACTATGAAGCAGACTATCAATCCAAAAAGTTGCCGCTTTCACTTCAAGCCAACAAACAAAAATGAAGTATTGGCGATTCTAAGAAAGATCAAAAGAAGGAAGGCCCCTGGCCACGATAATATCCCAACATGCATGATTATAGATGGGGCAAATGAAATATCTGCACCCCTTTCAGAGCTGATAAACCATTGTTTAGAGACGTCAGTTTTTCCTTCAGAGGAAAAAATCGCCAAAGTAACCCCAATTTATAAGTCTGGTGAAAGATCTTCAATGGATAATTACAGACCTATATCAATGCTTCCAGTCCTTTCAAAAGTCATTGAGCGTGTAGTACACCAACAGGTTTATGACTATTTGGAAAAAAATGAACTGCTTTCAGGACGACAATTTGGTTTCAGAAATAGATCGTCAACCCAACATGCAGTTACGCTTTTTTCAGATTCAATCAGGAAAAATATGGATAAGAGCCTCATGACTGGTGCAGTTTTCATTGATTTAAGCAAGGCATTCGATACTGTGGATCATGCACGACTTCTGTCCAAACTATCAATTTATGGCATCAAAGACAGAGAGATGTCATGGTTTAGTAGTTATTTGTTTCACAGAAAACAATATGTTGCAATTGATGGACAAAGCTCTGAAATGCTACCAATATCTTGTGGAGCCCCACAAGGATCTATCCTTGGTCCATTGATGTTTATACTGCTAATAAATGACATCGAGTCAAATCTAAGATTATGTAATATAATTCTCTATGCTGATGACACGGTTTTGTTCTATGCCGGAAAGACAAGTACTGAAATCGAGAATATCTTGGGCAGTTAATTAGAGCAGATTGCTCGTTGGCTCAATAAAAATAACCTTGTTATAAATCTGAAGAAATCAAAAACAGAGTGCGTTCTCTACGGGACACAACAAAAAACATCTAAATCGGCCGCGTTTGAGGTAAAGCTAAATGGATTGAAAATTGCTGAATCAGCAGCCTACAAATATTTAGGGGTCGTGATGGATAAAAGCCTCACTTACGCGGAACACATCGAGAAAACTCTTAAAAAGGCAGGCTCAAGAGTCAAATTACTGTCCAGGATAAGACCGAACTTGACGCCTCACGCAGCAGAAAAAATATACAGAGTCATGATATTGCCGCTTCTAATTTACTGCAACAACATTTTTGTAGAAATGTCACCCTCTAAGAAACAACGATTTGAAAGCATCCAAATACGATCATTAAAGATTATAAATGGTAGAAGAAATAGTGTAAAACTACCATCAATAAACCACATCAGAAATAGAATGTGTGCAGTCGAGGTCTTTAAGTGCTTGAACGGTCTTGCGCCACCTGACTTCATTGAATACTTTCAACGCTTACAACACGGTAAAGCAACTCGTGGAAATGAACACAGTCTGTTGCTCCCAAGAGTAAAGTCAGAAGCAGGACGGAAAACATTTGCATTCCAGGGGGTAAAAATATTTAATAAAGTCCCCAACAAACTAAAGAGTGAAACATCAGTACTGAAGTTCAAGAGTAACTGCAAGGATTTCAACTTTGATTTTTAACATTTTCTGTAGGGTCTATTATTGTAAATAACTGTTTGAGCTATATTGTTATAAATTGTATATCGTAGGTACATTAGGTTCACAGGTCCTTGGCTGATAGCAGCAAATTCATTTTGCTGAACAAGTTTACCTATATAAATATGGTTTTATTATTATTATTATTATTATTATTATTATTATTATTATTATTATTATTATTATTATTATTATTATTATTATTATTATTATTATTATTATTATTATTATTATTATTAGAATTAGTCCTAGAAGTAAGCTACTAGGACACTTCTTAATAACCCTTTTAGCTATTCCAAAAAAGGAAACGGAAACAAAAGAAGCCCATAGATTTTTTAATGCCCACAACAGTAAAAGAAGCTATGTTGACACTCAATGGAACCTTTCATACAAAAATGCATCAAAATATCGCTAGATAAAGACTCTGTTGTAGAAAAAGGTCTATTGACTTCATAAGCATCTTAATTGTATCATTTATCGCCAAACTGGATTAACCCAGCTTACCTTTGGAATTAGATTAGATTCTGCTTCAAAATGATCACGATCAAACGTGTTTAATGCATTCCTTTCAAGATACAAAATCAACTTTATTGTAGGACAAAAAAATGTTTAAATCAAGTAGCCCATTAATTAAAAGCTCTAGAAATGATTGATAATATATGGTTTTAAAGAGATCAAAAAATTTATGAACAGTACAGTAAGATGCTTATAAGTTTGTCCAGTATGCATACTTGATTGGTGTTGTCTTCCCACAGAATCTATTCAATAGAAATGTTATCATTTAGCCTCTAGCAGAGCCTGGGACAAAAAACGCTCTCTGATGGCATCAGGATGCTTATATTATGATTTTAATAAGCTGTGTTTGAATAAACATAGCCAGGTAAGGAAACAACGTGGCATAAAAGTGATTTTGTTTCTTTTGTTTAAACAACCACTGTGTTTACCAAGTGTAGTTTCTTGAATCTTATTCAAGAACAGAATAACAACATGCAATGCTTTCAATATGTTTGTAAATAAGTATCAACTGCATGTACTGACATTTTTTACCAATGGAACTAAAAGAAATCTTTTCCTGCAAATGGAATTTGAATCCCTCAGTCTGGAAACAGCAAATGACTGTGCTACAGCGTTTTTGCCTACTTGTCTTCTAATAAAAATATTAGCACTTCACTTCTTATAGCTCTAGGATTCTAATCTGCACTTGGAAGCTTCTTAAGGATTTCTAAAGAGTTCTTTGATGTTAAGGTGTACAAGACCTGTACTGTCTACACAGTACAGGCCTTGGACACATTAACATGGCCTTCCTGCCAAAGATTTATATGTAACTTATTATTTCTTTCTCAAGTAGTTTCCTGACAAAGATTTTATCAAAACATTGAAGTTTTTAGCAGTTGTGTTTTTATTTTACTTTTTCTATTAACACTGATGGTGGTTTAGTTTACACAATTTCTTAAGAATCATGTTTATCTGAGAGAATGTCAGGTTTTTAACATGGTTCAGGAATTTTCATCTAAATCTATAGATTGCTTGCAAATTGTTAAAAAGACTTAACAATTATTTGAAGTAAAAGTGCATAAGGCCTATACTGCACATAGACTTCCTAGGTCTAATGCAAAGACTCCTCAAAGTCAAACTCAAGCTCAAACTTTTCATTCACAGCAATAAACTTAGTAAATTGCATCAAATGAAAAAAGCAATAATCACATAACAGATGTACGGTTCAATAAAGCTTGCTGTAGGACATATAGAAAGAACTCAGAAGAGGCTATCTGGGCCATATGTCCAATTTGATGTGTAGAGAGTGTTTAGTATACGTTTTTTTAAGAATGAAAAGGCTTAAAAGACAAGCAATAAGAATTAGAAATATTAGAAGGTTCGTATTATTAGTGGTGTATGATAATAATATCAAAAATATAATAGTGTGGTGTATTTTGATAGTATAGTGTGATAAAGTTTGAAAAGTAGATTAAATTCGACTCCAGGGGACAGATAAGAAAAGCTCTATTCAACAGATTTTGTGGAAGGACAACACTGTTGCTTAGTCTGCACATAAGTTAAAAATACACTAAGAAAGGACAAAATATTTATGGTAAACCTACTTTCACTTGGTTGTGGAGCAGTGAGAATGTCACTGTGCTTCTTTTTAACTTCCTGGACATTTTCTTTGATTGTGCTAATATTCTGTTGAATTTCTTCAATCTAAAAATGAAAGAACAACACCTCATAGAAAGTCAAGCACTGATTGAGATCATCACTAAAGACAGGGATGGAACCATATGGCGTAACTCACTGAAGCTACAGCACAAGTCCTGCCAACATAAAAAAATGTTTTCCCAGCCTGTGTCCAAGACCCAACATCCATAAAAGGAAATATGGACTTTCCTTTTTGGAACTAGGTTCTGGGACATAGGCTAGGTTTTCCTGCCTTTGATGGAGAATTCTCATTTGTACAAAAATTTATAGTCCTTGCATATGGCTCAAGGATTTTTATCCATGTAAAGAATTATTGTCATGCTAAGGTGGGTTTCCACTTGTGCAAATGTGGTTGCGTGACCCTTGTGATTGTTCAAAAGCATTTGTGTGAAGTAGTTGTGTGACTGCACAACTAATGGCCTGAGCATGAGTGTTTAAGTAATTACTGCATGATTAAAGCAATCTCATTGGCTCTGCTTCGACGGGTGGCAAAAATGTTGAAGTCAATCCAACCTTGAAAATCAGTTGCATGATTGTGGATAACTGAGGAATCTTTGTCTCTGAGACAAACTATGCATGCCAAGATGATTGGTTGCATGATTGTGCGACCAAACTCGCACAAGAGGGAACCCACCTAATGTGCACATGTACTGTACTGAATTTGTTGTCATGTTACCTAAATTGTACATGATTTAGACTTACAGGTCAAAATAATGGTAAAAGAATATTTCCAAAGGGTCAAAATCTGACCAAATCCTTGCCATTTTGAAGATATTTGAAAAGTCTGCAGATATTACAGAATTTGAAATGTTACTGAATAAAACTGCTAATCACACTGCTATGCGATAGTTCTGAAGTTTTTCTGCTCAGTCAATCAAAATACAAGCAATTTGAAAACAAAATGCATAATTTTCAAAAGGGAAAGTGCAAAACTTAAGTTGACATCTAGCTACTATTTCAATATAGTTTTTAACAATGTCATTGCAGTCTTAACTCCTTCATGCTGCAGTCCCAAATCTGTGGCAAGATTGATTCATAAGAGGTCTACAACCTTTTAGACTGCAGACGGTTAATAAAAGCACAATAATACAGTAATTTCTTGTTTACAAACCTGAGTGAAGAAGTCATCTAAAAATGGATTTCTGTTTGCAGTTGCATTGGAATCAAACACTGATTCTTCATACTCTGGTGGATTGTCTGCCTGCTGCAGCTAAAAGTCAATATTTGAATAAATCATGCAAACATGACTGATGAGAAATAAATGCATCCTAAACATTCTTACTGGGTGCTTTTAGCTTCACTGCAGTTTTGGTCACATTTAGTGTATTTTAGAGACCTCAACTTCAATATCTTCTGCATAACATTTCTTAACTGGTTAAGTATATTCTAATTAAGAAATTTTGAGGAAAAAGCAAAAAAATAATCTTGGGGCATGTAAATATCAAAAGACTAGATTTCTCTTGAATTCTTTTCAACTTGCAATATGAATATAGTTTGCACAGAGCTTTTTTCACTCTTGTACCTCAAGTTGCTGAATCATGGATGCCAACAAATCTATCATCAATAAATAACAACTTTGAAACATTTTCAAAGAATTTTCAATTATTTCATTACAATTGTTGTACTGTATATAACTTTTGCAGTCATCATTTCCTAAACTGGACCTTTACATTTTTGGAACCTTTCATCATAATAACACAAGTCAAAAGTGTCAAAATAAGTTTGAGCTTCAAAAAATGCATCTTTGCAGATTCTTCATTAGCTAAGAAAACTACATTTTTTACATTATCATTAGAACCAAGAGTGAAGGCTTGCTATGGCCACCAAATAAGTTATCCTAATCCGCTTCTCAAATTATTTGTGAGGCATCTAAACAAAGGTTGCATAAATAGAGCCCCGTTCACAATGATATCAGTTCTTTTGAAGTTCTTCCAGGAACATCATTTGCCTCAATTAAATGTAGATCAAAATCTCAAAAGCCTGCATAGCTCTCAGCAACACATGAAATTGTTTTGTATGTGTTGTTGCAACATAATGACACCATGTAGGTATCTCGCTGCACAGGGAATCACATCTTTTGCCTCAAATTGAATGAAATTGTGAAATGGGTCTTCAAGGGTTCTGGAAACCCAGATACCTCATAGCAAGTTATGCTCTTTGTTATGTAGACCCCTTCTTCTTTTGGAAAATGAGTCTACTGCCATAGGCTACTAGCAATAGACTGCACCGTTTTTGCAAGAAATAGTGTGGGGCAGACAGCCCCTTCCCTTCTGACATGCAGTCTGGAAATTTGACATACAAAATAACTTTGAAATGAAGATATTAAAACCACAACAGCTAGGGATCAAATAAAGTAGGAAGACTTGGAAATAAAGAAGCACTTCCTTCTTCAGGGATTAAATTAGTCATGAGTCATATCATAAGTGATTCATATCAGTTTCATGGTTCTGCATGTGGCCATCATTCCCTAGTTGTTAAATAGGCTTGTCTCTGCGAAATTTCCACTTTCTACATAATTCAACCAAATCTTGTACTCTGCTTTTGAAAGTTGCTCTTTGTAGTTGAAGGGTCTTTGCATAAAATCCTAATCTTAATATTTCTTACCTCAAAAAAGTGAAACGGGATGGGCCTAAACATGACCCTCCCGTTTTTTAAAGCAGGACATAAACATTGGGCTTGGGGCCTAGCCAATTCCCTCTGGAAGCAACCTTTATAGTACAACTTGATAAAATCAATACTTATCCTTATTTCCACTAGCTATTAGCTGCATTTTACCTTATAATCTTTTCGAACAAAGTCCAAAATGGCCAAGCTGAAGGCCTAAACCCTTATCAATGTTTCACTTTCATACTTACACCCCGCAGTTCCGAGAGTCTGTCCTTCATTTTGGTGTGTTCCTCTTGGCGTCTTAGCGTCTCATAATAATTAAAGTGACTGGTATACTCTTTGATGTATGCTTATACTTTACAGTGACTTCTGGCGAGAAACCGTTGGCTCTTTCGTTGTAATAAAACTACTTTCCTTCACCCTCATTTGCTGCAATTTCTAAAGGCCTTGTCCGCCATTAATGAACTGGGCGTCATTCCCCAGCAGCCAGCAACAGAGATTTGTACCTTGGAATGTGATCTAAGTACTTGGTGTAATTTCAATGAAGTTGCCTGCCCCTGTTCGTCCTCCTCCTCCCTCTTCGATATTCGCTCCACGCACACCATTGTCTCTTTGCCCAATCCTGTTCATTTATTATGTAAACAGTTGACAAAATATTGCATTTGAGGAAAAATTATAGTTAATGTTATTTCAAACAGGGAAAAAACATTCAAAGAGAAATTATGTTCATAAGGTCAAGCTCTTGAAAAAATCGTGGCAGACTCTGGCATCCGGGCTAATGTTTGATTTAGGCAGTCTCAAAGTTTTACCTAGTCTTACCAGACTACTTGCATACACGTATTCTCTCTTGAAATAAACTAAGGATTGGCCCAGAACTGAAAGATTCTTAGAATTATCAGATTTTGAGAACTCAGAGTTTCTTACAAGTTTCTTAAAGGCTCCATGATAATCTTTCTGTCTTCCAGTGCCCTCGTGAGCACTTAATAAACAAGGCTTTTCAAGCCCTTCCATTGCTCAAACCCCACTACTGAAATATCTTGCGGGTACATGTACAGCAAACTAGTGAAAATAAGGTAAAATAAAGTATGTCTCTTTAAAGACAAATGACGGATATATAACGTCTAGTTTAAAATAGAACAAAGGATGGGCACCTGCCATCATTTGTCTAATTGTTTTGATTAAATCTCGAGATCATGAAATATAATGCAATGCAATTGACTATATTTAGATTGCCCAGGCCCCTGATTTAAGTCACCTTATATCTCCGTCATTTGTCTTTAAGGATTTCATTTTCAAACTAAATCGTTTCTTAAGCTGCATTTTGCCAGAACTGGAGTTTCTTAAAGTGCTAATGCAACGAAATTTTCGAATCTCTTTTTTCAGTCGATTCTGAGACATCTTAATACACTGATTATCATCCTGAAAACCGATTTAAAATCGGATGCGCGAATGTTTTTTTATTGCAACTCAAAGTTCGAGATTTTGGCAGGTTGCGGGCGAATTTTTCTCGTGAGCCGATGACGTATGAAGTAGAACGCCAATTTGAATAGAACAATAGCACGCCCTTTCTGTACCTTCACAACACCACAACTTCACATGAGCGATGACCGAGTGCAGGAACAGCATTCTATGGAAACAGTCTCTGAGTGGAGGAAAGGGCTGTGTTGCTAGTGTCGGCCCTAACTTGATAAGCCGTGGAAATAGTGAGTACACCAATTACGTATCAGTTCATTTATTTTTCGATGAAGTAAAAGATAAAGCAAGACATGGACAGGTGAGCGCCACTTTAGGCCACTTAGGCCATTACGTAGGTATTTGTTGTTCTTTTCCCTTCAGATCGATGTCGACGTACAGGAGTCATATGATATTTACGAATTTCACATTTTTGTTTGCAACTAAACAGAACATAATTTCACCTTTTTACGTTCTGTAAAGAATAAGTATTATCTGTTGACAGCACAAAACTGACAAAGATTAACATAGCTATAAATTGCCAGTAAGAAGGCCAACGACAGTTAGAATGGTGATTGGGAGAATTTTCTGTCATGTAAAGCTTATGAGATCATCCAGCTCCATATACCAGTGAGGCTTTTGAAAAAGAAAGAACAGAAGAGCTCTATGCAGACACCAACAGATTGTTGATCTTATATTTATTTTCCCATTATTGTCAGCTGTTATTCCAAAATAGAAATGAAATGATACTCCTTTTCTACTGTGGCTTCTTTCAATATCTGCTGCTTCTTCAAGCTAGATTATCTTTCAATCAAAATAAAAAGATATTTCGTGATACATTTTCTTTGCCTCACTGAGGTCTCACATGGATCTACTTTTTCCACAGAAAATGAACCAGAATGCTGTAGACCCAATGGAACAGGCTGGATCAAGTACAAGGAGGGAAAAGGATGAATGCCACTGCTGTGCACAAACAAAGAAGAGGCACATACATTGAGAGACAAATATTTTTTGCAGAGCACTGACAGTTGCTATAATTGACAAATGCCTTCGTTTCAATACTTACAAGCTAAGAACTTTGAAAAATTGAAAATACTTCTGAACATGTATGGATGGTTTGAGAGCATATGTTTTGGAAACATTGCTAGTTTACTTGAATTGGAAAAGGAAATCAAAACTCAGCCAATCATTTTTGCAAATCTTTTATAGGACTCGCCTTTTCATGTTTTGCTGCATGCTCCAATTTCTTGCAAGGCTGCTCTTTCTTGCAAGAACTCTGGCGAAAATATTTGCTCTCAAATATTGTAATGTTTACAGCCTTATTCATTATTTGTATAGCAAGTATCAGGTGCTATATTGCACTATGTCCTTATCTGGTGGTATTTGCAGGCTGGTAGTGATTGTCTGTTGTTCCAACCAGTGTAGCCACAGGACCAAAAAACCAGCCATCCATTGACAATTCTGCTCCACAGCTCCTGAGCAAAGAAAGTGTATCAATTAACAGAAGTAAGATTCCTTTGTGATGGCTAAGGCAAAATCCATTTCTATTCATTTCACACAGCAGCATGGTTGTCATATACACTAATTAGCAACTAACCACAAGGATGCAAATGAGCTGTTTCTGAGTTATCTCAGATGCCCATTGCTTATATTGCACTTTACATATTGTGAAATGGCTAATATTGGGGTTGGAAAGTGTTAAATCAACTTATTGTGTGATGTAAAGGAAGAAGATACCATTCTTCAAAGTGAAATTGAATATTCTCATTTTTTTGTCTTTGACTTGCTGGTTCAGGGCCAATTGGTGTACACTGCAAGATATTATTGGGGGCAATGCTACTTTTCAGTCAAAACCATTGTTTGCATTATTTTACAAAAAGTTCTTTGTTCTAGCCAACAGTGGAGTGATTGTACCCCATCATCCCCCAAGTGTCCACCACTGGTTCAGGCATTTCAGCTGCGTATTGCTCTGAGTTGAGATATGATCAGCTATTGTCAACAAAACAACAAATTGAATATTCAAACAAATTTGATCTTTTCTCAGATCTTGGAGGACTTGACAAAAAAAGTCATCAAAATTTTTTTGCAAACAGTGGTCTTGCTCATTTCTGCCTTGCTCTGCTTTTGCTGGGTGGGGTACACTCACACTTGCAAGTCATCCATTAGGGGTCAAACCAATTTTTAGGACCTCTGTTTATCAATGCATTGTAATCTTGATACTGAGTATTGTAAGTTATTTGATCAAAAGTGCCATAAAACCCCTAGGGGCACTCAGCATATGCACACAGGGAGGTAAGTCTGATATTGTTGGGTCAGAACATTGCCACAAGTGATATTTTCGGGTCCAAAGAAAACTGAAACAATGTTCATGATATTTTTTTATACCAAACATCGTTAAAATGATATTTCTGGGCTAGCTATAGGCAATTCTGACTTCTATTTGAATTGTTTCTAAGTATAAAATGAGCTGATATTTTTGGGTTGCAAGGAAGCTGAAGTGATATTTTTGGGTTGCCTGAAAATTTCTTGGACCGACTCCCCCCATATCTGTATGTGCTGAGTGTCCCCCCTGGGCATAAAACATTCAATTGTGCAGTGCACAGTAGCATCTGTGCCTGAGTGAACCACCCAACAGTTCATCATTGCTCTGTGGAGAAGAGCACCTTTTTACCTTTTTCAGTTTGTATTTTTGGTGAAGTTTTCATATTTTTAGTGAAGAAGGGAGAACGAGATATGACTATATGAGTGAATCATGATTACAAATGCGATTTGCCTCGCAAAAATTACACAAATTACGCCTGAATGTTTCGTGGAAAAGGGGGTTCTTTCGGGATGAAAGATTCAGTCACTGTTTGGGGCCTGACAATACCTTCTTAGGCCTTCCCCTTGGTTGAAACGGCCCACAGGCTATTTAGGCCCTAAATGTGATAGAACTGCTCAGATAAGAAGTTACCAAAACCTTCATATTCACTTAATATCACATACCACTCACTAACGGCAACGTTCTTCTCAGATCTGGGCCACACTTTCCTCGTACATCACCTTTGCCCTTGGCCTTGGCCTGCCTGACCTTCTTCTTGATAAGGCGAGTGAGCTTGTGTTGGCTCACAAGTCAATGATCGTCGTCACAGGATGTCGCAGAATGATTATCGTGGAAAACTCTCATTGCTGCTGTATTCGCTGAAATCCCACGTCGATTTGGCAAAACTTAAATCAAAATGAATCTGCCTTCGTGAAATTGCAAGAGACTGCCACTGGTTTCTGACCGGAGTGTGCTTTGTTGTTGTTGCGCAATGCCAATGATAAATTCAATGAGTTCTACTTACTACGTCACGCGCGATATGAAAATTCGCCCTGACCTCGCAACTTTAGGGGGCTATTTCAGGACAATTTGATTGTTCCCTGTTGCCTATCTTTATACCATATTGCTCAGCAGAGATTGAAGTTTCTTTTAAAGCGAAAAAACGAGGTTCGAAAATTTCGTTGCATTAGCACTTTAAATTTTGTAAATTTGTTACCCAAAGTTAGCCAATCAGTGACTTTTACTTTTACTTTTGGGCTCCTCAGATCTGTTGGAGTAGGACTGTGACGCTGTGATGTATCTGACCTCTTTTTCGTGCAAAAACAAAACGAAACTTCCCAGAAATAGGCCAAACAAGAGGGAAAGAAAACTGAGAGAGAAGATGGATGGCTATTTTGTAACTGGCGTCAGCATTGGCGTTCCTGCATTGATCACTTATTGGTTGTACAGCAAAAGAAGAGATTATTGCAAAGTCTTGGAGGTTTGTATTTGAAATATGTGAGTATGTATTTGAAATATATGAGTGGCAGGTCTTTTACATCCCTCCCTCCTTTCCTTTATTATAGGCCTAGTTTTTTCAAATATACTTTTTTATTTCATATTCATATCTAAGAATATACAACTAACAAACCCTTGCAGTACATATCATACATATATTATAATACAATATGTATTATATACATGAAGGAAAGCAACAAACTCTGTGAAATATTCATCAAATTATATATAGAGGAGTATCGCCCTTTTGGAACACTCTGTTGAACTAAGTAGAATTTTGTAATTTTAGTTACAATTACAAGATAGTGCTTACTGTTATTTTAATCCTTTGCTATTCATATCACCTTTCTAAAAGCAACGTGTCTGATTGTCGCTCCATCTTTCCATTATATTAGTTTTAGTGCCGAGAGGTTTGAGCGGCCTAATGTCCAGCATTCACCCATTTGGAACGCGGGCAAAATTGTTACGAGCGCCTTGAGTGAAGCATGAAAAGCCAATATTAATGTAATTGATGTGCAACGTGAAAAGATTATTATATCTTCATGATCTTACCCCTCCCCCCCTTACCACCCTCAAGTGCTTGGAAACATGCTTTCCAATATTCCAACATCTCCCGTTGCCTCCGCCCAGTTTCCTACACGGAAATGACATTTGAGCATGTGACACAGGAAGAAGTCACCTGGAAGGCTTGAGCGGTCACAGGTGCACCATAAGGGCGGCTTAGGCCAGTCAGCGTGGCTGTAAAATCAACACATCCGGTGCCTCAACTGTTCAAGCAATCGTTCAGGATCCCACAGAGTTTTCATTTCAAAGGCTCAATGTCAACAACCAGACCATGCAGGTTTAGTTATTGCCGAAAAATTTCAACGAAAGGAGTAAAAATAAAACAGACTTGTAGAAAGCAAGGCCTCCAACGAAACCTGAAAAGTGGAGGGGCCAAAATTTGGTATGAAAACATACCATAGGCCAATATGATAAGCTACCCTCCCATGGACAGATCTAGAAGGAAAAATGACTGAGGTGTGCAAGCGTGAAGCGCGGGTAAAGTCCTGAAGTAGGGGTCCCAACGTAGGGGTCTGGGGGTTGCAGCCCTTGAAAGAATTTTTAGACTACGCCTTTCACCTCATTGAAAAATCCCCATTTTGAATTAAAGCTGACAGAATTGAGAAGTAAATACTTGTAAGATACCCTACGAAGAAAGTGTATAGTTTTTAGAAAGTAGCATTTTCTTTGGCTGGCAAGCAACAATTCCCGTACTTGCCTACTAGATTTGTGCCCAAGAGATACGAGGTCTTCGCATTCTGCATTGACTATCTGCTTCCTGGGGCAGTTTCTATAGCTTTAGATTTCTTGTATATTCATAGTGATTTAAAAGATGTAACATTGATATTACTGAAAATTGTCTGTGATTGTGTACAATAGTGAAGTTGTGACCTTGTTAGTTTCCGACATGAAATTTCCCTTATTAACAGAACAGGGATTGAATCGAATGGATGCAAGGAAATTTGCTTGAATTTGAATGAGCATAGGGTTTTAAAGAGAATTAAAACGATTATCAACAAATTTTGGAATTGCATTTTTTTGCAAAAAAGTGGAGGGGCCATGGCACCCCCAGCCCCCCGTCGTCGGAGGCCCTGGAAAGGCAGCTTGAACAAATGAAACACTTACGCATTCATTTCAGGTTGGTACTTTTATCTTCAATTTGTAAAGCAGCGAAAGGAAATATAACAACAAATACAAATGACAACAAAGAAGATGGCGTCACCAAACCGTTTTCGCGCGCTTCTTGTGGGAAACTAGACCAAGGCCCCGGCTATAGCGAAGTTTTGCTTTGTAGTCAAATGTGTCAGTATTTGAGAGTGTTCCAAAAGGGTGATACTCCTCTAGACCAGTTATTGAAGAAGCCTTTGAAAAGGAAGAATTAAAACGAAAATGAAACTAGAAGATCATACATAGTTCTTCAGAGATGGTGATTGATTTTTTCTTTGTAGAATGTTAAACTTTTGTCTGTTGGTAAAGACCTAGCTGAAGCATTAGACAAAACAGAAGACAAATGTTTGCCATATGCTGCTGTAACTGGTTTTGTTGTTGCTGATCGGGCACCATTAAAAAGTAATAATGATCAGCTGGGAAGGACTGGAGTTATCCACAATGTAATTACTGCAGAGCACAAATCTGAATGGAATAAGACTTCAAATTCTTGGTAAGTCTTGTGCGAAATGAAAATATTTTTTCGACCTTTCTTAATTGAAATCAGGGAAGAAGTAACTGCTGGGAACCTGAAGGGGTAGTTAAAACTGTGAAACGTGACTCAACATGAATCTGGACTTTGAAAAAAGGACCCATTTGTATGACAGAAATTTTCAAGAATTTCAAACCCTCTTGCGTGAATTTCAGGAAGTTTCATAACCATGTCTTTGAATTTTGTCAGTCTGAGGATGCAAGGTCAATTCAAATTTCTTTTGTTGTGATAAAAATTCTGAAAAAGCTACCCATCAACCAGAATTAAGGTAAAAACAGACCCATATGTAGGGAATTTCAGATGAAAAACCAATCCATACGAGCAGCATGTCCAGTAACACTTAACAATCAAGACCCCCCCCCTGAGGCTGGGAACATGGTATATTGCTACCAAAATGCAGTTTTAAGTTTTCATTAACAAATATGTCAAAGTACTTTACATTGAAGACTATGTACAATTAATGCAATGTCAAATTACCTATGTTAAATAAGACAATCAATAAAAACATGACAATATGCTAATACAGAATACTACCAGAATACACCTATCCCAGGAACAAAGGAATGGAAAGGAGGCACGATAGAATGAGCATGTTTCAGGAGTAATCCACTGCTAAGCCGGACAACCAATATGCAAAATAGTTTCAAAGGACAATAAGCACTGAAGGAGCAGCAGAGCACAGTACAGGCATCTGACCATCAACATGGTTTCCCTCCTTAAGCAGGTTCTTTAATTCTTGTTTAAAGAAATTTACAGTGAAGGTTTTATCCTAGTGTGTAGAATTCATGAAAATTCTAAAGATTTCTTGTAATGTTAATGTACCCAAGGCCTTTCCTCTGCATTGGTTGTCCTCCAAATCCAAGGAAAATAAAGAATTGGAAAATAAAGTAAGAGTTTTTTTGATGACTTCTCCTTGTCTTGAAAGCTTTCCTTGATTTTGGCATTTTAGAATGCAAAGGAGAGTGCTGTTTTTGAAGTAATCACTGTTTTGAATTTCATGTTCTATAAATCAATGACCGCTCGATCCCCAATTGTGGATCCCCAATTGTTTAGAATAAAAACAAGATCTCAGACTCCCAATTGAAGCCTGTTATGTGCAGCTGTATCAAGAATGGGACGATAGAATTTGGAGCTCCTCCACAACAGCTACAACCTTTTGGGACACTGTACAGGAAAATTTTTGTGACATTTTTCAAGTCTCTGTAAATCTATTTACCAAATTTGCAACAAAGGCACAATTTTCTCTCTAGGGACGACGTGAAACGAACATTAAACAGTACACGAAACTCAGTTGATTTTTGCTTGGCGACCGAAAATGGGCAATCCAGAATAGCAGTGAGCGAGCCACTTTGGGCTGAAGGCCTGTCGTATACAACGATTCATAACAAATTTGAACCAGCTCCATCAACTCTCGCTGATAACATCTTTGGTTTAGCAAAAGGAGAGCAAGTGAAGGGGTATGAAACAACGGAAGAAATGTTGCTAGAGGGAACCGAACTGACTGGGCTTGGAAAAGTGCAATATGTCAATGATAAGATCACAATCGGAATTCCTGGCAATTCGCTGAAATACATTTTGTCTACTTCATCTTTGGGAAGAATTGTCAACCAGGAGACTAACTTTGCAAGATTCTTGAAATGGCTGTCGATTTTCTTGGCAGTAAGTAGTGGGATTTGTCTATCAGTTTGGATCTATCGGCGTCTGAAGAAATGGTATGTTGCTCGGCAACAGCGACTCGATTTCGAGAGACTACGAAGTGAAAACGAGTCATCAGCAGAAGAAAGCCCGAATGCATGTTTGGTATGTCTTGAGCATCCACGTGATGTTGTGATTCTAAACTGTGGACATATTTGTGCCTGTAAGCACTGTGCTGACATGTTAACTGCTTGTCCCATGTGTAGAGGTGAGATTGCAAGGATCATCCCTACGTACAACTCAACCTGAATTAGAGATCTTCTCTTTAAAGGGTCTGTTTCATCCAGCATGCCTTGCACGTGCCGTCTCTTGGTTTTCCATTGTTGTCGTCATTTTCATAGACTTGCCCCAAGTCTATTTCGTCAATGGAAATGGCCCATGAAATGGCGGCAACAAAGGCAAACCAAGAGATGACACGTGCAAGGCATGCTGGATGAAACAGACCCTTTAAATGACAGGCTAATTTTTTGATAGTAATTTTTATCCCGGGTGAGTGAAAAATGATTCCCATTTAAAATGTCTCTACTTCCTAGGTATCTAGTTAATAATACTGATAAATAATATATTTAATAGCGAACATGTTCAAGCATATCTTACAATTTACTGGACTGAAATCGGCTACCCCATTCTGAAGCTAAGAGGGATTTTGTCAAGAAAGCCGTTTCAAGAAAGCTACAAAACAATCCCAAAGTCACGACTCAATTTTCTGCCTTAGAGCAATGACTTTTGCATGCTCTGGCGCATGTTATTCCTCTGAGCGGATAAAATTATCACTTGTGATGTCATCCTCCCAAGAGGATAACACACTGTCAAACGTGTTGAAGTCATAAGAATTATTTCGTAAAATGTGGTCATGACCTACACCTATTTTGAAGATTTCTTGACGGGGATCTCTCGAGAAAATTCCTCATAATTTCAAAACAGAGCGGCTCATTTTAGTCATAAATTTCAAGCTGGATTGAGCACGTCCACCAGTAAATAATGCATTTGCCAGTATTGCAGTCGTGATATCCAGTGAGCAGTGATCTTTTGTTTACTCCCCCGGTAAGACTTTAGGAGCTTGCTCGCCTGAAATATGTTTGTAGGATAATGCTTCTTGGTTTTACAGCTGCATATGTTGTTTGTTAATTGTAAAGGAAGTGAAAGAACGATTATTAGGCCCCGTTTCCATTACTCCGTTTTCTTATGAAAACGGAGTGGAATGTCTCCGTTATTGGGTTGGTGTTTCCATTGAAAACGATCGAAAACGGAGACATTTGAAAACGCTGTTCAAAGTGGAGTGATTTGAAAACGGAGACATCTGAAAACGCAACGTTTTCAATGGAAACACCGAACACGGAGTCATTCGAAAACGCTACAACAACAATCTACATAACATCCTCGGTTTCAAAACGAGTGCGAACAAAGGAAATGAAAACGAACGAAAACGGAGTAATGGAAACATCCCCGTTTTCGTACCAGGTGCTCTTTGCGAAAACGGAGTAATGGAAACGGTTCAAGATCATCCGAAAACGGAGCAATATGAAAACGGAGACATGTGAGAACTGGAAACGTAGCCTTAGAATATTGATCATTTTTTGTATCACACTGAATTTATTCATGCATTGTCTTTTTACATTTTTCACTCTTTTGCTTTGATAAAGTTTGTGAAAAAAGGTCATAGAATTTTTCACCAACAGCAGTTTATAGATAGACCTAATCGGCTAGGGTTTGTTTTACCCATTTCAAGTCATATGATCATGCCCATGGGAAGTTTTGGTATTATGCTACTTTTTGCGTTCATGGCATGAAATTTGTCGGAGAAATCAAAAGATGTTTGAAATGGACCAAGAGATCGATCACATGACTTGAAATGGGTACAAACAAACCTTAGCCGATTTTGTCTATTTGAAACCTGTGCTGGCTTTCTTGATACACATTGAAGATTTTTCAAGACTTGAAATTAGGGAGTAAGGTTCAAGGCTTGAATCGTTCCTCAGTTCCTTGAAAAGCCTTTCTTTACCCGTGCAATTCAGACACACGAGAGGAGACACGACAACATTTGTTATATCAAATCTACGTGTACATAAATAAACGATGATACAGTTAAACAATGATACAGTATGTACAATACGAAGCATTATTAAAACTTATTTACAATAACTCTAATTTTATCCAGTTTACTAAAATGAACTCATTTCAAACGACATTTCTTAACAGTAAAAATTTAATATATATGTGACTTAACAAGTAAGGGATAGAGCAAAGTTTAATTTGTAACATGGCCGGTGCAAAATGTAACGGAGCAACTACTTTCTTTGAGCTTGTACACAACTGAGTCAACACTTTTTATTAAGCGAATATGAACGGGCTTGAACAGGGCGGTAACTTTTTGTGAGCTCAAGATATGATGAACTTTGAACTATAAAATGGCTCACGTTGAGGATAACATTTTGAATCATGCAAGTTGAGAAATGGATGCAAAGATGTGTGTATAAATGACGCCAAATTACTTGTTAGTTTCTTGCAAGAAGGATTCGTTAGTGATTGACAAAGACTCTCAGTGAGAAGAACTGCCCTTCTTGTGGTGTTTGGCTAATGCATCGGTGGTACTATAGTACCATATAGTACTATACAACATTTATTCATGAATACGGGGCAGATACATTTTTCAAGGAAAAGGTGACTGGGTAGTTGTATTAATTGCGATGATTTCATACGAGGCGGGGAGATTGTTTGCAGCAAGTTTTCTTCTCCACCGGCCACGTAATATAATGCATTTTGCCTACTACCAGTTACTTCTTTATTCGTATGATATAATAGATTTAATTTTACGCATATAATATCTGGGTCAATGATTATTTAATCTAAAATATGATGTATCAGGATTGGAAAACAAACGTTTTAGTCATGATAACTGTAGACTTGCTCCAAGTCTATTCTGTGGTATATCAGCACTGAGGAACATAGTCACTTCTGCGGGTGCGTAAACCACGAAAAAGACGCTGCGAAGGAGAAGGAGACGGAAATTCTCCTTCGCTTTTCCTACACAGCGTCCTTTTCGTGGTTTACGCCCCCGCAGAAGTAACTATGTTCCTTGGTGCTGATATACCACGGAATAGACTTGGAGCAAGTCTAAACAGCGAACTCGGGAGTTATAAATGATGGCACGAAGGAAAACCTCACAATGTTTGATGTAGTGTTACCACCAAAACAAATTGTCATATATCGACTTCGCTGCGAAACTCCAGTTGACGAGGGGCGACATTCTACAAAATCTCGTACACTTGTGGCAAAAATGAAAAACCTAGTACGCCTTTTCGGAAGAGTGATACATCCCTCGCTAGTTAAAACTTTCTGCTGAAGTTTAGGGTCATTTTTATGTCTCTACACTAAAACATCATCCATTTACAATATAAGCAAAACACTCTAAGATAACGATCGATCATTTATATATACGATATATCATTTTTACTGGTTTCAAATATTTTTTAATAAATAACAAAAATCTCTGTCTAGTTAAACTTAATAAAACGCTGGTTCCTGGACAAGAAGATCGATCTCAAAAATCGGTATTTAGGGGCAATGTTTTAGATTAACTTTGTTCCACCTCTCAGCAAACTCCTGGTTGAATGTAAGATTAACGCCGGATCTCCACTAGGCGGAAAAATGTCGAGCCGCGAAAAGTAGAACGTTGTCCTACTATTCGCGGCTCGACATTTTTCCGCGACGACAATTCGATTAGCCAATTAGATTGCCGGAAATTTTTCCGCCGCGACATTTTTCCGCCTAGTGGAGTTTCGACTTAATGGACAGCCGAGATTTGAAGGCTTCCACCAATGAGATTTCTTCGATAGATTTCAATGGTTTGCGTTCGGTACTGAAGGACTGGATGACATTAGATTCTGCTGAAAGGGGCAAAATTTCCTTGCTTGGGGTTCCCAGGAGATAAACAGATGGCCAAGTCCTGAAAACTTTTACCTGGACTTTGACGGACAACAAAGGACTGGATGGAACTAGGTTCTGCCTGAAAAGGACTAGAACTTTGCGAGGCAACTGCTCTCTCTTCTTAGGTGAACAATTACACAGCTGTAGTGATCTTTGTTGGCCGATAGTCCGTGGCGAAAAGCCCTCCTTCATTCTCCTCTGCTTTGTCGATGGAATATCTTGCTAATATCGGCGAGAAAATAAGTAAGGCAGCGCTCATTATTGATAAGACGTAACCCCATGCAATCTGGCAGTTACCAGATTTGTACATATTTGCAGCAGATCCACAAATTTTGTGTACGAAAGAAGAGCTTAGTCCAAGTGGGAAGAACAACAGAGCCAGACTGACGAATACCACTGAAACAAAAGAACTAAAACCATTATTTATTGTTATTCGACCAATAAGAAAAGAAAGATACTATGTGATCATCCTCAGCAAGTCATTACTCAAAGAGCTACTGTTGCCCCATGCCCAACATCCTTTGCAGGCAAGCTGCAATTTCAGATTGTGTAAAAATCAAATTTAGTCTGCACACAGAATTTGGTCACTGAGGAGGAGAGGGAAGCAATGAACGTTCTTTCTTTCCTCTCCTCCCCAGTAAACACGTCTGTGCGCAGGCTAATCAAATTTGGTCCAAGAGGAAATATGGCTCTACACACAGAAGTTTTTGAACTAATAGAAAAATGCGACTTTTGCTGACTTTCTATGAATTCGGATACACATTTTTCAGTCAGGCCAAATTTGATTGTCAGATAGTCTGGAATTTCAGCGTGCCTGGTTGATGACTTTCTTCATACATGAACATACCGTGTATCTATTCATTTTTCTTCGCTACTTTTTGTCACAAGCTCAGCTACCTAAGTCCCCAAAAAAATCCCTCACATCTAATTGATGACTCTAGGTGATAGGTACGGAGGTAAATTTTTTGATTAAATCGATTGATAAAGCCACACCTTCACCTCCGTATGCCAAATAGCTCCCCGAATTATATATCTTGGCACAAATAATTTTGAAAAATATAGAAATTGAAGCAAAGTAACACTCTGTCAGATCTTTGAGTGAAAATTACGTAGAACGAGGGTTTTCGCAAAAACGATATATTTTACCAGCGAAAAAAATTCCTACAATTTCGAAATCAAAACATGAAACCAACGAAGCTGATATTTGGGCGCGCCTTCGGCGAGACGGAGGATCGGCGCAGCAAATGATATTTAGCAAAAACGTAAAAGAATATACCACTTCAATTAAGCGGCCTCGTTTTGGAAATTTGTTAAAATTTCTTCCGTCGGTCCTTCATATGAAAATGTCGAGCCTAGATTCGGGTTTAGCACCCAAATTGTAGTCTACTAACATACTCTAGTCTACTTACACTGCTGGTAATTGTGATGTTGATTTTATGGAAATGGTATGTTTAAAGATTTTTAGAGCTTTAAAGACAAATGATGGAGATATAAGGTGACTTAAATCAGGGGCCTGGGCAATCTAATTATAGTCCGTTGTGTTCCATTATATTTGATGATCTCAAGAGATTATCGAAACAATTGGACAAGTGATGGCAGGCATCCATCTTTCGTTCTATTTTTAAGCTAGACGCTATATATCCGTCAACTGTCTTTAACTGTATCGATTCCCTTCGAAATGACAGAAGATGCAACATTCTTACCTCCAAACAACTGTAAATATGCAGCACCAAGTCTGACTCGTTCCCAAGTATCTTCTTTGATACAACAACCAACAGTAGCACATCCTAACGCTGTCACCAATAATGAACAGCCTAGCGCATATACAACACCACATAAAATCCATGTTGTTGATGGTATATTCATGAGACTGCTGTAGAATCGGCATTCTGTTATAGCATTAGCAATTTGTCTTTTCGAACAGTATCTCAACGGCCCAAAAGAGACATTTAAAGAATCCGTTTTGTTTCCCTCGAGATTCAATGATTCTTGGTTTTCAAACCAGACGGGGGTCATGTATGAGAAAATCACAGCAGTGGTGAATAGGACTGATATGATTATCCATAATACTGTTATTCCTTTAGCCATTCTAGTTGTTGTTGTTGTTGTTGTTGTAACGTGCACCTATGACGTGATAGAAATACAGATTAGTGGGGTAAGAATTAGACTTATGACGATGAGTCCCTTGTATCCCTGCGGTAAACCTTGCTCAAGAGGAACTCGTAATGAAACAGTGAAAAACTTGGCCCTAATTTCTTCAATCATCAATAGAATTATGATGGAATCACAGCTTCGAATCACAATCCCCTGGGAGTGTTTTCAATTCTTCAATCGAATCGAAAATTCCATCACATTATTGACGCAATTTCTCCATCTAATGGTATACCCAACTAATTTTATGCCATTCTTATTTGGCAATTTTAGCCGACTTTCGACTTTCTCGATGTTTTATAATCTCGTTTTTTACAACTAGGAAGTTAAGTGCTCGCTTCGCTCGCGCTTCAACATTCCTAGCTCTTTTCGCAGCTTTCTAACAACATCTGATGATTCACATTGCATCTCTTGCATGTACGGTAACAGGCTCTATAGGAGAAGGACATCTCATAATTCAAAGACTGTAGTTGTGGATAGAATGCCAAAACTTCTTGTCATACACGCTACAGCCCAACGTTTAGTGCAGTCTCTAATGGAGCATGACTATGATACCCCATCTGATTTTAAAATCAATTTTATTGTGGTTGATTCACAAAACAGCAGCATATTTTTGCACATTACACATCCGAACTGCTTGAAGTTCACCTTAACCGTGATTTCCTTGGACCAATATGGAACAATGTTCAGCAAAATCGTTCTGCATTAAATTTAAACAGTATTTTCAAACATTCGTAGAACAACACTCGAAAACGAATTGAGGATGTATCAAAAGCAGAGTCCCTATAAAGTACAATAAGATGTTATCATGCTGCTGAAATATTGTCGGAACCGGGCACAGGGTTCTTCAAGGCAACATAGCTTACCCTACGAAAGTTGCCATCAAATTGCATGACGTCCATATTTACGCGTGAAGGATGAATGGAAAATTGATCAATCGAAGTATTCAACATGAGAACTTTATGATTGTAGCAATCATCAAACTTGAAGTAATATCAGTTCTACCAAGCCATAAATGTGTATTTCACTGTAGATAGCCTCTTCACTCTAAACACTCTTCGATGAAAATAATTTAGAATTCATGTCAAGCTTCTTCTTCGAGATTTGAGATATTTACGATTCTGGCATGCATCAAACTTTCAAGAATATTAACCGTACAACAATACAACTGTACCACTTATCAAGAAAGATCATTCAAACTTCTAGTCACTCATCAACAATGAAACTTTGAAGATTTTCTTTAGTTACTCCAATATTTACATCATTATTTATCCATCTAAAATGCTCCCATTCTTCGCCATAAACGATTCGCAAACACATCCAAAGTTGGCCTAATGTTTACAAGACCCCAACGTCTGCCGTAAGCAGTTGAGTTGAAATGCAAACACAACAGGTACGGACTTCAGAAATATCTAACTAATCAAACATTACATGCTCCTAATGCAAAAATTTCCCTTCCTAAATTATTCCTATCAATTAGAGGAATTAAATAGAACCTGAAATTGAACTTCGTTGCAGACAAACGGCCTGATGATTGGGCATCTTTCCCGCGTGTATTAGTTTTCGCGTTATTGGATCAGAAAGTTTGATTTATAAGAACATGCTTTCATTCAAAAATAAGTTTGAATAATAATGTAAACAATTGGAAGATAAGCAAGGCCTCTTTTCAAAATTAGCACATGTTAATGGATTTTATCGATAATCATTCCAATATGGCTGAGAATATTTAATCAACCTAGTTTTCATCAGAAGATTTCACAGTATTGTTTTTAAGCCTGTTCGTACAATTATTACGGAGTTCATGCCGGTTCTTGCAGCTACTGTTAATAAACAAATGCTTGATTCAATGAAGAAGACAAAAAATAAGTGAAATTTAGTATTTTGTGAGAGCAACCCTTTGTCAATTTAAAAAAAGATTAAAAATTGGTACGGAGAAGACTGTCCTTGCATATTATGCTGCATCTTCATTCTGAAGTTGGCCCATTCATTGATTCCGTTTTAAATTGTATATTTTGAAGACCTGAAAATAGTTTATGTACCACTTTCAGATGTAACATTGTATATACATCTTTTAACGTTGGAATCAATTAGCTACTTTTTCATTTTAGCTACAGTATTTTCTGATCCAACGATAAATAAATTGATAATAATAATAAGGTTATTGGTAAATTTTTCTGCCTTTAAGATTTTTCGCGCGAAAGTTCAATCGCTGGATGAGGCAGACGAACAAGCCGCAAGTTTACTGTGCACGAGATTTCGACAGGCAAATAGCTTGCGAATAGAGCAAACAAATTGCCGTAAGCAATCGAAATCTGGGGAAAAGGTTGCAATTAAATCGCATTTTTCGAAGGTAAACATCACTTGAGGCAAACAGATCGTCCAAAATAGGATTTCAAAATTGTGGCTAGTCACTGGCACAATTGTTCAACGAAAATTCTTTTTCCAAAGGTAACCATTACGAGGTTTTGAACATTGAGAGTTCGCTCAATTCAAACTAGACCATTGGATGTTCGTGATTTTACGGCGCAAAAGAGTAAATCTTACTCAGGGAGTGGCAATAAAAATATTTCAAACAGGAATGCAGCTATAAAAACACATCATGAGTGGTAGGACACAATTAGGCTGAATCTGATCGGATTAGATTCTTTGTCTACCTTAAAATGCCAAAAAATTCTCTTCCTCGGCATTGGCAGTCTTTTTCATGTTCGATTTCCAGACCGTTGTGCAGGACAATAATGTTTAGGTGATGCCAATAGGCAACTTAGGCCCAAACATTACGAAAAGTACATGTGACGGAGCTCTTCAGTTCAAGGCAAGAACGTATGGCTGAGAAAGGCTGTCAATGTCACGGATAAAAGGCTCGCAGCTTTGGCTACGTGGTTAGGCCCATTAAGAACGTGACCAAAAAAGAGCGGGAAAATATGTGACATTGACATGACATGTTAGGAAATCTCGTTCTCAATTTCTCCGCGTAAATGAGGCTCAGATCTCTTTGACTAACAATAATGTAAACACCTCCCTCCCAAATACACCACTTTAATTAACAGCCTCGTTTTGGAAATTATTCAAAATTCCATCAAATGAAATTTTAGAGGCCAAATTCAGATTTAGCACCCAAAATTTAGCCTGACCACTAGTTTTCATGTTGCTTGCGGTCATGGAGTTAATTTTATGACGATTTAAAGTTTGAAAATCTATAAGGGATTTGACCATGAAAAATGACTCGGGGTGTAAAGTTTCACCCCAAACGATTTTCACGGTCAAATCCCTTATAAATCTTTGAACTTTACATTGTCATAAAATCAGCATCACAATTGCTAGCAGTTTAAGAACACGTAACAAGACTAAAGTTTGGATGCTAAATAAAAATCTGGGCTCAATTTTTTCATATGAACAATAGGAAGAGATGTAGACAAATTTCCAAAACGAGGCTGCTTAATTAAAGTGGTGTATCGCGTTACATGCAGACACAGTGTTGAAAAAAACAGATGAATTACGCGGGTCCCTCTATCAATCTTGGGATGAGTTATACCCTCTTAAGGAATACCCTTATACCAGTTCACATCTAAAGGAGGAGAGCACAAGAGACACGAGAAGTAAATTACCCTGGGTACCTGACTCTCTCGATTTTGTTAAAAAACAGTCTGGTACCCAGGGCAGTAAAAAATTTACGAACGAAGGGTCAAAACCATTCATCATTGTAAACTATTAACAATTAAAACGACAAAATAACTTATGAGAAAGCAGCCTCAAAATTTTAGACATGATCCCATAATAATGATAATCCTAGACAGGTTTGAAGCCGTTTTAATGCTGACATCTGGTTTCCGAGTTCATTGACGACATTTTAAATCTGGTATGACTTGAAAGAAGGAAGTGAGAAGGCCACAACATCACAGCTAAAATACTTCACATGGTTTCAAATCAATTTCTAATGCGACAGATGAGTTTGAAGTCATATTATGGTTTTGAGGGTTCAAAAAGGACGAAATCAAGGCCAATCCTACTAGAGAAATTATCCAAATGTTATGGAGAAGCTTAACTGTTGCGGAGAGTCTTTCACAGAAAGCTAAATTTAGGATGGCGTGCGGACTGCTCGATAGATAAGCTCCAAGCACCCGATATCAGGCTTGCAAAGTGTGACTATTAGGAAACCAACAAATAATTCTTGCTGACACTAAAATTTGTCTTACCTTGTCCGCTGACCGCTTGGTTATTTTGTGCTTTAGCCTCCTGTGTTCTAATTGTGTATCACTGGGCTGAGCATGCGGAAACGGAGGGGGTACAAACAGTACCACGTGCATAGGGTCGAAAAAAGACAGTTTATTTATATCATTAGTTATCTCCTGGTTTCCCTGTGGTTTGACTGGGAAAATAAACCAATCAGTGACAGTTATCACGAAACGGAAAAGTTGGCAATGCACGACATATGCTGCCGTTACGTGTCCGTTGCTATTTTTACTTGTTCTGAAAAGGACACAAATATTAGGAAGGAAACATATAAACGTCTTACTTTTTAAGCTATTCCTGCTGGAGGAAACAAATTTCTACATGCTTGAAATGTAAGCAAAGATTAAATTTCAAGATGTTTTTCTGAACCAAAGCAAATGACAACGCCATCTCAAACGGGTGTTTCTAGATTTAAGATATACCCATCCCAAAATCAACCATAAAGAAAGAATATTCGACATTTATTTGATCGACCATAAAAAGCACGAACATAATCGCACTTTTAACGTACTTCGATCAAAATTTTGGTTTGTATTCTTTGCATGTTGTTTCGTTTCAATACATCTGGTTCACTGGCTGTTTTTCAAACAATCGTATTCGGTGATTTTAAAGATACAAATGCGACGAAAAATACTAAAGTAAGGGTGTGATGCATCTCAAAACATAACACTTGTTTGCATATTCTCTACGTTTTTATGCTATGACAGTTTGAAACTTTAATTGTAAGAAATGTGAATGCAGACGCCAGACAAACAACTGCGCCTTTCCCATTCTACTTTACAAAGTGAACTAAGTAAAATCAGGACAAGCCAGGAACAATTTAGGGAGGAAGGACCTATACCTTGTAGAGTTGTACGTCTGGCCTTGGAACAGAAAAATTTTGACGGTGCTGTTTGCCTTCTGCTTAATTCCCTCGCTGCTCTTGGGATCCAGCGTTGTAAGAAAGCCTGGTAAAACTAGAAGCCAAAACAACTTTAGACTTTGCATACCTTGTAGGTTTGTGGATGTGGCTTCGAACATTCAACGCTACCTTCCTTTCAGCTGTTTACTTTGTGTCTTCACTTCCACAAAGATTCCAAGTATTCAGCAATCTGGGTAAAACCTGGCCAAACCAAAAACAATTTCGTTAAAGCCCGTCTGCTTATCTCTTCGCTTTTCCTTATCCATTTAGTTTAAATCTTAATTGAATAAGCACTCCTTATGGCAATCGCAAATAATCTACCACCTCAGTTTAGTAATACTTGGTGTAAAGAGTTTAGCCGCGAGATAACGAGCTTTACGGTAAAATTCGTGAATTGAGTTTCAGTGATTTATTCAACGATTTGAAGTTAAGTATTTTGTGTTGCAATTTGCCGAAAAAGAAGCTATCGTTAATTCTATTTATGCTCACAAGATTTCGATGGATCTTGCAGGAAGATAAAACTTTTTTGGCAGAATTTATTATTATCTATCTAGCTTTGAAAAGGCAAACCAATTTCAGCTGTTTCGTAGCCTAAATGTATCTATTCTGTGGTATGCATAGGGTATCGACTGCCTTGATCGAGAAATGAATGAAATTATGTTAACGCAAAGGACCCTTGGGGGGACTCACGATATTTGATAAGGAGGAGAAGTCACACAACACTCATCCTTGTATGATATTCTTTTAATGTATAATGGGCACAAACGAATGCTGCCATCGTGAGCAGAGACTTAGCTACTTAAACTTATGCTTTTTCCTCTCTTGTTTCCTTGCGTTCTTTGATTTGCTGATAAGACTTGATCAACATGGACTCATATTTACTAAAAAGTGGGCCTAATTTAGGCCTGCGTAGAGTGTTTCCGTATTCACCAATGGAATTGCTAGAATTCGGTTTTTAACAACCAATCAGGAGGCACAATTCAGAAAGTTGTTGCTGGATCTATTTTGTTTCTACAGAGGAAGATTACCGCTTAAATGGTATGCATTTTGCGATCTGTAGGTCAAGACAACATCATTCTTTGTATTAAAAGTTTCCTTTTCAATGTTTGAGCTCTTTAAACCAGATTTTGAAGCGATTTTGTTGAGTGTACGAGAACTTTCATTTGTTTAGGCCATGTTAAAAGAGTGGGTCCACTTTTATGCGAAGCAATATGTAGTCTTCAAAAATAAGTTCTTGCCAACAATACTCCGGTGTTCAATCATCACCTTTGAAAGTTGCGTGTAATCCGAAAGGAGATGGGTTTGTGAATGAAAACCTCTTGAATGATTTAAAAATCCGCACAAATTTTGCGCCCGCCTTACAATCGAAGCAGATGTTCTGGGCACATGGTAATAGGATAGGCGTAACCACGATAAAGCGTAATTACGATTCTTCTAAATCAATAGCTTACTGGTGCTTTAGAAAAAGATGATTTTAATTTGCGACGATGACTCTTAGAAGGATGTTAGTTAAATTTAGGATGAAATTGGGGGTCACAGAAGAGTTTGTTATTGGTTTTGAATAGGATTTCGTTCCAGCAGATTCTTGGCGAGAGAGAACTCTGCCTAAAATTGTTCCTGTTATTGGACCTTGGCTTAATTTGGAAGAAATATGGCCAACGAGTTCCGTTTCAGCGACTACATTCATATCAATATCTCCGCCAGTACTGGGCAGGACCGAGCCAGTTCTCAACTGAGAGAGAGGTCTACCAAAAACATTGTTTCAGATGTTGTTTTCCAGCAGATTTGTAAAAACGCTCTGCCATCAAGAAGAAATAAGATCAAAACTTCTTTCACTGGCGTAGTTTAGGAGTCTGCAAAAGTATTTTCTGTGCGACGTAGGTTAAACGAATGATGGTCATTTTGTTTATCTGACATTAATGAGGAAGATTTAATCAAGATGAAAGAATTCTTTTATCTTTTTTGGACTTTGTTTAAGCACGTTGTGGGAGAGCTGGAAACTCACCAAAAACTTTAAGATATTTTCAATAGTATACAGAAAGAACTCGCAAAACAGAACATTTTTCAAAACAGCCTGTTTAGTCTTCTATCAAGACTTACAGAAGTTCCTTATATGAGGGTACCAATTCTCAGGATTTCTCAACAAGGGAATTTCTATGTTGCAGGTTCTTACTTTATCACATGCTAAGGCATGAGCGATAAGGCACCCAGTGTGTGGCAGTTTGAAATTCATACTAACAGTAACGATCCACCTTAACTAATTGTTTTTTTTGTATTTTCAACTTATTTTGCTTAGTAATCAGCCACCTTTCACTGTTTCATGATTTTGACATTTTCAGTAGTGAGCCATTTTAAATGCAGATAGACAAAGGTGGACCTGCACTTGAGATGGCTCTCTACAGAAAGTTTCAAAATTACGAAACAGTGAAAGGTGGCTGATAACCAAGTGAAATAAGTTCAAGACACAAAAAACAATAAGTTAAGATGGGTCGCTATTGCTACAACTTCAAACTGCTATACACTTGGAGTCGCATCGCCCATGGTAAAAGCTATTGCTTCCAGGCAGAACATTTGGACGACATTGCTTGAAGGGCTTTCTTGAGAAAGTCCCTCATAACTTCAGAATATTGGATTTCAGTGAAGTACATTTTAAACTGAACTGAATAATATGCTCGTCTGTATCACTGCTTATTATACAGGGAGCATTGGCGTTGCAGATCGAAGTTGTTTTTACTTAGCAGGAATAGGACATCATGCTTATCATCAAAACTGCGAGCATTTAATAAAGGATACAGTCTTACACGTTTTTTATAGAAACTAGGGTCAGGCCATAGTACTAAAAGTTTCTTTATTGGTTTCTTATTCTTTGAATGCATGAATTGTCAACGTGGTCGCTAACACGGCTGCAGATATGTTTCTTGACATTTAAAGCATCATTTTGGAATAAACAGCGTTCTTTTATGGTGAAAACGCAAATGGTAAGATAATATTGCTCAAGAATAAAGGTTCAAACGATGTATTTCCTATATTATCCATGCTTTCAACTTTTAAAAGTTTCTTAACACTTCTCAGACATAGTACTAGAGTTTCTTAAATTTTGGCCATCTTAGTACTAGTTTCTTATGAACCAGTTTCATATAAAAAAGTGTATTTTCCTTGAGGAACATTTCTAGGTATGCGGGCTCAGTGGCAGTTTCAACTTAATCTCTGCACATAATGTAATCAACTTTCCGATAAAAAATTATGTTTTCAACTGTGCAGGAGGGTGTTTTCATCTAAAAGCGCGCCAGCCTTGCACCAATTCATGGGAGGGCGTGGTCCGACGGAAAGGATGTGGTCCAGAAGATTTCTCTCAGATCATCTTGCGCTGGCCCTGTTAACAGTATCAGTTCTAGAATCATTATTCTTGATTTGATATAAGGTAAATGCGAGCCACGACCACGATGTTATCATGTCATTGATAACGATAACCACCTCACCAAGACTGCGAACATTTGAATAAAAGAAAGATAAAAGCGATAGGCAACTATCAGATACGTTTGGCTTTGTGGTAAGGTCATGTGATTTCTGTCGGTTTCTCGACAAAAACACAGAATAACAAGCATGAGCCTGAACTGCGTTCAAAGGCGACCGGATGTCTTCCTTTCGGGATAAGGTGCGCCCCATATGAACAAACTAATACGGGATGTATTTTTGAAGTGGACATCCTAGAAATCGAAGGAGGATATATAAAAATCCAGTCGAGCAGCTTCATCCTCAGCAAGCTGCATCCAACTACAATGCCTACCATGGGCCATTTCTTGATTTTGACACTCTGCATATCATAAGCGTACGGGAAGATAAAATCTAGGGGGCTGCCGATTCATTTTTCATTTCATTTCATTTATCATATTTATCCACAAATCCCTATCAGCTAATACAACAACAAGATAATTGTTTGTAAAATAACAATAGTAAAAAAGAAAAATAAAAAAAGAACAGTGTACTATATTATATCTACAAAGAATAATATGGAATGTAACCGATACAAAGCCCATTGATTCTCAACATTTTTGCCTGACCAAAGGCAAAATTTTGTCCGATTGGGGCTGACTTTGGAAATTTCTCCAAAGTTGGGGGCTACCTCCCCCGCCCCCCCCCCCCGCCTCGTACGTTTATGCTCCACATTTTGTATTTATGGCGATTAGTTAAATCAATCCTTCCCCTGAAACAGCCTTGATTAGTGAAATTGTTCAGTCAGTCAAGCAGTCAAGCAGCGTTGGGACTCGTAATGCAATCCTCATTCCCCTCCAACGAATAACATTCTTCTTAGAGGATGAGGAGGGGGGAGTGGGGATTTGCCAATCAGGGCCAGAATTGCTAAGCTGTTCGCAGTATCCTGACCACGTTGCATTTATGTGACCTTCGAGCATGCAGAGGTGGATCAAGACGTGGCAGTTGGTGGGTAGGTTCGAGGGTCATATCGAAAGCATATGTCGAAAGGACGGAGGAAAGATACACTTCTCCCTTAAAGGGAGTGTGCAATGGTAAATAGGCTTCTCTATAAAAAGAACAAAGAAAATGCGCAAGCACAGCAGGGCTGTTTTTAGATTTTTCGCTCTGTGGAAATGCAGGCTTTTAGCCTTGCACAAACCCTCTAAGATTAGCATCTTAGGATTCCTGGAAGCTACCTTCTAGTGCGATGCGAGTGAGACAGTGAAATGCTGAAAACGATAAAACTATATTTCAGAGTTTGCTCAGAAACAGACAGACAATGTCAATATTGACTCCCGGACTTGATGGTGCGAACGTGCCTCTATTCCATTGCAAGCGAGAGGCATGGGCACAACATGTGCAAGAACAAAGATTCTTTATGGTCCAGAGGAAAGATGACCTTGTCAGTGTATATGACAATTGATCAAACTGGAGTTGAATTTACATCTTAACATTTACATTTCAAATTGGAAGAGAAAGGGAATGAATCCAGATTAACGCCCATGCACCCTTCAAATCAACAAATATCACCTTTATCCCCCCTCCCTTCCCATCAAAAACTCAGTCAAACAATATCCTGGCATGAGACGTTCGTGAGGATATTTTCGCATGTGATAAGACAATGTCAAGGCCGACCTTTCATGTCCTTATCAATGACTCATTAGGAGCCTTTTTATTCTTTGATGATTCTAAATTGGTTTTAAAAGACCTGTTGAAAATACAACAATGTTCTAAAATATGCAGAAATGCACCTGCTACAAATTACTACTTGCCAAACACAACAAGTTTCGACGATCCGGCCCAACCAAGCATTTTTTATTTTCCATCATTCTACCTCTTAGGAACTGCTTTCACCAAACTTGTAGACAATTAGCGTTCTCAATAGAAATATCGCACAGTTATCTGTCAGCACTTCAAAACTTGCTCCCAAGCTCCTTGATTTTGAAACATTTCGGGCAAGCTCGAAAAGAAAACAATTTTGTTTGTTTTGAATATGTTTGTTTCACTAACAATAATAAACATCCTTTGATTCAAATAACTTTGTCTTGTTTATTTGATCATTTCGTAACAAGATTTAAGAGACAAGTATTTTATTCTATCCCTTTCTCATTCTCCAAAATTCATTTCACAAAGGAACGTGGGGATGCAAATCAAACAGTTTCACTCATTTCCAGTTGTTTACTAGCAAAGGTTCGAGGCTGTTAAAGATTAAAACACAAATTCAAAATTTTAAGTAGAGGCTGTTCATAGACCAAATAAACAACAGCTCACGCCTAGTATGCATGCATATTTCTGTCAACAGACAGCCACTGAACCATAAACTAAACTTTGTAACTAAACTAGACTGTCAATGGTGGAAATAGCACTTAAAAATGTTTTGCTTTACCCAAGGTTTCAAATTAAAACTGATGATGAATGGGCACTTGCTAAGGATCCGGCACAGCAGAAAGGACAGCAAACCTACAGAAGTTCGTCATCAGAAAACTGATCTCACCTCACAAAATTTACTTCACCTTCTCGTCAATTCTTGAATATTCAAGAAGATCTGCCTGCAACACGATCGTTCTCAGGTCATGATTCTCTTTCAGCTGTGCATCGAGTTGAAATTCTCTTCACGCAAAATCTTCCCTCCTGTTTAAATCATGGTCAGAGTTGATTGCATCTTTCTCACACTATTGCCTACTGCGGAAACATAAAGGAAGAGAGTATTAATCTGACCGCCATAGAGAAGCCGCGATCATCCAACACTTCATAAAATCAGCAGCAAACGGAAGCCATGTGGCTGTTGAAAAGTAGACAAAAGAGCTAGACAATAAACAATAAGAAAGCATGTGATATTGACAGTGGAACAAACAGAAATTGAACAATAAGATACCAGGGATTAGGAACACATTGACAGCATCGCAAGCAGGTTTTTGTGGGCGCTCCTGGTCCAAAGTTAGTGTTGTGCGGAAGAGATGTTTATGCAAGGAGCATTTTGCCGCACTTTGCAAGCATATGAATTCGCCAAATATGGATTCACGAAAGTTTTCCTGGGGGGGCACTGAAATTTATATTTTCCATGGGGAAAAATTCATCTCAGGATCTGGAAACAGGTACCCTGGGTACCAGACTCTCTTAGGAAACAGGACGACAGAAAAAGATCTTGCAAAGGCTGGAAATGGACAAATTGTAGGGTATTACCATATCCGAGTTGGAGTTTAGGCTTCAATCATACGAGTACTGCCACAGAATGAGGCCCCTGCCTAAAAACCTACGCTAAATAACTACGACTGCAAAGACAGGCAAGGGACAGGGGTGCTCTCCTACAAAATATGGCTAAATTTCCGTATGACATGTTATACTCATGCACGATTTTTTATGGGACAGGGCTAAAGTTCACAAGGGTTTTCCACACACCTCTGTCCGAGCCTCTGTCACTTAATAAGCTCCCCTCCAACCATGATTCTTTGCACGTTTCCAGAAGTTTTGCTTCCTCAAAAAGGATAAGAAGGATTTGCCAAGATTTCATTCAGCAGAGAACACTCCTCCTTGGAAAAGTGTCTGATGTAGGAATCAATATAAACAATTTATCTCAGTGTGCTCTTTTAAATGTCTTGCTATATTTAGTTGCTGCCAAAAAAGACGCATCATTTCGGCAACCTTAGAATACATCTTAGAATCTGGTCGAATGAACTGAGCTGCATCCCTTCTCTCTTTCCCTCCCTGCCTTCCCCACCTTTTTTCGATCTCCTTTTTGCTTTCATTTCCATTGTTTTGCGTAGTCCTTGTTATGTTCTACGTCTAAATGCTTGGTCTAAATGTTAGCTGCAGGGGAGATGTGCTAGTTCACATCCCATGCGGTTTCGTTTTATGTAATTTTGTAGTTTTCTTGTGTAGTTAGTTCCATTTTGTAGTTATGTATTCTTGTAGTTTCGTAGGTTTTGATAATTTGATATAAAAAAGGATAAGAATCTTTCCCAGTATTTCTAGCAACTCCTGCTTAGCATTAGCTTCAAGGATGTGATAAAGATATTCTTTAATCCGTTCTTATAGCGGCCTTTCTAAAATAAGCATTCAAGGGCTTGTAGATTTGTAGCAACAAAGCGAAGCTAAACTTTGGGAACAAGTTTCTGAGGGTTCCGACGTTTAAATCACCCAGTTATTCGTACAGTTACATGGATAGAGGTAATTTAGATCCACCCAGCATTGAACTGGGAAGGAATTTCAATTTTCAAATTCATCCATTGATGACAAATCATTTCCAGCAGGAAAGGTAAAATGAGAAAATTTAGAGCTAAGCTGCTAAGTACTTGATTCCGACTTGATTCCGGGATCCAACTCCACCCTTCAACCGAACACCGCCCCATCTGAGAAAAACTTCTATCACAAAAACCAAGGGTGAATTTTGTAAAGTAAAGAGCTGAGAGTAGGTTTCCGAGAAGACGAAGCGATCGACCTTCGTTACGCCGGCCTTAAATGGTGTTAATTTTCGTTTCGTGGCGTTATAAAGGCCGGCGGGAAAAAGGGTCGGCATAAAGGGCCAGAATTTGGAACTTTTTCAAAAAGTGGCGTTGATCTTAGCGCTTATTTTTGCTAAGGCGTACCACATTTTGGGCATCTTTCATAAAGGACATGTAATTTTATGTCTCAGATCCTAAATCACCTGTCGTTTATGCAAAATAGAACATTAGGGACAGAGCAAAGTTTATTTTATAGCATGGCCGATGCAAAACGCAACGGGGCAACTACTTTTATTGAGCTTATCAGAGGTGGGTGACAACTTTTTTGAGGCAGATATCAACGGGACAGAACTTTTTACAAGCTCAAGATGAAAGTTGAAATGTAAAACCTCTCATTTTGAGTGCTAAGCTGTGAATTATGCAAGCAGAGAAATTCTTGGAAGGATATATGCTGCAAAATTTCCTTGTCTGTTATTTGCACCAATCATATCCCTTGATCTTCAAAGTGAATTTTTCATTTAACAACATTCGTAAGAACAACAATTGATTTTGTTATGGCGCTTAGCTTCATCGGTAATACGTACTGTAAAACATTTGTTGTCCATGAATACAGGACAGATACATTTTTGAGGACTTTAAAGAAAGGGCGACGGGGCAGTTAGTTTTCCTGCAATATTTTCATACGGGGAGTTGGACTTGCCCAAGTCTCTCCCGTGTTAAAACCCACATCTCCAGCGTTAAAACCCACAAAAAAACAGTCACCCGAAAGAGAACGTTTGGTACGCGGAAGAGACTTGGGCAAGTCCAACGGGGAGTGCAGATTTTTTACCAAACAGTTTTCTTCTCCACCGGCCATGTCATATAATAAATTTTGCACGGTCCCTTAGAGGCGGGTTTCCACTTGTGCAAGTTTGGTCGTGCGATCGCGCGACCAGTCGTCTGAGCATGCGTAGTTTGTTTCAATGACGAAGATTCCGCAGTCTTTTGCGATCGCGCGACTGATTTTGGAAGTTGGATTGACTTCAACTTTTTTGCGACCAGCAAGAGCAGAGCCATGATTACTTAATACGCATGCTAAGGCCCTTGGTCGCGCAGTCTCGCGATTGGTTCGCGCGACTGCCTTCGAACGGTCGCACGGTTCGCGCGACCACATTCGCACAAGTGGAAACCCGCCTTAACGGAGCAGAAATATCATTGGCAAACATTGAAACGTTCGTCGATAAAGCAAGTTCAAAAGATGGCGGAGAAATTGTGAATAGCTTTTGCTGGTAGAAGCTCGGTAGGAGGAAGAAGACGAGACAGAGAAAGATGCCATAGAAGTGCAGTCCGATGATGAAGAACATGGAGGAGGTACCGAGACAGTTTTAGCTGACTAAGATGTGTTCTTTTCGAGAAAGAATAAAACAAACAACGTATAAATATCCATTCCATTATCAATTTTTTATTTCCTTGCTGTTTGAGTGGCGTAAAACACGGTCCTCAGAATCGAACGATGCTATTCTGTGGCATTTTCAAAGGTGCACAATAACAGTAAACATTAACACCACTCGATCCAACCTCGATCCAGGCTCTTTTGCAGAATAGCAAAAGGCCTAGTATCTGCAAAGTTCACGTGCAACGTTCAAAAGTATAACTTGAAAATAGATTTAGTTTAGCCAAATTGGTTTATTTCACCGTTTTAAAGAAGATCCTTCCTGATCTCATGCCAGAGTTAATAAGATGCGGGTGTGTCGACGATTGATCTTTTGAAAAACTCATTTTAAGCGATACCCCCTATTAAAGAACAAAGAAGTCCCCTTGGGATCCAACCATGATATGTTTCGGCGTAATATCGGTAAGATAACAAGAGCGGTTTTCATGGTGGAAAATTGACAGAAGCTAGAGAAGCGAACGTTTCTTCTTTTCTCGTCCGACGAGAAGCTCTTGATGCAAACCTTTAATGAAAGGCAAAAGAACACTTTTAGCCCATCTTTAGCACAATCATTTATGGCCGCGCTTGTTAATATAATCTACATATTTTTAGGAGTTTAATTCCAGTTTACCTTTCGCATAAAGTGATTCTTTGTTTATTCTGTTCCACCTGATTGTTTGATTCACCCATCTACCGTAAAACACAAGAGCACCAATGGTAAAGATTTGCCTTACATCATCTTTAACACAATTACATACAGGCCCGCCGAGAGGGGGGCAGGGGGGCACTTTGCGCCAAGGCCTCAGAAGGGCCTTATAATTGGAGAGTTTGACATTTTGACTACAGGAAATGCTCTCAAATGCATTTTAAGCCAATCTAAAGGGGGCGATCGAAAAATTTTCTGCTTACTTCGCTCGCAAGGGGCCTCAATTTACAGTTTTGCCCCGGGAGCTCGAAAAGCTCTCGGCGGCCCTGATCGCATATGGGCGTGCGGCCCGGAGTTCGTTTTGATTTGTTTAATTAAGATAGGGACCCTATGGGGCTGTGCGAAGAATTCCGGTGTATGTAAAATATTGGGGCGAGAATGAATTTCTGCGTTGTCCATAGAGTGGTGTTGTCAAAGAGGAAGTGCTTGTTTGCTACTGTTGTATTTTGTATTCTGTTGGTAATCAATAATGATGAGGGAGTGAGAAGTCTGGTACGTGAAAGCTATGAATCTGAGAACTGGAGCTATGAATCAGGAAGCAAATTGCCTAAAATTGGGCCAAAAAGTAACCACAGAAGAAAAACAACATCTGTTGCTATATCTCAAATACCATGATATGATTCTTTTGGGAAGAATTATTCTGTGATCTAATCAAACAATCCGAATCCCATGTCATCATCTGATTCTTCCTCGCTTTCTGCCTTCTTTTCTTCCTCTTTCTTATCCTCGGATGCATCTCCTGCTGCGGCAGGGGCACTTCCTGCAGCTGCTACAGCACCTCCGGCAGGCATACTTGCCATCTTGCTTTTGCCAAGTTCTATCAGCTGCAACAAATTAGGAACACGTCACTACTGTACAACAAATATATATTTAATTGGGCATATTTCAGTTTTAATTCCCAATCTACCAAATTCTAACTGTACAAATTTTTTATACGAAACTAAGAATTTGGCCTAGTACTGCAAAATCCTTTAAAAAAACCATATCATGAGTAATAAAGAGTTTCTTATGAGTTTGTTCAAGAGTCAATAACAATCTTCATGTTCACAACCTGTGCCCTCATGAACATAATTTTAATTTACAACAAAGATTTTTGAAGCCTTTCCAATGTTTAGATGTTACTCAAGTACCTGTTGAGTATATGTGAGGTATATAAAAATATGGAGAGGATTTCCTTTATCAAAACAAATAGACATATATCAAATAAACAAACATCAAAAAAGTTTTCTACCATTATATTACATATATATATATCAGAGTTCCTTGACTTTTTTGGCAATTTGAGAGTTGAGTTTCTTGCAAGCAGTTTTCTACATCAAAATACACCTAGACTTCCAGAGACAAAAAAATATTTACAAATCAAGCACCTGAATTCAAAAATGTGAAAATGAAACTTTGAACAAGAATCTTGATGAGGCCTGCTGAAGCTTCCGCCTTTTGGAAAGCAGGTTCAAACACCCTTACAAATCCATAAAACCTGCCGTTTTCAGAATTTCAGGGTCATTAAAACATAAATAGACCTTTAGCTATCTTACAAAAGAGTCTGGATCAAGTAATATTATTATGCATCTTTATAAATGAGGCTTGATTGAGTGGTCTTAGAGTTTCTATCAGTACCCGTTTTCTATTTCATAAGAAACTGTTCTAGGATGGCGAAAAATTTAAGAAACCCCATAGTACTATGTTTGAGACATGCTAAGAAACTATTTTAAAAGTTAGATGTTGTTCACTCTTTGTTTTTAGATAATCTTTATAATATTTCTATGATTTGAGCCCAGAGAATTTGTGTTCTACATAAAATTGTGCTTCATGTCGAGGAACAAATACCTGGCAGTAGCAGAAGCCTCTTCCACATATGAAATAAGAAACAAATT
>OZ026500.1:17840153-18010153 GCA_964019985.1 Aurelia sp. 4 Dawson et al 2005 | reverse complement strand
TTCTTATATATTTACAGTACAAGTCTTAATTACAGACACAATCACAATCAAACTTGCTTATGACGGGCTACTTTGGACCATGGAAAAACTATCCAACTTGATGTGAAGTGACTTTAGAATACATTGATTGGACTTTTAGGTATATACAGTATGTCCGTATCTGTCCAACTTGCTGTATGCATAGTCTAACTGCTATTGTAACCGTCTAACTGATGTGCGCTTGACTAAGCCTCTGATGAATCAGAATGTCAAGGTTGATTTAGACTATTTTGTAAGCAAGACCTTTACTGTTAGCTAAACATCTTCTTTTCTCAGAATGCTTGGTCATAAAAGCAAGTCAAAGAAAACAATGCAGTAGCATTGATCACACCTTTGCTCCTTTGTCTGTGTACGTTGTCTGAAAAATGATAATCAATGAATTAACTATAAGATAGCTAGAAGTAATTTAAAGCAAAATGGCTGGTTTTATGAACTTTGGATAAAAATTTTCTTGGCTGTAAAACTTCCCCAGCGGGTGCATATTTGGTTGTGATTAGGATGGACTTGCGATCATCAAAAAGTAAGTGCACTGGCACAGAATGGTGTCATGGCGCAGTGGTGCAATCCTCTGACAATGGAGCCAGAAAAGTCAGGTGGAGTGGGTTCAAGACGCAATAGGGCCCCACCTCTTGAGCGTCATGACAAGGGGTCACAGACTCGATTAACGCTTAGCTATTTCTGCGATCCCAGTGCTTGGCGCTAAAAACCGCAATTTCACCTTCACCTTCAGTGAAAACTCAGGGACAAAGCACCATATAAAATGAATGAAGTGAGAAGATGAAAGTCTTAAAGTTTCGAACATTTGGGGAAGGAGCTAAAAGAAATACTTTGACATATCATTTTGGTGTGCATTTGTCATTGGCAACGTTTGGCAGATTCTAGGAGGTGGACTTAGGGGACAGAGAAGCCCATTGATTCCTGAATGTCCAACTGTCAGTCTACTCTCGAATAGGAGTTTTAGACATGCACCTGCAGGGAACACATTTGCGTGACGTGACCGACCATGTCCATGGAATCTTTTTCTGATGAAGGTAGGTTTTGGCTGCGCTGGAACATCTGATTTTCGCGGGAATTCTTTAAGAATGCATCATACATGTAAACTGACAAATTCGAACTGTTAAATTTTGATGAAAATGAAACACAATACGAACGCAAGCAACCAACGGCCTAAAAAAATTTAGGCTCGAACTTAGATCATCTTTGGCTTTGCTATCGTTTTAATGCATCTCTTGAGCTGTTCAAGCCGATTTAGCAAATGCATATTAGCAACCAACGCCCATTCAAACGCATGAAACGAAATAAACTGATAACACACTCACCATTTTGTTTCGATGCGACTCTGAAGTTGTGCAACTGGTCCCTCCTCGAAGATACAGTGGGCCTAAATGATCAGATCCGCGAATGCCACAGGTCACCGGCGCAAGATCAAATTGGAACGATTTCATTGGTGGAAAAAGGAGGCTGTGGCGAAGGAGTGTTTATGACGTCATATTAGCTGCCGCGTGGCAATGCAGGAACAAACAAAGGAATCCTTCACAGTGTCCGTTTTCTCCAAACCTGGAATTTGAAATGCAAGAAGCCATAGTCACTAAAGTAAACGAAGCTTCTCCATTTTGTATGGTGTGGGAATTTCTCCTCGTTGTCTCCCAGATAAGACAATCCTTCCATTCCCTTTCCCCCCATTCCACATGTAGTGCATAGTATGCACTAATGGTCAAGATATCTCTTTATTGCTAAGTGCACTAACATGATCCCGAAAACCCAAAGACATGAGCATCTAATTTACAAATCAACTGTGGAAATTTTGGGAAGAACAGAAAGTGGAAAAAATCCAAAAATCATTAAATGCTCACGATTTTGTTGCTGGGACAACCGATTAACAATCAATAAACAACAACGGAGCCAAAGCGAGGCTACAGCCTAAGCACGAGAAACAAATCGAGTAAAATACCCAGCAAAGATGCCAGCCGAGGTATGCAATTTCTCACATCATTCAGCTTAGATGTTTAAGTGGTGTTGGCTTGATAACCTGATTAATCTGAATTGATTTAAATGAAACAAAATGTCAGTGAGAGGACAGTTCAGAAATTGTCAGATAGAATTATTTTTTGCGAAATGAAAGAGTCTTTTTTAGGGAGCGGTCATTTTTAAAGATGGGTACAGGGGTGGAAGAATTTTTGGAGGGGTGCCAAATTATTTTGCCTCGTCTAATTGGGGTATCAAAATTTTGGCAAAAATTACAAAATATATGATGGGTTGTGAAATTTTTGGCATCTATGTCTGACTGAAATGAAAATACACATCTCTTATAAAAATTCCATATGTTACTGATGTGTTCATCAGGCAAGGAAGAAGTCACTTGAAATAGTTGGCGATGGTGCTTTGTTTATGACTTGTTTACTTCAACATGTTCAGATTGCGCTACTTAGTGGTTCTAGTTTTCCATGTAGATTTAAGATAAATCACTCAATAATGGGGTATGAAATTTTTGGCGTCCTTGAAATTGGGTGGCAAATGTTATTACATTTAGCAAATGGGGTAGGAAAAAGTTCCTATTTGTCTTAAAAATTCTTCCACCCCTGTCCCCAGCATTAAAAATGACAGCTCCCTTAAAATATTCGACGACAACATCGATGTCGTCGAATTTTTTAAAGCATAACAACACAAGGCAAATATAGCTAGACTTCACGTCAACTTTGCGGTGTTCAGACTCTAAGAAGTGATAATAATCACTTGTTTTATTCCTTTTTCACTTGCAGGTACGCTTGCCAAGGCCTGGTCCAAAAGCACATATTTGTGTTTGGTAAGTATGATGGAGCATATGATGGAGGAATGGCCTACCCTATTATGTACTCTTCTTTTGACACACCAGGCCCGTCGGAACGAAATTCACATTGGGGGAGCTGGAACGAGAAGCGAGCGAGGCGAGGAAAAATGGGGGTCCGGGGGCTTGCCCCTGGGAAAATTTTTCATGACCACGCCCTTTGGATCATTGGAAAATGCCCCATTTTTGGAGAATGTGCTATTGACGGAAGCAAAAGATCACGACTAATGAGAGTCTTTCGATGAAAATTTTGAATTTTGACTTGTATGACATCAAAATATATTGCATATTTGATAGATTCTGGTAGCTTCCTCGAATATATACAAATTTGAATCTTCGTTCTTACGACCTTGGCTTTTACAGCCTTTTTCACTTCCAAAATCAGCAAACGTCAGCAAATTATTGGGGGGACTGAAGCCCCCCAGTCCCCCCCTCTCCCCCTGCTTCCGACAGGCCTGCGCACCACAATGTTGGTTGCAATTTGTATTGTGTACGTTATCTGCAGCAGGGCTTTAATATCTATTGGAGAGGCTGCTGTTTATTTCTGTTTTGTTTAAAATTTGATATGGCAGTTTAGGAAGGAGCAGAAACTGCACAGCCCATTCTAGGCCTATGTGTGTGGCAACTGCACACCCACCAAGTTGGAAAGTTTGTGAAATTGGCACCAAAGTTAAATTTTGAAAGAAGATATGTGTACCTGATTCTTTATCGTGAGTGTGCGGCAGAGTGGGTAAGGCATCTGACTCGTAAACCAAAGGTCAGAACGGCCGTAGGTTCAAATCCCACGCTGGACAGTTTGGTCGCTGTCCGTAACACTAGCCCGGGTCGACCAGAGCCATGTGAGGGAAATCTGGTAGCTGTGGCGGGTAGCTGCGGCGGACTGATGGTAAAACATCTGTGGCTCCTGCTGGAAATAAGTCTCTCAGACTTTCGCGGGCTAGTCACGTTAAATATAAATACCTACCTACCTACCTACCTACCTACCTACCTACCTACCTACCTACCTATTGTTATTGCACTTGATGATGATGTCAGCACTACTAATTTATACAATATACACTTCTTTACTTCTTCTCAGTAAACGTTCTTAGCTTGCCTAATGTTTATTTATGCATTGAAGGTGTTGTGGTGCTGTAGTGTAATCCTCTGGCATTGCAGCCATAACAATCAGGCAAACTGGGCTTGAGTCTCGGTAGGGCCCAACCACTTGAGCAGTATGACAAGGGGTCGCAGACTCGATTAGGTCAGCTCTATTTTCGCCATCCCAGCACATGGCGCTGAAAAACGCGCCTTCACCTTCAGAACTGCTTGTTGTGTGCCAACTGGCAGTTTTATACACCGATGCAAAAAGCTTTGAAATGCGAACCCAAACCTTTAACTGCACACAAAAGTTATTGGTGTATATACATGTCAAACTCTCCAAGGCTACATGCACAAGATTTAAAAGAATCATGTGCACACCAATTTACTACAAGATCTTTTGTTCACTCTTTAAAAATGAATAAACCACCTTACACGTGAGCACACCACTGCTTCATTGGTCTGCATGCTTGAGATCTTGTCAAGAACTACCATACTCTACAGAACAGTGGTGGCACCAGCTCTAAAGAAATTAGTAGATTTTGGTAAGAGGGGGTGCTGAAGATGTACTGTAATCTTTCTATCTGAAGGTATCCCAACAAGTTTTACTTCATTTTTCTTTGAAAATTTTTGCTAATTTTTTAATTCCAGGTGGATCACTCCCCTCTTAATCCCCCTGTGGGCCACTGCTACAGACTAGTGCAAAATATGGAAATTCTTGTTTGTTGAGAATAAATTCTTATGTTTTGATAACTTTTCATAAGACTACAAATTTTAAGAAACTGTATCTAGATTTTGAAAAATTGACATATACATGTATGTAGTTCTTTCAAATTTCAGGTCAGATTTTACTCTGAGTCACATTGATGAACTGAATTCTTTGCAACAAGTTGAACAAATCAGGAGGTTTGATGGCATTTTTTGTGAATTGCAGACCAATTGTTAACATTTTCTTAAAGTTGTTGAATTATCGCACATCATTCAGCGTTGTTGGCTTTAAAAGTTTGAATTATGATTGAAACCCACTTTCCAAAGTTATCGAGGACTGGAAAATTGTTTTCCACACTTTCCTTGCCGTCAAAGCCATGTGAACCAAGAATGTGGATGTTTTGTTCAAATTGTAAGGGAATAGATTTAAGTATATCTCATAGCTGCTATTAAAAAGCTGAAGAAATGACCACAACTCAATTCCTTTAGCCACACAATGAAACCGGATGTGTCAAATTTGTTGAGTACAAATAGATTGTATTTTGACCTCTCCTGGACCAGCTTTTAATCATGCTGATTCCCTTTAATCAGATAAGCAAAGGCCTTGCGTGCTATTTTCTTTGCTGCTTGTATGTATTGATAATATGCACATCAAAGTCTGCCTACACAAACATCTCCATTGTCTTAAAATCCATGAAATAATTTATTCCATTGAGGCTTTTTAAAGAAGTTTGATCTTTGTCAATTTTTATATACCAGCTGCCTGCATTGTATTAAATGCATTCACGTACATGCAAGTAAACAATATACTGTAACTAGATATCTTAAAGTGTACTTTAAAACCAATTTTTCTTTCATAGCAAAATTGCTCACATCCTTCAACTGAATGCAGATGATAAAAACATCAAAGATAAGATACTCGTGGATTTATTCTACTTTGCTTACAGGTATTATCTTCGTACAGTACATAGGTTCATATGAATTTTTAACTTAGAGTCCATGCTTTGTGTTTTATGATACACCTAACAGTACATTATGAGAAATTTTTCCAGAAATTTAAAGGAAATGCTTTCAGACAGATAATTTTGACCCTTCAACAAGCAACGAGAGTCCTACACTGTTTTCAAGCAAGAAGAAAATTTTGTTAGTTTTCATAAGATCATGCTTGAAGACTGAAAATTTTATTTTAAGATAAAGATCTATACTTCAATGCAATCCTTTGATTTGTTTTGAAATTTCTACAACAAAATGTCATCGATGAAATTTCAGGAATTCGTTGAAATTCATGATTGACCATATCCACGAAAAATCTCAAAATGTTACCTGATATTTCAGAAATTGCCCAAAATCAATCAAAATCAAAATCAAAATCAATCAAAATCAATGAGGTATCTTGATCTTGTTTTGCTAAATTCTGTACAGTTGATTTAGATCTCAAGTCGAAGTGATGATAAAGGATCAAAACAAATTTATTGTTACCTTTGTTTCAATCTATTATAGGTTTGCAAAAGATTGTAACTTCAATGAAGAACAAACATCAGCGTTGTTGTCCATTGTGAAGACGACACACGAAAAAGCAGTGGGTAAGAACGGTTTTATATTTTTATTACTGATTGTGTTTAAAGACATTCAAATCCTTTTTTGAAATGCTGTGGAAACAATTGATAAAAAGTTTTGGTAGGTCGAGGGGAGTTTCAGTTGTCAACAAAGATATCTCTTCTCCATTTCGCTGCTGCTCAAAACATATTTGTTAGGCAAGGGAGTAGTGTTTTGTATCCAAAAAGAGAATTCAAGGTTCATCATTGCATTGTGACAACTGTAGATGTGATTCCTGAAACCAGTCTTTTCTTACACAGAAACACCATTTGGCAATGTTGATGTTACTTATGAACACTTCAAAGAACTCCTTCTACGGCACTGCGTCAAGGTAAGGATTTCGGTGCAAGTTTTTTCATGAGAAAAGAAACTCGCTAAGTGTCATATTCCTTGTGCAAATATTGAACAAAACAGATACTTGACCATAAATTATCCTAGCTAACTCTGACTTACCCTAACTAACTATGAATTTCCCTTACCGACTATTGCTAACCCTCACTTTCCTCCACTAAATCCCACATTTCCTGAAAACCCTTTTTGAAACTAATCCTTACTGACTGACATGCAATAAATCACATTTGAATGACAGCTGCTAAACTGCATAAAATTAGTTGGCCATGCCTCTAGATTGAAAAATTATGTCAAATCTCCCCCCCCCCACTTCTTTTGGATTTTTCAGAGCTGGCGCAGCTAATGTGCATCTACTGACCAGGTTTTTTAACTTTTTAAGAAAATTTACAACATTACAGTTCTACATTGGTAACAATTGCATTTCCCATCTGACACATCGATTTTAGTGGTTAAAGTTTTTAATAGTTTTGATCTTTTTGTCGGTTGAAGAATTATAATGCAGTTGCCCTTTTGTCATATACAAGTTTCTCGCATATAAAGCAACGTTTTGTAATGAAAGAAAACGTACTATATTACCCTACCCTTGAGAGCGAGTAATTTCATGGGTGCAAAACTTCTTTGCCAGTATAGTTCATTGCTTATAAACTGGCTTATTACTGTAAGTCTGCCTATTAGAATTAATTTTTTACTCTTCGCGAAATATCAAAGATTAGAACTAAATTGTTTGACTTTGCAGAGACCCCCATTCAGTGTGCAACTCTACAATATGGCTGAGTCAAAACAAATAGCTGATTATGTTCTCGAAACGTAAGTACAATCCCACGGGGGGAGAGGGTTTGGGTAACTTAGCTTCTCTATAGACTTATGACGATGAGTCCCTTGTATCCCTGCAGTAAACCTTGCTCAAGAGGGACTCATCATGAAACAATGAAAACCCGGCCCTATCTCATGCATTTGATCATGATTCGATCGATCGAATCAGGATCGAACGACTGCCGTAGCTCTGTTCAACGGTCACTCCTCGGAAAAAAAATGCGATGAAAACCACGTTAAGCAGGCATTTCATCAAAGAGACTTGGTATAAATCTAAAGAAGGAAGTTCACTTTACCTGGTAAGCCCAAAATGAGTCTTTCAACGCTACATTTTCCATGTTTTTAAGACCAAAACAAACCAGAGAAAACTTCAGCCGCCTACCGTAGCAACTTTGTTCCAAATCTAACCAACTGCATCATTCGGATCGAGAATTCGACATCATTGTTCTCTGCCAAATCTCGCAATCTGATTGGTACATTAGGAATTGCGAAGTTTAGGCCTAAATAGGGCCAAGTTTTTCATAGTAATACTATGAGTCTCTATTGCCTGAAGCGCCATCATCAAGTCAAAGAGCACAGGGCAACAAGAGACTTATCGTCATCAGTCTAGCTTCTCTATGGTACGGGGTTGTGCAATTTTTTATGGTACGTTTTTCGTGATAGAGTCCGGATTTATGGGTATGGTGTTCAACAATTTTTTGCATCTTCCGGATTTATGGGTGTAGTTTTCTGTCAGAATTCATTTATTGGTAAACTGTTTTGGCATTCCCGGATTTAGAGGTGTGATTTTCAGAAATTCTCCAGATGCAGATTTATGGATGTACTTTTGAGAAATTTCTACGGATTTATGAGTGGTACTTTTACGATTTGAATGGCACAACCCCGTATCTTGGAAATTCAAGTTACCCCACTGAAACGGGAGTACAATTTTGCCGTTTCAGTAGGAAGTGAACCGAAATGGGCTTTGCTGTTTAATCCGGACTTCTTGAGGCATTCCCAAATAGAATTGTGCAATTAATAGTCAAAAAGTCACAGCAAAAGCGCTGTCATTTGCCGATGAAAAACTAGCAAATAACACCCATGAAAAATTGTGAAATTTTGTATTAGCGAAAAGATCTATGAAATTCCATGATCTTTCCTTGTTCCAAACGAGGAGTTTCATCAAAAACATACGAGATTTATTGAGTGATATACCTTCCAAACTTTACTTTCTTACAGATTTATTGATGTGAATGAAAGTAAAATGTACCATTTAAATCAAGAGATTTGGCCATGCTGAATTCGAAGCAGAAAGATCTTTCTCTTCTCTGTTTCATAAATTTTGTTGCCTTTTACTAAACCACTCTTAATAGAGTCTCTTTGCCCTCTTCTTCCAGATACTTCAAGCATTTCAAACTTTACAAATACGCTTTCACTCCCAAGGTAAGCTCTTCACCATTTGCTAACAATTAGCCTAAACTTATCTCCATCTATCTATGTTTTCTGTTTGTCTCATCCAGAAGCATTGAGACATTGGTAATTGCATAAATTCATTATTTTTTGAAAAACATGGGGTGTCCTAAACACTGTCCACAAAGCTGAAATATATTTGTTTATGTTTCTTACCACTATGGTAGATTAGGGACATTGCAAAGTTTATTATAACATGGCCGGGGAGCAAAACATAACGGGGCAACTGCTACTCGAGCTTGCACAGAACTTGGTCAACACTGTTTATAAAGCAATCATGTACTGGGCAGTAACATTTTATAAGGTGAAGTTTGATATATAAAATTGTTTACTTTGAAGACAAAATCTTAAATCATACAAAACGAGAAATTCTTCGAAGGTTTTGTATAAAATGACGTAAAATTTCCTTGTCGCTTTTTGCAGGAACGATTCAAATCACATCCCTTCATCTTCAAATTCAAGTTATTCGTTGGATTAGAAATGATTTTGTTATGGTATTTGGCTAGCAACATCTGTTGTTCATAACTACATGGCAGATACATTTTTCAGGAAAGGGCGACAGCGCAGTTGGTTTTCTTTCAATAATTTCATACGGGGCAAGCAGGAATTTTTCTTCTCCAGTGGCCATGTCATATAATAAATTTTGCCACTCCTTTAGCTTTTTGAAGAGAAATAAGTCAGCAAACTTCAAATTTGCTGTCAGGCCTATTCTAGAGCTTCCGACGACAATGGTCGTTTAGCCTTCAATCATAAAAACCCTCCACACCCTGTATTAAGCTAGCCTTCGTGCAGACTTTGCAGTCAGTGCGGAGGAGCGAAAAGGAGAAGAAGGCTCCCTGTAGAGTCTGCGCAGCTGCGACCAATTCCCTGTTTTGGGTTCTCAGCTTTGTGCGCCGTCTGAGATTGGCTGCACGATTTAAGTATTGTTCTTGTATGTGTTCAGCGTCTTTACAAGTATCAAGGCTACGTAAAGGTATGTTTTGGACGCCCCGTGTAAAGAAGTTCTTCCTGAAAATGTGATTTTCTACATTGCAGTCCTTTTGTCCTCATTCCTTTAGATTAGACTTAACTTAGCAGTGGAATACAATGGATTGCCCGAACCGAAGATAGAGACTACGGGTAAGTAGGCTTCAAGTAATTCACCTACAGTTCCCTTACGAGATATTCAATCGAAAGAAAGGTTTAACAGCCACTCACAGAAGCTTTTTATAGATTTGAAGCCTATGCTGGCTTGTGATAGACCCTGAGATCTCTGTGGTAAAAGGAAATTACATGCCACGTAATACGTAATACTTCTTTGACGTTCTGAGAACAATTCAGTTGGACAGATTGTTAAGTGCACTCAGCTGCTTCTGCAAGTGATTTGTGGGATTTCTGCACACCAGTTGTTTGAATTCCTTTCTTCTTTTTGCATGTTTTGACAAAGAACTTGGTTGAAATTTTATCATTATTGCAGGTGAAGATGAAGGGCTCAAAGAGGAGACAGAGAGCGTAAGTTCCTGCTCTGTTGCTGTTTTGTGAACCACAAAATTTAGCCTGCTAACCAGTTTATGATACTTTGCATGATACGTGTTTATGATACGTCGAAAAATGTATCTGCAATTCGGAAATTCGTGATGCAGAAATATTATGACCGATTTGGAAAATCATCACTCCTTTACCTGCGAGTTATTCATACTCTGGGTCCGGGTGCCAAACCTTTCAGTATTCAGTAATGTTCCAAAATTTTCCAATCTTTTTGCAACCGCGTTCACAGGTTGTTCTTACGTCATGCGCTGATTACTAAGCTCACTGAACTCACTCTGGGGACGAGATTGATCTGTTTATTAAGGCTTTAGTATCCGGAATAAGTTATTCATAACCTACAATGTACTATCTTTATTTCAATTTTCAAATGAAGAAACAGCTAAATTATCTTCTATGAGCTTTGGCTTAAAGGGGTAGGGTCACGTAACCTTAAATAAATCTGTTATCTCTAGAATCTACATTATTGCCCACACGTGGCCATTGTGTTCTGCACAGATTTTGGTGGATTGGCTGAATCCACATTAAAGTTACTTCTAAAAATCCACCAATATCTCTGCAATCGTAGATCATATGAGTGTTTGGTTTGTTTCTCTACGAAGTACAAGACTCCACATTCGAAATAACACTTTCATTTTTGAGAAAAGTAGTGAAAATTCATTGTGATATTGCCTATTAAAAATACCGCAAAATCGTCTTTTCAAAAGAAGTTTGTTTACATTACGTGACCCTGCCCCTTTAATGTTATTCAATGGTGATTTTTAAAGTAAGTGTATGGGTAGTTGGATACTGCAGTGCAGTTCAGGGCATGACAACCCAACTGACCATGCGACTGAGATGTCGCTGGAAATTTCTCATTCATAATACCCTGTTGGAAATTTTTCAAAATTTATCTAGTTGAACTAAAATTAGCCAGCACTAAAATTGCTCTATGCAAGAAAAAAAATTGCAAAAGGACTTGATACTCCCTATCACCTCCATGCTCAAGTCATCGTGGTTTTTTATTCGGTTCTAGCGTCATCTTCGTCCACTATTTCATCAAGCTATCTTTGGAACGTGCAGTAAAAGCCCGCGTATAAGAACCTAATGATTAAGAACCTACAGGCTGAAATTGTGAAATTAGACCCCCAATATATAAGAACCAATTTCAGCCTGAAAATTGAAATAGGTTCTTATTCGTAGAGATCACCAAATTAGATACAAAAACTCAAGCTGCTTTTTCATCGAGCATATATGGACTGATACTGTCATATTTGCAAATGGCAGAGAACTCTAATGATGCTTTGATAGCTTTTCATTGCATTCTGTAAAATTTCTGATTCTTCCACAGACTGCTGTTATGAATGAGGCCTCATCAACTCAGATGCCTCTGAACTGACAGTAAATAATGGGATAGAAGTTTTAGTCTGAACAAAAGAAATGCCTGAAATCCCTGAATGAAATAAGAACCAATTTAAGAACTTGAACAGCCTAATTTCCCACTAAATACTCAATATATAAGAATCTAATCAGGCTGACTTGCAAAATTGTAGGTTCTTGCGGGTTTTTACTGTATCACTCTTTAGGTACCAACAATTATCAGTGCTTCAACCAAAGCAACTATACTTCAACTTCCCCCCCCCCCAACGCATTCAGGTTCAGTATGTTTATTTTGGAAGGTGATGAAAGTACAGTGAACCATATTTTGGCTATACCTGGAGACGAATTTCCATATTATTTATGCAGGAAATTTCAAGCATGAATTTTGCTTGGTAGCAGGAAGAAAAATATTTTCTCACGCCCCGCTGCAGTTATGTTTCATCATGTATGTTCCTGCGGTGTAAACTCTTAGCCATCGTTCTATAAGAGGTTTTGAAGAATGCTGGCTGCTCCTCCGTAATGAATAATTTTTTCCTTGGCAAAATAACAAAGCTGCGGCAGTGAAGCATAACTATGCGGCGTATTGTTTTACCACCCATGGTGAGTGGCTCAACTTTATCCAACCACCAAAATGGTGAAATTACCTTATGCAACTTTCTATTTGTAGGAATTGAAAGTAGATGTAACTGAAGAAACTGAAGAAATCGAAGTAGAAGGTACTTATATGCTTGATAATTCCTCATTGACTCAGAGATCTTATCTCTTTTCTCTTCGCCACAAGATTCCAATACGAGAATCGTGCGTCAGTGTCAACAGCATTATACCAGTATACTGTAAGGCATATTTCTATACTGTAGGGCCTATTTCGAACAAGAGCAGACTTTGTAACACAACAGCATCAACTGCTTTTGACTGACAACGCATCTCAAAGCGATTATTTGATTGGAGGTAAAAGAAATTCTGTCAGCCCTTAGTGAGTTAATTCAAATAGAATAAAGCCTTATATTCGCCCTAAAGCCATAACGGCAAATAAAACGGCAAACTATCGCCTTCTACGCGTTAAGAATATCTCCTTTTTATCACTGTTTCTTCATTTAGATCCTCCAGCAGTGAAAGAACTGAAAGCATTGATCAATTCTACACTGACAGATCAGGTTCATAAGGTAAGGTACAACTTTCACCTAAATTTTATCGGTGTTGTCTTGCCATATGCACCCTGTGTACCAGTTTCAGTGGTAATATGCGTTAAAGATCAAGTTTGTGGTTTGCATGATTTATGATCATGTAAATGGCCAGACGGTCATGACTATTGTATCCTACTTTTCTCAAAATTTTTCCTCTTTTCTCTGTGAAATAACACATTCAGATGAGTGACTTGTGTGTAGTTACGTCGTCACGCGCACACACGCGCAAAGATAGATTTTTGCAATTGGTGACGTTACCATGCACGCCTCGCTTATTTGGATATGTAATTTCGCTAATTTTCTTATCCACCACTTCGTGGTGGAAACGAAGATTAATTATTTACTATTTAATTTTCTGGAGAATTGAGACAAAAAGAGCCGTTTTTTGGTGAACTGGCGAGATCGTCATACACAGCCAATACTGTATCTTACTATTCTCACAATTTTCGTCTTTTCTCTGTGAATTTACGCATCGAAAAAGCGACTTGTGTGTAGTTACATCGTTACACGCAAACGCTAAAACGTAGATCTTTGCAGCTGAAGATATTACCATGCACGCCTCGTTTATTTGAATACGTAATTTCGCTGAGAAAAGACGACAAATGGTAAAGAAAGATACAATACACCATTCATGAACATATAACCTTTTATTTCATTATGAATCTCACGAATCCCTGCACTTGTCTTTGAAGATCTAATACGATGATCATTCCTTGTGATTTTAGAGTATGCTTCAAAACCTGGTAGTTCTAAAAGTATGAATGCCCAGAGATTCATAGTAATTTTCAAACTTTGCCAAATGTCCAATTGACTTGTTCCTTGACATAAATGAATATTAAGAAATTTCAATGATCAGAATTATAATCAAGTTTGCTGATGACTCACAAAAGATGTTAAGTCTTTTTTACTCATCTGGAAAATGCATTTTTACAGCTCAAAGCAAACATGGATCTCCAACTAAAATCAAATGAAGAATTGATAATGAAGAAACTTGCAGAGGCATCTGGTGCTGAGAGGGGAGCTAGTCGCAAATCACGCAAGAAGTAAGGATAATATCTCGGGCACTTTTAGGTGTAAAATTTGTAAATAGTTATGACTGCAGTGTTTTGTTTTTGACTTATTCTTAATCATTCTTTGTTGCTGCCAACTTGAGATCTTTGCCTTTTTCGTAAAAAATCTTTTACATGACGGGATAAGTTTCATCTTTTCAAATCGAGGTTCCATAAAGATAGAAGGACGAAACCAAACTTTCATTAATTAATGCATGCTCTTTATTGATAAAATTTCGACCTATTCCTGCCATATTTGCTGCTTCAGTGAAAATTCTGCGAACGTGTCGGTGGTCATTTAGGTACAAATACGATCGTTGTGCCATCCATCAAAATTTGCTTGGTGACTGTGGTACCATGAAAATTAGACAAGAATATGATAAATAAGAGATTTGAATACCATGACATGGTGCAGATGTACATGCATGTCCGAACATCTATGCCAAATAGGTAGCATTTTGGATCGATTTGTTGCGAACCACTTGTACTATGATCGAGGTTACGTAAGAATGTGACAAAAGACTAAAAGGAGTATTTCAGAGACATTTTAAGGAATATGATAATCTTGGATAGTTGGTCTGGAAATTAAACGATTGAAAATGCTCCAGAGTTGGCAATGGTATGAATAATCGAAGATTTATAACTGTATAAAACAATAGAACACAACGTTTCGAGCTACACATAATGGAGACCACTTGATAACGACTACATGCTCGAAATGTGGTGTTATATAGATTCATGCCATTGCTTGGTACTCAATTCATTTATTATATTGCGAATTTATGCAAAAGCTTTTGGAACATTATTTTGGATTGCCTTGAAACATTTAACATAGATCCACTTGTCCTCGCAGTCAATATGAATAGACTGAACTTTGTTTTGACTCAAAATACGTGGACCTTTTAAACCAATTCCAATAATTTGCCACTTGTTGTAAGTCATTTTATTGCAAACTTTTCCTGTGAACATTACTGCTAGGGCTAAAGCCTGCAGGTTCACATTAGGTCGTAGGAGTTGTTAGTGTCACTGGACTTGTTGGAGTCTGTGGGAACAAACAACTTCGCTTCGCATTCCATCTCGCGTAATCACTGAATCCGAAGTGATTTTCACTCCGAAACCTCGTTCCTAATTACTTTGCCTTGCTTTGACGTATTCTCCTTCCATAATAACACGAAAGAGATGTCTTTGTCTCCTCAGTACAGTACACATCCGACGTCGTGTAACAGCGATGCAAAGCAGAGCAAAAGTCAATCCGAATTCGTGTTATCGCTTCGAAAAGCGATTTGCAACTGCTTCGGCTTGGGATGGGCAATCCGAAGCAAAAACCAATCCGAGGTCGTGTAACTCGGGCCTAAAGATCAAAAGTACTCCTCAACCAATAGCACCGTTTCATTCATTCGAACTATAAGAACAGATTAATACAGACAGCACAAAACAATAGACTTATTTGCAGTAATTTGTTTTCAGTGCTGGAAGTGTTGCAAACATTCAACGTCTTTCTATTTACACATTCATCTGAACATTTCTTTAAACAATAGCTTTCAGTCAATATAATCAAGTTCTTCTGGGATCCCAAAGTTTTTGTTAATAGCTGATTCTTCAATGGCAAATTTTCTCTTGCACCACGATTTTACTGAAAATATATTTTCAGTCCATCTATTAACTGACTCTTTTGCAACCAATGTTTTGCCTTGTACTTCTTTTACCACTTCAGGGTCACACTCTCTGAGGCGTTCAAGCTTTGCTTTAAGCTCCTGGGACTCCCTTTCTTTAGCCTGTAAATTGGCGAGGATTTTCTCCCTTTCGTCCTACGATGAAAATACTTCAAAATAAGCACAATTTGTATGAAACAGTGAAGTCACTACCTTTAACAGTCATTGTTTTCATATAGTGCACCGCACCTTTCTGTAAGAAAGTTTCCTTTTTCCAATTTTCCTAAACTCTCTGAGGAGTATATTGCGATCGCGCCCAACTATGGTTATAAAATAAGAACAAATGTATCCATGGTGGCAGGTCATGAGAAAAAGAAATCTTTCAAGATTAAAGGGACTGGATAGAAAAGTTCAAGGTTATTGCATCAAATATCCCCGTTAGTAAAGAGATATTCCCTGTACCTTATTGCAAGTTGTCCCCCCATGTAACTGAATAACTCTGAAATATCCGATGTTATCCCTCCATCGACAAGATGTTATCCACGCGAAATACTGAATAACCCCTCCTTTACTGATGTTATCCATCTATCGACACGATACTATCCCTCTATCGCACTATTTCTTACCCCTCTCAGGAACTCAATAGCCCCTCCTTGACTGCACTTAGCCCTCCAACAACACAATGTTATCCCTCTTATTTACTGAATAACCTCAAATTTACTGGGGTTATCCCTCCAACGACACGATGTTTCCCTCTAACCTACGGTATGTGATCCCTCTAAATGGCTGAATAACTTCAAATTTACTGCATGTTATCCCTCCAACGACATCATACAATCCCTCTGTCGCACAGAACATCCCGAATAACTCCTAAGACTACAGCACAGACGTTATCCAGGGTGGTTTGTTTACACCTATTTCAAGTCAAGTGATCAATATGTTGATAAAACATCTTTTGAATTCAGTAGCATTTGTGCCATGAAAACATGTGCCATCAATGCAAAAATAGTAAATTACTACTTCCCAAGAGGATGGTCACATGTCTCGAAATGTGTAAAACAAATCTTAGCCGATTAAGCAAAAATCTTATTAAGAAACAGGCTGTTCTTTAGGTGAAAGATGAACTTAAATGCTTCATAAAAACGCTTATTTCTCTGCAATTCTAAACCATACGAAGATATTTGTTGTGTCAGCACGAAGTTCAAAGATTGATCTTCAAGCAAAGGCCAAAGGCATTGCTTTTGAATTTTTGGTAATTAGTCCAATGAAATAGTTTATCAAGAAAGCTATAGAGAAATTTTCTATGGCTCTTTCATCTAGCTCCTTTAAAATAAGTTTGAAATTCTTGCTCTTGATAATTATCAGTTTATTTTCTCTTATCAAAATGACAACTCACACTTTCTTCTTTGCCTTGGTTAGCAGATTCAAGTGCCTTCTCGTTGGCTTTTGTTCTTTTCTTCAGTTCAGCAATTTCTGATGTAAGAGCATCAAGTTTTCTCTTTCTCTAATTAGAATATAAATGACTCATTACTTTAGAATATCATTCAGTTAGTTAGGAGAAGATTAATGAATCACAAATTTTGCTTCAAGACGAGGGGTAGTAATGCTGCAAATGTTCAAACTACATTAAAGGGTCTGTTTCATCTAGCATTCCTTGCACGTGACATCTCTTGGTTGGCCTTTCTTCGTCACCATTTTCATGGCCCATGAAAATGGTGAAAACAAAGGCAAACCAAGAGATAACACGTGCAAAGCATGCTGGATGAAACAGACCCTTTAAATGCAGGCATTTTCGAACAAATAGATTTCCAACGAAGTATTTTGATCAATGTTTTTTGACGTTTTTCTCACAGAATTCATCTTCCAATTATCTGCCATTTTCTGATTGACTCAAATGAGGTCTCAAACATTTAGTTGAGGCCTGACCTATGCAACTGTGTAAAAGTCGAGACAATTGAAGCTGCTGCTCCTCCATACCAGCCTCACAAAAGGGTGCAAGTTTTTTGGGACATCCTGCAGATAAATTTCCAAATTGTGCTTTGTTTTAACCTTTCAAAGGGGTTATTTTGCCGGTCAATTTAGTTGAAAAATATTGCTTCATTAATTAGCTTATCTTATATCCTTTTCAATACAAAACATCTGGTGAGTAAGAAACTACATTTTGAAACAGTATGGTGCTTTCCTGTAATTTTTCTGTTCAACAATAACTGTAAAAATTTCAGGTGTAATATTTCAGAACACACAAATTTTGGACTTTAAGATATTTGGAGTGCCTGACAAAATCAAGGTACACAAATGTTTGTATTCAATGTGTTCCCAGAGGTTATAAATTTATAGATAGTTTATACAAGTAAGAAATTGTATTTACAATTGCTTCTTGATGCTGGTAACTCCCCCTCCCCATTCTCTAATTTAGCTGTAAGACTTTGTTTTGTAGTGGTTTCAAACAGTCACTTACACTATGAAGTGCTTTACTTGGGTAAGCCCAGAAATAATTAGATGTTCCAATCCTCTCTGTATCTACCATGCCATCATCTACCAAGCTCTGTAACACATCTTTCACTGACATTGATGCTGAAATGAAATATGATGAAATATGCAATATCATAAAAAGCTTCTTAAAGGTCATGAAATATCATGAAGAAAAACTTGAAAGAATATGTACAATGAATTGTTCCAATACTTTATGACTGAGCTGTTGTGACTGGGGGGGCAAAAGATATATACCTTTTTAAGTTGTTTGAAATTCATCATTCTCTTTATTTTTCAAGTCTATTGCTGTGATGACTGTTCCCTCTTGTGAATATCTTCCAAGCAAGAATTAAGAATTGTGATATCAACTGAAATAGGATAGGTTTTGCACTGCTTGCTTTGATGTTTGCATGGTGTAAGATATCATTTTTACAGTATTTTCAACTGCTCAAATTCCCAAGTGTGTAATTTGATAGGAGTTGGATCTTCTTTTCAAGAACAACAGTACCAAAATCACTCCCTTTCATTCACATGGGTGACCTGCAGTACACAATTTTCCAACTCCTTATCACAATCTATAAAAAGACTTCACATGCATGAAGAGTTGATAAAGCTCATAGTCAATATTAGGTTCAAAGCATGTGCATACTTATTCCTTTCTGTTTTGGTGCTATTTTCTCAAGTTCTTTGAGCTGATAAAATTCTTTCTAGAAAAGAAAGATACAAAGATTAATCAATGTGCTCTAAGATCACATTTTACTAATCAGGAGTTCTCAAGGAAAAATTCAAGAACTTTTGGTACCTTTGACTGAAAAGAAAGATTTGATGATCTTGGAAATATATGAAAAAACCTCATGTGGTACTTACCGTTTCAAAGAACAATTCTAGTAACTTTGTTCTCTTTTCTTCAAGACTGAGACCTCTCTTCTTTGACTAGAAAGAAGGGAACAGAAGTTCATAATGATAGGTCTTGGAAATTAATTGCGAACACATATCTATGTATTCCAGTATGGAAAGTGTGGCACTTTTCAATGAGATCTTGAGTGTGCATGAAAAAGTTTTAAGTGTCCATGGTGCAATGGTTAGGAAGTGTACACTTCAAGTGTGCACATCTTGAAACTTTTCAAATAAAGAATGCGTAAAAGTCTTTCAAGTGACTGGAACAAGGATAGATTTTGTAGTAGCATCACTTGCTTTTGTTGACACCGAAATTGAAAGAAATCTGCCATTGCAGACAAGGGAAATTCTCTCAACCAGTAATTCAAAACAAACAAAGCTGTAAAGTTTCTCTGAAACCCAGTTGGCTAGCTCACTTGTTGTGCATTCCAGAAATGGTTGGTAAGAGAAAACATGAGCATAAATCAAAGGGAGAATATAGCTAAACATCTACACACCACCACAGGCATTTTATTTTCTTTGTTGTAGAAAGTGATTTGGCGGTGATTCCATTCTCGTATTTTTGGGTGTAATCAAAGCACATTTTGCTCAGCTTCTGAACAGCAACAATTTACATCGCTGTTCACTTGTCACCTGTGAAAAATTATTTCTTTTGGATTGCAGAACCCCGGACCCCGTACTGCTAATAGGCTATGTGATGGGTCCTGCGAGCCTTTTCTTGGGCCCCCTTCTTGACTGAGTTTTGCTTCCAGTTTATGTAAGGCTATATCTGTTTGTTGTCAGCGATATTACCGAATGTATATCGATCTTTCGCGAAAGCAAAGAAACTGTTTGTGGACTCACCATTTTGCCAAATTTCGACAAAATACACAGGAGCGGCAGAGACCAAACAAACGTCAGCCTGGAACTTTGCTTTTCTAAAATTTTCGCGCCAGAATCATATCCAGCCTCGTTTCAATAAAAGCCCAATAAGAGGCTGAGCTACAGGGCACTCAGAAACGACACGACATACGGCACGACAACCACATGTATTGTATTTTTTGTCAGACAGAAACTGGTTACAAGAAAATCAGAGACTCTATTGCTGGGGAAGTATTTCGATTGATTTTCACTTCTTTCCTGTCCTGTATCAAATTACTTGGAATGTACCTAAGTGATAGCAGAAAGGCTCAAAATAACATTGATTTGAAGAGTTCATAAGGACACGGTTAGTAAACGTGAAGATTGTTATGGAGCCTCTAAGAAATTCGTAAGGATCTCTGAGCTCTCAAATGTGATGATTTTTAAGAAACCCTGACGTAAGTCCAAAAAACTCTCCCTGTGGAAATCCCGAAAATGTGAAAAATTTGATTTGGACTTCCTGTGTTCAGACAGGTGGTGCATTGTCTTGAAAAGCGTTTCCATACATATGCATACCAGAGAAACAAGACCGAAGCTGTGGTGATCGAAGGTTAACCGAATAAAACCATAAAATTATCCAATACCTCAATAATTTTACTACCAGAAGGCGACATTATTCGAAGGAAGGAAAGGTACCGAAGCAATTGCACCATTTATTTGCAGCTTAGATGGATACAAAGCTGGTGAGAGAGATTTCAGTCACGGAAGCTGAACGGGCCTAGCCACCAAGGCGAAGACAGAAGAGGGACGCTGAGGCAGTGCCGGGCTTTGATTCCTTTGAATGCGAGAGGAGTCCGCCCAAGCAGAATCAGCCACAGTTAAGTTGTGTAGAGCAATGTCAAGTAAGAAACATGCAGCTTCACTGTACCGAATTTCGCTCGCTGCAGTTGCACAAAATGTGAGATTATTTGAGACAGAGCTGAAATGTTTTCCAGTACAACAAGTGTGTGATGTTTATCAACAGGTAAACAATACACCTGCAGTTTTTCATTGTTTACTGTCAATATACATCCATTGTTCAAACAACGCAACGGAAGTATACACAGAAAGGATGGGAATGTGTTTGTTTTCATCGACAGTTTTGGGTAGCAAAATATTTACCAGAGTCTGATTAAAGTACTACTGACTGAGATTAGTCAAAGTCAGCATAGCCAGACTGCATTTCTAGCTGCGCTTGGAACTTCATTCCCTCGCAAATTTACCTGACACAAGAGGCTTTTTCTAATTCATTTTTCTCAGCCTTGCACACATGCACTTTGGCAGAACAGCACACCAACCATTGTCTGTAATTGCCTTTGTGGACAGAAGACAGAAGGCTTTTATCAGAAATTGCTCCCAGTAGCATAATGCTTGTGAACTTGTTTTCTCTTCCTTCCTCGCTAGGGTAAAAGGGATTGTAAAGTTTCCATGAGATACTTATTGTTTCTGTAGCACGCTTTGCTAAAATTTTTAACATTTTGCTGTGGATGCTGTTGATCCTAAACCTTTGCTGTTGAGTATGGCAGAAATTCACAAATGTCACAGATCCCAATATAAAAAGGAACTGAGACAAGACTAAGCAACCATGCCGTGGTTAAAAGAATAAAAGAAAGCTCAAGAATATCAAAAGCAGATTTGTAAAGTTTTTGAAAATAGGAAAATTGTAGCAAAATGATGTTTGGTGTGAAATGTCATCACTTTGAATAGAAATATCCTTATTGAATTGCTTTCAAGTTAAAATCATAACCTTGCAGATCACCATTAATGCTTTAAACTAAAGGTGATTTGGCAATCATTTTCAGCTATGTGTTCAAAATCAAGTCAAAGATTTAACAAACCAGCTGATGGATTTTCCTCACTTTCTAAAGATACTGAAGACTACTGTTCTTGATTGGTAAGAAATATCATTTCTCCCTAGCATTTTGAAATTTGGTAAAATGCCATTTTAGATTGTTCTTTTCTCCAGAGAATAGATCATCTACATCCTTGCACACATAGAAACGTTTTTGAACCACAAAAGATGAATTATTAAACAAGAATCCTCACAGAAATGTTTGTGACAATTCTTTGAGATTTCAACAAAAACCATTATGTTAATGTGCAATGCCTGTACTGTATGCATTACAACAGTTCTTGTATAGTGATGTTGGTGCAGGATCACTTACAAAGTGGAATTGTTTGTATGCAATTTCCTGACTGACTGTGGACCTTTAAGTGACCAAATGATATGATCTCTATTGGCAGTCACATATTCCATATTTGCATTTACTGTAACTTTCAAACTTAGATTTAAAGGTGATCTGAAGTCAAAATCTTTATTGAGATGCAAATGAATATATAGCACTTTTGCATGATAAATAATCATGTTGTTTATGATTTTGTGATATAATGTTCATTTTCAAGTATCCACTAGTTTGTATGATTGGCTGATGGCATCATTTTGTTTGCAAGAAGTAAAGAAAGTGTATGAGGCTGACTGTGTTTCCAACATGAAAGTAACTCAAAGAACTTGTCTTAAGTTGACATACCTTTCTAAGCATCAGATCAGTCCACAAAAAAGAATTCCATTATAATTATTCAGCTCAATTTAAATGTACCCACAGTACAGCTATATTTCAAAATAACATCATCGACTGAAACTTTATATCAGTTGATAACTTGAAAACCAAAATGAGATATCAATAAATAGGACCATATCATTTGGCAGAGCTGTCCTTTTGCATCAAGAAAGATCTTTGCTTTGATCACATTTAAAGGTGATCACTCATGAGGCATTCTCAAACAGCTACTGTGCATACATGCCATGTGCACTTTGGTGTAGTTCCTTGTTCAAGAGAATTTACAGTCTTCCATATGGCTGAACAATTCTTTGAGATTGTGGAGAATTCTTGCAGATTCTTTAGGGGTCTTGAGTGGGCTTTTAATGTTAATGTGCATAAGGCTTTATCAGTCATTTTGTTAGATTTCATGCAGTTTGTTCCAATAATCTGTTATCATAATCTTACAGGCAGGTTTTGTTCCAATGTGTTCAAAGAGTAACAGCAGAGAAACCTAGCTTTGGAAAATGGTTGGCTACTTCTGCTATCAATGAGATCTGCTCAGAAGACAAGAAAAATTTAGTCAGCAAAATTCAGGACTGCATTTTGATGAGTAAGTTGCTGAAATACTGTACTTTATAGACATTTCTTCTTGGTGATTCAGAAAAATATTTCAGGTGTTTGAAAGCTTTTTCAAACCTTTCATTAAATTCCTATAAACTGGAAGTATTTGTTTAGTCAACATGCCCAGGTTAGATAAAGAAATTTAATTTGTTAAAACTGTTTGTGCAGTTCTGAAGTAAGAATGAATGACACGCTTATTTAAAATTAACAAATCAGAGATTTCACTGAGTGTTTTGCATGAGGAATGGAAGACAGCATCCAACAGGTTTTTCAGCTTGAAACATATCCTTTGCTGACTACAATTTAGCTGAGGGAACATATTGCAATAAGTCATTGTGTTCTCAAATTCATTACTATTCTATCTTTATCTTCTTTCAGGTATATTTTTTGCAGAATGTGGAATGTTTAAAAGTGCAAGCACAGTGCTTTCCTGTCAGATTTTTGAAAGTGATGGAAATGTAGAAGTTCTAAGTTTAGCCTTAGAACTGTGGACCAGGTACAATCTTTAATGTTGCAAGTTACCATTTGAAAATGATTTACCTTGCATCAAACCATGAGTTCAATGAGATTCCTTTTTTGAATATCTGCTTGTTATGAAAGATCCACACTATTTTAATGTACAGGAATCTTATAAGTCCAGTTGTGCCCACATATTTTCAATGCTCAAGAGCATAGAAGAAGAATGAAAATATCCCCCAAATATTGGCTAGAACAAAGATCTTTTGTTCAAAAACAATTAAAAGAAACAATACTTTGTAATGGAAACATAGACTTGCTACCCAGTATTTGGCAAAGTGTCCAGCACTGCAAATAGGTGATTCTTTTTGGTTCATCCAGTATTGAATTTGATATGTTGCTCCTTTCTTTTCAGACTTGTGCATGTTTACACTTCAGATTGCAAGTTTCCTGAAGCCAAATATGCCCTAAATGTAGCTCAAGAAATCATTCAATATTTCACAAGTCTGAAAAATCAAAAGATCTTCAGTAAAGCAATGTTTTATACTGCAAGAAGTACTCATATGTTTGCACTCTCAAGATATGCTGAGGTGAGGGTTGAAATAGATAATTTCTAAATTCTGAATCAAATGGTGGCTTTATCCATTATGCAGGAAGCTTGATTGACATTTTTGAAGCTCTAATCACTGTTGTTTCTATTCCAAATCTCTACAAAATATGTAAGACTATTGTTCAATTCACGTTCATTTCAAAATAGCTATAAAGAAGGCCGTACATAGCAGGAGCAACAGGGCAGTTGCTTCCCCCCCCTCAAATTTCCAAATTGCATTTCTTTATTGTAGAATATCTATCGCATTCAGCTTCTGAAGCCAAGTGGATATTCAAACTTACCTGTAACTTTTATATGCCAGATGATGTAACTTAATCACATAAAAGACACTTGCAAGGGAACTGATTGGGGCTAAACCTACTGTAGTATCATCTCCATAAAGTTACTCTGAAATCATCTGGAAGATTTTGTTTTGTAAAACACAAGTCTCTTTCTTTCTGCTGAATTATGGCATTTGATACTTAGATCAACAAGGTGCAGAGATTGAGCTGCAGTATGTTTATGAGTTGCCACTGGTGTTCATGTATAAATCCAATTGTTGCTCATTTCTCCTTCTTTGATAAACAGTATCCATGAGTTGAATAAGATTTGTAATGGTTATTAGACATCTTGTGGAACTCACAAAACAACATGAATGGATAGCTACAAAAAGAATCAATGCTCCTGAAAGTTTGATTCATTTGCTTCCTGGCTAACTTTTAATTAATCTGAAGTTCATGTATCATTTGTTGTGAGTATCCAGGTTTCATAAGGCTCATCAACATTTACAAAACAGTATTTCTTAATGATTTAAATGGTGTGGCTTCAAAAAATTATCTTGGACAAGCCCTAGATCCACATTCCTTTTTTGATACCCACCATCTGCTGCCCCACTGCTAAGAACTTTTGGTGTATGGCCTTGGCTATGCAACTTGTGCATAGTTTCCCAGATAGTGATTCCATCTTTGCTTTTCAATATACAGTACTGTAATGACTTTTCAATTCTTGCATCACTAGAAGACATCTTTGTTATTTGATTTTGTTATCCTAACACAAGAGTTTATTTTTCTACAGGCTTATGAATCTGCATTTTCAGCGGTATCAGAACTATCATCAGATCTCCCGTTCAAGGTAATCATTCACATACTTTGTGGTATATGGTGGTAGCCAGTTACCCATTTCCTTGAGTTGAAATCAGTCTTCTTTTACTGTTCTTTTTGTTGAGTGCTAGCCAGCAGGAAAGACCTTCTATAGTGTTTTGCTTGATTTATGAATTCAGTGTTTATTCTATCAACATCTCATTAATAATCTGTGTCTGCTGATCTTGAAACATATTACTTTGGCCTGAGTTACACGACGCCGGATTGGGTTCACTTCGGATTGCTTTTCACTTCGGATAAGGGTTTCAGTTACACGACGCTGAGGCAATCCGAAGTACTTCGGTGGGCGCAACCGGAGTGAAAGTCACTCCGCTCTGGAGGTGAAGTGAAAATCAATCCAAAGTACTTCACTTCGCATTCCATCTTGTGTAATCACTGAATCCAAAGTGATTTTCACTCCGAAATCTCGTTCCTAATTACTTTGCCGTGCTTTGACGTATTCTCCTCCACAATCCACACAAAAGAGAGGTTTTTGTCTCCGCAGTACATAGCAATCCAACATCGTATAACAGGGATGCAAAGCGGAGCAAATGTCAATCCGAATTCGTGTAATCGCTTCGAAAAGCAAAGTGCAACTGCTTCGGATTGGGGTGGGCAATCCGAAGCGAAACCAATCCGACGTCATGTAACTCGGGCCTTTATCTCTTTATCTGGGAAAGATTTTGTTGGTTGAAAACTGATTTACGGATAAGTGCAATCTCAGATATTTTACTCAACATTTAAGTAGATTAAAACATTAACTTGTAAATGGTGGGCTCTTACATCCTGCTGCTTAGATTTATTTACAACAATCGGTGAGCTGTGCTGCCTGTAAGAGATTAATTATTTGGTGTGGAGTCCACCTTAATATGGTACAGCAATGGTGTGGTGAAGCTTTATTCAGTTTACATAAGGACAGTTTACCTTGTCATACTAAAGCCACAAAGCAATTGATTCATATTGTTGTTTCTGTGTTCCCAGACTTAATTGTAACTGTGACATGGCATTTGATATATATGTTTTGGGACAGAGCAGAAACTGCGTAAAATTATGTCATCGACCAATCTAAGATAAGGAAGTGTTTGGATAGATAAGCTTTTGAAATGATAAATCAAGAGTTTAAAGCCCAAAGTAGAATATATCAAGTGTTGCCTGATTTCTGGATCTGTTGTAAGGAGCTAGGGGAGCTCAAAGTTGCGAGTTTTGCGCATGCGTGTGCAGCTTCTGCCCCGTCACGTTGTGCTTTTTATGTCATCTGTGAACGTAGTAAAAAAGTATCATATAGTAATTTTAACATGCCACTATTTGTCATATTAACAAACTCTAAATGCTTCATCACTGAGGGGTACCTTGATTGTAGGCTATTTCAGGAGTTTAAGTTCATATGATTTATAGTTCCTAAAGTTGCATGATTCTCCATGTTACCGTCTGCTTATGACTCATTTGTAGTGTTCTACTTTCTTACAGGTAATAGTTGACACTCTGCGGCAGGCCGCAAAGGTAAGGTCTCAGTTTATATTTCGTAGATTTCAGTTTGCTGTTGAGTTTTTTCTTCACTCAGACGGGTTTTAGCAACTATACCCATCATCCTCGCCAACAGACATTCAATACAAGGTGTCCCAAAAAAAATTGTGCTCCGTTTGTATGGCTGCTGTGGAGGAGCCGGGATGATTTATAGAAATCGTTTACTGTAACAACTTAAATAAAATTGGATTGAATAGAACTTTCATGTTCTGCGCCACCTGATACAGTAAAAACCCACTTATAAGAACCTACAATTGTGCAAATCTGATGAGGCTCTTAAATAATGGGTATTCAAAGGGAATTGAGGCTGTTTAGGTTCTTAAATTGATGGGGGTCTAATTTCAAAATTTCAGAATGTAGGTTCTTATGCGTGGGTTTTCACTTTATGTATGTGTCTTTTCAATGTATGCCGTATTTTCAATCATATCTCATTTATTCTCTAGACAAGCATCATAAAAAGATTGTTCAAACAAGCTGGTGTATTAATCAAGAAAGCTGTGTGTATAACTCGGTATGCATACAAATCCGTTTTAAGCTTCCACGCAGTCGCATGAGTTTTTCTTTTATCTGTTGTGGCACCCTGTTTTGTTTCGATGACTACTGCCAGAGGGATCTGAAGGAGCCACTTAAGCAATGAAATGAAAATGAAGGGACCTTGAAATGGGAGGATGCTTGATGAAGACAACCAAAAGAATTGCCTTTCAGATTACTTAAAAGTTGATATCAAAATTATTCTAGCAAATCCGTTTCTAGGATTCTTAAGTAACTAAACCCCATTCCTAAGCTCATATTTGACGAGCCCATCAATATTCAGACTCCTGTTGTAAGATATGTTGATGTCGTTTTCAATAAGCATTTGAAAGTTCAATTTCTTCCAAAAAACACTCGTGCAGCCGATTACAATTGACTTTTAAATCCCAAATCACCACGAAAACGTCTTTTCCTTGTCCATTCATGTCAAGTCTATAGAAAATTTGATCGAAGTTTTCAACTCTTAAAAGAGATGGTAGATAAGCAATAAAGTCTTGCTCTATATTATAAATCTTTAATTAACTTTGTTTTCAGATCATTCGTTGGAGAGAACCACTCGAAGTATGCAGACTGTTTGACTGATTATGCTTTTTATTTGTTAAACGTAGATGCTGTTGCAGCTTCAGTAGATATTTATCAAGTGAGTTCTGTTTTATTTATTCGGAGTACTCTCGAGTACCGAATAATCGCCCCCCTCTTAACTTTTGAAAAATTTTTCAACCCTCCCCCCGTTGTTATTCCAGCCACCTCCTATTAAGTTTTGGAAAAATGAAATGACAGTAAACATAATTTCTGAATAAACGCAAAAAAAAGTCTCAAGAAGTGCATTCACCAGAACCAGAGTTCATGAGTAAATGTATCAGTACATCACTGTCCACATAAATGTATAAACGATACGTATTTAGTTAGCTAACGACTATTTTTAATTTCTCCAGCACCCCCCCCCCCCGATTTTTCCTTTTTCCAGCCCTCACCGATTATTCGGCACCATTTCTAACCCCCCCCCGTTTATTCCGTATTCGAGAGTAAAAAATCTGTCACAAGCCTTACGAAGGCCACCACATAAATACTTTGACTGCAGAAGTCCATAAGATATGCAGTTTGCGAAAGAAATAGAAGTAGATATTTTTAACGGACAGTGTTTTCTGGGAATAATTCCGGTTTTTTTCCACAACTTGTCTTGTTTGCAAGTTTGTGAAATATAAGAGGATAGACTGGAACTCGCTGGTTTCATCAAAGCTGATATCATGTTATTCTGCAAATGAATAAAGTCTACGTTAATAGCGTTCCTTTGCAACAGTTTGCTAATTAGGGTGAAAATATTTGGAAAGAAAAGATAGTAAATCGATAGAGGATAGAGGTGTAGAACTCACATGATTAGTTAAAATGATCAATCGCATTGATGAAAAGTAATCATAAAACCTAAGTGTGTAGATAGGAAATAGGTAGAATGTCATGACAATTTAGATTTTTTAGTTGTATCACCTGCTAAAGATGTCAAAGATGTTATGCACCTGATTGTTATTGCATTCCATCATGCTGCCCCCGTTGTGGCCCCTGCAAAATTCACCTTGTAGTGAGTGATGAAGAAGTACATATCAGGAACAGTCGGTCTGTAATGCAGGAATAGCTTTGGAGTTCAAAGAAACTTCAGACTTTGAGATCTTGAGATCCCCCCCTCCCTCCACCCCTCCAGCATTGCATCGAGCTTCGTAAGAGTATGGACAAGCTATTTTTCTTTTGCAGGCTGCTTTAGATATTCGACAAAAGATTTTTGGTACAAATAATCTATTAACTGCTGGCAGTCATGAGGACCTCGCTTACGCATTGTATGTTCGTGACTATAGTTCTGGTAACTTTCACAAAGCAAGGTAAATACTTTGTTCGCCAAGCCATTCTGGCACACACAGTTACAAGGTACGCACAACTGGTACACTTAGAGTTAAACCTGAAGAGGAATTTTTTTACTGTGGCAAATGAATAGCTCTGTCAAAGGATGACAAGTCCTGTTTATGTTTTTTTCATATGACTGTTCGTTGTAGCGTTATCCACTGATTCATGAGCCATAGGACACGAACTGAGTAGATTGGGCCTAAGCTGGGGTGGTACTCTCGTAGTGATTTGGCCGACGTAGTTAATTCAGTTTGCAATTACTATGTAATGAATACTCACTTTAGTTCTTCTCTGTCGTATCCTAACCTTGCTATTCCTGCGAAACACAGTCAGTAACGGAGCTCGATTCCCCTTCCACGACAAACATGGCACCTATCCTGTCGACGGTTTGCAAAATGTGTTTTCGTGCCTCCGCACTCACGTATTTTTGAAAAGGTGCGTGCGGAGGAGCGTAGTGCAGAGACTACGTCGGCCAAATCACTACAAGAGTACCACCCCAGCTTAGGCCCAATCTACTCAGTTCGTGTCCTATGGCTCATGATTGATTTTAAGAATCGTATGATAACGTCATTTTGTTTACAATTTACCAGGATACCATAAGGAAATATTGTTTTATTCATCTGGAAGAGGTTTAAGTTGTATGAAAACTTTGCAGCATAGGTGCATGAATGGACAGTGATTTGTCACGTTGGTTTGTCAGCAAATTTATATGATATTTCGAAAAGCAGGCAAATTTAAGAAAATTGAAATAGGCAGCATACTCAACCCTGCACAGCAAAATGTCAATGACATCATCAACAAGTGTTGGGTATTGTGTAATAGATTCCTGTTTGAATCAATGGTAGCAAATACACACGGTTACCCCAATATTAGCTCAGATTTGGAACAGTCTTTCGGGCATCCGGTATTTTTGTTCCTAACTTACTTTTGAATCGACATGATAAGACCTTTCAATCACCGCTCGCAAGATGAGTGACCGAGTGTTTTGTCAGGTGACCAAAGTTAAGGTCGGTCGAGTGAGGTCAAACTCCGGATGGGTGAGCTGGGAGATCTGACCTCGCAACTCACCTCGTCGTTCTTCGTAAGGGACGTTAAACTAGGGGTCCCATGCCTGGATGGGACATGCACGGTGGGCCTAAATTCGCTTTTCAGTAGCTGGAAATAATGGCAAGCCCACTAAAGTTAATTTAAAACAAGCAAACAAATTGGCTTGAAGAATAAATCAATCAATACATTGTATCTGTTAACATTTTTGTTGCCATGCTGGACAACTTTGTATATACAGAACTGATATCGTTACTTCGTCTCTCCAAGGGATCATGCTGAAATAGCGATTCAGACCTTCACAAAGATCCTTGAATCGGATCATTTGCTTCTTGCGTCATCAAAGAGAGTAAAAGGTACATTGCACTAAGATTGACACTATTTCAATTGCAACGTTTTGGCTCGTAATCTCTCGATTTTGCTTTTATATGATGTCTTGTTTCGATACATAGTCAGGAGAGTTTCCCACAAAATATGTTCTCCAACTACCGGGTGTCCCAAAAAAAAAACGCAACCGATTTAATAAATACTTACACGAGCTGTTTCAAATTAATAATTGAATGATTATTTTTCTCTAAGTCTGCAATAATTAGTTTAAATTTTGATATATTTTTCAGAATTTTTGGTGACTTGGTTGCAGAGTTAAAAATCAACAAACTTTAAATTTGTTGTCAGGGCAAAATCAGAGCTGCAAACTTCTATACTGCATTATTGCAAACTACTATGCTGCAAAATTGCAAGCATGGCATACATGAAACTTCACAGGGTTACAGAAAAGCACACAAATTGATCAAGAAACTGTGACAAAGGGATCCCTTACTGATTCATGAATTATCTATAGGTGTAAGGGAGCTTTCAGTGTTAATTTCCAATTAAAAGTATGACTCTAATTGATGAGGCCCTAATCATTTTAGGAAGAGTAACTGTGCCCTGACCAAGATCTTTATGAAAGTGTCTGTTAAATGTTTAATCAATTTGTGTGTTGGATCCTTGTCAGGAGTCTTTGGTAATTGCTGGGACTCATGTTTTATAGTATGAAATTATAATTCAGTATTGCGAATGCAGCAGCTCTGGTTTTGACGTATGGTGCAATTTTGAAGTTTGCTGATTTTTAACTTTAAAACCAAGTCCCTAAAAATAATGGAAAATATATCAAAATTCATTCTAATCATTGTAGATTTCAATAAAAATGATCGTTTGATAATGAGTATGAAACAGTTGCCATTAGAATTTTTCAAATCTGTTGCGTTTTTTCTGGGACACCCGGTATGTGGCTGTTGTGGAGGAGTTGTAGATTCCATCGTATAAAGTCTTTATAAAGTTTTGGTTGAACCCCTGAAGGTTAGGGTTGAACTTAGAGTAAGAGAACTTTGTAGAGTCAATCTAACAAGTGTTGGCTGATTTGTGCAAACTAATATGAAGTATATGCTTGCTTCCGGTGATGCAAAGATCAAGTAAATTTTGAAAGAGAGGGTCCTATTGTCGTATCAGAATTTTTGCTAGATTTAAAGAAATTGTTATTAGTGCTATACAGCAACGCTATTCGTTCTTTTAAACATGAAATTAAACAAAAGTTTAGGAAACTGATGTTGGAATGCCTGGGTAGTTGATTATGCTATCAACTGTGTTTAATTTGATATTATCTGCACTATGAATCAGACATTTTGTGATGGTAGACTCGAGTAAATCCTATTTAATTTGTGAGCCTCAAAAGTGGGCAATTATTGTAGCAAGGCCTTATTCGAGTGGGACCCTCATTTTGTTTTTCTGGATGTCAAAGCAATTCAAGCAAAGACAAAAAGTAAAGTAAGGGATTTCAAAAGACATGCTTTTTATGTTCTCCCAATAAATATGTTTAAGAGCATCTTAAAAAAGTTTCCTTGCGATGAAAAACCAAAATATAAAGACTGACAAGAATGAAAACAATAACAAACTTCATGGTTTATTCTACTCGTTTTGGGCTAGCTGCTCTCCTGCCTCCCTGTTCTTGTAAGGCTAAAAGTTACGTCCCAGAAACTCGTTTTAGCTAAATTTCGAATAAGCGCCCGTTTCTGAAGGTGGAGGTGGTGGGCGCTTATTCGAGGGGGCACTTATTCAATGCTTTTTAGGGTAGGATGGGCGCTTATCCAAACGGAGTGCTTATTTGAGGATGGCGCTTATTCGAGGATTTATGGTATCTGAAAAATTCTGTGTAAAAATTAAAGCAACTGACGCTGTCATTCCTTGGTATTTTCCATGTTCTGAGCCTTCGAAATCTTATGTATCAAATTTCTTTTTTCTACATAGCTCTGATATTGGAAGAAGTTGCGATCGATAGCATAGATGCCTGCAAAAAAGATAAATTATTACTCGAAGCAGAAGAACTTCATTTAGAATCCCTGAAATTAGCGAGGTTAGTGCGTTATATCGGCTGATTAACCGTGGAGGAAGTCTTAGCAGCGGTCGAAAAGATATTCGATTACAGTAGAAAAAGAAAATTCCAGTAGGAAAAAGAACACAGCAAGAAGTATCTAAATTTCCCAATAGTTTTTGCATGGAAATTTTGGGGAAACGGACAAAGGAAACTGTTAGGAAAGTGTCCATTTTTCCCAAATTTCCTGCACAAAGAGCATGGGGAAATTTCACCATTTTTGCAGTGGAAAATTTCCAGATTTTTAAGGGCTAGATGGGAAAGTGTCTAGGATTTACATTAATCTAGATATGGTAGGTGCTGGGGTTTGAAAGAAAAATAATGATTTTACCTTCCTTGGTGAAGCAAATGAATGGTCCAAATGTCCTTGCCGTTTTTTCCAGCACCCTGTTACCTTTAACGGGGATGGAAGCGTGCTATTATTCAAAGTTTTCAAAACATATCTTGATAAGAATCTTCATTTTGAAAGCTGCAGATTATATTGCTGATTTTATGGGTTCGCATCCTTGTCATTGAAGACTGTTAGCGTTTGTTTTGGCTATTGATTTTGAATAGGTATTCGTTGATCATATGAATACTATTTCTTTTCTTTCATAGAAATGCATTTGGCGAGAGCAACGTTCAAACTGCGAAACACTATGGAAATCTTGGTAGATTGTATCAGTCTATGAAACGGTACAAGGTATGTGTTCCTGGGCGATTATTAGAACATTATTAGAACACTATTAGAACTATTAGAACAACCAACTTTAGTTAGAGATAAAATGGAAAAATGAAGAAAAAATGAAAAATGTTGCATTCAAAGATTTTATTTTGCTTTACTACCAGTTGTCCCAAAACTGTACTCTCACTTTTGAGAGGTCATGAAAACTCAGTTATATATCAAACTCATCGTAAAATTTTACCCCTTAACCCCTTTGTCATTGATTCAACAACGATGTTTTATATTCCTTTATTTATGATCAAACTAGAAGCTTGATATAAAAGAAATTAGTCTGATCATCATTGTTACTTTTTGTAGTATGCTACAAGAGCAGGCAGCCCTAAAGAAGCTAAATTTGCCAATTTTAAAGCAATTCACAAGATCAATTATGTTTGGGAAATAATTTGGTCCTTTACCTTCTAGCCCAAACAAGAAATTTAAAGATCAGCCCACCAGCATTCTTTTTTCTGTTATTGCCTAAGTATATTTTCGACGCTACATAGCTTCTTTGGCACTACGGTGGTAGAATTGTTCATGTGGGGTGAAATGCGAAGGAACACACGCATGTACAATTCCACCACAGTAGGGCAACAGAAGCTACGCCTCATCCAAGAGATAAAAAGCTATAAAAAGAGGAGAGAATATTGGTTTCCCTGTGATCGGCCTTTTTCATATAGAATTACTTTTATCTGGAACACTCAGTACTTCTGAAATGGCTTCATAGTCGAATTGCTCAGTGGTAAAATTTTAAACTGAGGGTCTAACTTGGTTTACTTTGCAGGAAGCTGAGCAGATGCATCTACGAGCAATACAAATCAAAGAAAGTCTCTTAGGAAAGGAGGTAAAATGCTGGCGATGAAATACCTTGGATGTAATTTTCTCTTGCAAATGAAAATCTTTTGAGTTTGTCTTCAAAATTCAGAGGCGTAGGAGACAGGAGGGTGCGAAGCTGCAGCCCCCAATGTTGAAAATTTTGCAAAAATCGGCCATAATTGGGCAGAAAATGGATTTGAGGTTGGGGAGAATTTTCGTAAAAAATGGAGCTTTTAGGGCAACCCCTAAATTTGATATCCTCTACGCTCATGTCCAAAGGGATTGCCTTTTGTGCAAAGCTATCTTCAGTCGATTTAAAACTGAACTTCGATCTTCATCCAGATTGGACTAACATGCAATAGACCGTTTTACTTACCTGACAGAGTTTTGAATCTAGCGTCCAAATCTTGTAAAATTTGGAAAGGATAACGAAACCTTGACCCCCGTTGTCAGTATAAACATTACTTGCTGTGGCAAGGAGTTAACTTTGAGTATAGTTATCGATAATGAACTTGCTGAAAAGTGTTGTGAGAACCGAAGCAACTTCTTGCAACAGCTAGCAATGTTTCTACTGAGAACGGGGCTCGAGTTTTCGCTTTCCTTCTCAAACTTTACCAGATTTGGATGCTTCATACACACTTCTTTACTGGCAAGCAAAATGGTATATTGACATCTGTTATCGCAAATCCTCAAGGAAAAGAATTTCGTTCGTATTCATCGAAATCTTCTGGTGAAGAAGGGTTGAGTTCGTAACGCTCGCCTTTTAGGCCCCAGGCTGTATATAATTATTCAAGTTATATTGTGTATAAATATCTTGAAATATGTTTGAGAAGTCGAATGTTCAAGTTAAGGGGCAGTATTTTATTTAAAAAAACACTGACTAATGGTAGTGAACATTCATTCGAAGAATCGAATGATAGAGACAACAGGCAGTTGAGATTTGTAAGCTGTACTAGGAAAACATCTAATTTGAATTATATACATCAGTTGATTTTTCAAATTTCCTTTTCAGGATTACGAAGTAGCACTATCCCTTGGTCATTTAGCATCTTTGTACAACTATGACATGGCAGAGTATGATAAAGCAGAGAGGCTGTATTTAAAATCCATTGAAATAGGTATGCATGAATATCCCAATTTTTCCTTGTTTTTCTTGTAGCAAAAAGCTTTGCAGAGTCCGAACTATCACTGAATCTTACATATCTTTGATAAGATCTTTGATTTTATATAACTTGGATTAGACCATACTTCTAAAAGTTTCTAATTTAGAATGAAAATTTTCGCATTTTAGGACTAATAAACAGTTGTTCTGCTATGTTCAAAACATAAACAATTATTTGATAGGTTCAACGATATATTCTCTGAATACTTCTCAGAGTACTAGAATTTCTTGAAATTTCTTGAAATTCTTGAAATGGTTTCTCTGCAAAATTTGCAGATGTTAGGTGAGGCACTCGTTGGCCTAAAAGTTGAAAAGGTTGTGCTGAGAAAGCATTACAACTGATGCAAACAAAATCAACTCATGGACAGCCTGCGTGCATGCTTGTGATTGATAAAGACTCCTTTCTCAGCATCAACCTGCCTCTCAGCAGGAGCCTTCAACGAAGAACAAAACCAACCACAGGTCCTCAGCAATGGAATTCAATAAAACTTCCACACGTGACAAGCCCAGTTAGCTCAGTCGGTAGAGCATCAGGCTTTTAACCTGAGGGTCGCGGGTTCGAGTCCCTCACTGGGGCCACTTTTGCTGAGAGACGATAGAAACGAAGGCGGAAACCACGAAATTCACCTTGTCTAGAATTTTCTTTGAAAAGCTTTCCAGGAAAATGGTACTGGGTACTCCATGGAATTTTGTTTTGAAATCGTTCAAACAATGCTGCAAAGTCTAGGTAGATTCGAAGTTGTAATGTTTCATGCAGTGCAGACAATTCGCGCATCATTACTGTTTCAATCTTATTGTGTCCAAATCCCTTATGTTTCTTTCCCACAATGTCTTTTCATGATGCTACCTCCAGGAAAGATTTGGTTAATGAGCTCTGAGCGACAAAGAAAGGAGCATTTTTGCAAAGTAGTGTATCGCAGCTTTTTGCTGTGCGTTTTTTGTCCATATCTCTCCCTAACTTTGCCCCTTGAAGACTTTCACATCTTGTTGTCATGAGGAACAATTGTTAAAGTTACTGATTCAAGAGGAATCTTGATGACGAGTATACGCTCGATACATCGTGTTTTTGAACATCTACGCTACATTTAAATTATGTATCTATAAACATTATCGTTTGATTACTATAGGTAGTACGTACATACGTCATCATCGTGCAACAAGGCAATCTTCAAATGACAATTTCTCTTTTCCATTGGTCTCCACAAAATACAAACAAAGATCAATTATTTATGAAGGAGTCAAAATCTGGAATTCGCTACCAGCGCATATGAAAAGGTCACCAAACAAGCCTTCCTTCACAAAAAATCTGAGAAACTACTTCTTAGAGTCGAATTAATCTATTTTTCAAACGTAATTGCCATGCAACCTTAATACCATGCATTGTAATACTAGATTTTTTGATATGACTGTTATACACTACTAATAATACTAACCAACTAATACTTTCTTATTCTTATTTGTTAGTCTTTAAAACTTTCTTTTCATTCTGAATAAGACATTTGCTGTACACTTTCTTACACGTCATATCGGGCATATGGCCTAGATAGCTCCTTCTGAGTTCTTTCCATATGTCCGACAGCAAAACTTTATTGAACTGTATATCTGTTATATGTAATTTTGTAGATTTATCTTAATTAGCGGTTCTTTCTTTTAATACATTGTACTAATAAGTTTATCGCTGTGAATGAAAAGTTTGCGTTTGAGTTTGAGTAGTACCACACGCAACAAACATATTTTTATTGATTCAAAAGATGCTTACACTTCACCAAGGTGGGACCCAGGCAATGTTATTCATATTTATTTGAAACTCAATTTTTTTCTTTTTCCTTCCATTTACAGGTTGTAATTTATTTGGACAAAGTTACAGTGGTTTAGAATATGACTACAGAGGACTGATAAACCTTTATGCAAATACAAGTAAGTATATTCGTCATGATTGACATTGATTATTCATCAGACACTCCCTTACTGAACCCAGCAAGGAAGAAGGGAATATCCACAAAGAACAAGCAATGTACTTTCTGAAGGTATTCCAAATATCAGTGATTAGCAGCTAGACAAGATGGACTATATTATTTGAAAAGTAAAGCTCAAAATAAGATTTTTCAAGCATTTATTGTCTGTAAACTTTTCTAGGGTCATTAGCAAAACAGACTCAAAGGCAATCTTTGTTTGATGATTTCTTAAAGAGGAGGGTACGTTTTTTTTCGAAATTGGTTTGAAAGAAACTAGTAGTAAGATGACCCAATTTTTAAGAATCTCCAGTACCATGTCTGAGAAGTACTAAGAAACTTTTAAAACTTAAAAGCATGGATATCATAGGAAATATATTGTTGAACCTTTATTCTTGAGCAATATTAACTAACCGTTTGTGTTTTCAATATAACAGAACATTGTTTATTCCTCTGTGATGTTTTGAATGCCAAGAAACATATCTGCGGCAGTGTTAGTGACCACATTAATAATTCTGTATTCAAAAAATAAGAAACCAATTAAGAAGCATACAGGCTTGCAGTGCTAAAATGGACAAAATTTGATGTTGGATTAAGAAACTTTTATTGTAAAATAAACAGATTTATTGTAAAATGTTTCAAATTTCTTTGATGTCGTTCAGTTCAAAGAGGTAGGACATAGAATTTTACACCCAGCTTTTTAAAGGTTTGAAACCTATGCTAAGAATTGGCGGAACTCAAACAGCACCCGTCAAAGATCAAAGCCAATGTGAAAACAAACTCTTCTGTCGGCAGAGGGAATGATCGTGATGTTTAATGAACACTGGTAGATTAGGGACGCTCTCCTTCGCAGAGGCATTATCAAAACGGGAGACTGATTTGGCCCTTTCCTTCCCCCTCCTCCCTCGCGCTGCACACTCGTTGCGCCTTCGGCGCGGCCAAATCAGTCTCCCGTTTTGATAATGTCTCTGCGAAGGAGTGGATTAGGGGTCAGGTGGCTGAGTTGCGCAAACAGTTTTCGTCAGGTAACTAAAGTTAAGCTTGGTCGAGTGAGGTCAAACTTCGGATGGGTGACCTCAGAGGCCTGACCTCGCAACTCACCTTGTCGTCCTTCGGAAGGGACGTTAAACTAGGGGTCCCATGCCTGGATGTGGCATGCACAGTGGGCCTAAATTAGCTTTTAGTAGCTAGAAATCCTGACAAGCCCACTCAAAAGAAATTGAAAAAAACGATCTTTGAGGTTCTCAGTCATTCCCATCGATTTTATCGCGAATCATATTTGTCTCTTTTATTGTAGGGAATTATGTGGAGATGGCAAGATATCATTTGATTTTTGCAGTTTGGAAAGAATTACGAGAAAATGCAAAGAAGCCAGAACCAATAGAACAACTAGACATTGATGTTTCGGTAGATCTTAACAACATTATAGAATCGTTTGAAATTAACGGCAATTTAACAAGCTGATCATGGAAGTTGCCGTAGGATTATTAGCCTTCAAATTATCATCCTAACAAGCTGTAGCATTAGCATAGGTTCAAAATCTTCGAAAAAGTTTGTATTGAATTTTATTACCTGACTGAAGTTTCAAAAGCGAGGCAATACAGTATCTTGCAACTCCTATTGTTTAATCGCCATTTCCTGCGGGTTTCGTGTAGCCCTGTATGAAACGATACAAGGACGCGTTGTCGTCGCCACACCAACTCCTTTAGGTCTGTGAGATTTACAGTAAACTCAAACGACGTGACTGTAACAAAATGTGTTTGACTAAGTGATGCGAGTCAAGATTAGAAGCTGTCAGGTAATACAACTCTTAGGCTTACTAACCGGTTTTGTCATTGTACAGGAACATATAAAGCCCGAGGTCTTGACTGAACAGACCGCAAGCTCGGTCTGTGCTCTTTAAGACCTCGGGCTTTATATTTTCCTGCCTCCGCTGCGTACTAGCTAACTGCAGCTGGAAGCCGCAATCAAATTCTGCAACTTTTCTTGCTTACAACTATGATGTGTTATGGTATTTGAAAGCGAATTTTATCTTTGTTTAATACATCATCTTCAACAATGAGGTATAGAGCAAAGGAGCTCGGATTTTTTCTAGCTGTATCATGTTGAAATGCACTCGGACCAAGATTGCATGTTCATTCAAACAGTTGCTTGTGGTTGGGTTTTGTAAGCTAGATTTCTGTTTGCCAATTTATCCTTGACAGCATTCAGTTTCTGTCCCCAGTAATTACTATATCAGTTTGCATTCCTTATTCACGTCAAGTTTTCATTGTGTGTTTGTTCCGCAATTATTTAGTCCTAGACCATTCAATGTTTTGTACTCTTGCAAATATTTTCAGTTGCTTAATTATATGTAAATAAATGACTGTGTAAATAAATATCTTGCTATGATAAGTTCAATCTATGAAAATTTAAAGCGGCAAAAGAAATGATTTTTCTGCTACTACTTTCCCTCCGTCGTTTCGTTAGAGCAAATAAAAATTTCAGGTACGCTTTTTTGCAGGATCCATCTGTTTCCTTTCAGTGAGATCTCATGTTATTTGCAACATTTATGCGTTCTAATGGTTCATAAAACAAAGTTTATTCATTACTTGCCAACTCATGACCTTCTTCAGTTCGAAGAAGCATTTGTTTACCGTACATTGGTCAGAGCCCTGAAATTCTGTCCGTACGTTAAGCCGTTAAGGCTGATTTCACGCATTAGAATTTTCCGAGTTGACTGAATTTGAAAGACTTTGATTTGACACAATAAAATGTTAATAGTCACGCTTAACATTCTAGTCAAATTCAAAGCAAAATTTTACACGTAAACAAAGGATTTCCTGTCCAATCGGAAAATTCTACTGAGTGGAAATCAGCGTTAACGATCTTCTGGATCAAATCTTTACAAATTTCTGGGATTTTGGACCTTTCTGAAGAAGTTGGCATATATGGACTAGACACATTTTAGAATCTTAGCTCATTCCCTTAGAACATAGTCGCAAAGAATTAGTCTTTGACACACATTTGGTGTGTTTTTAGAATTTTGACAATTTTAGAATTTCATCCCATGTTTAGAATTTTGATACATTTTAATCACCTGGCAAATTTTTTTAAATTCTGGTAGTGTTAGAATTTCGGCCCCGTTTTGAATCTTCACACATTTTTAGGAAATTGGTTGCGATAGTGTATATTGAAAAATATACCTATTTCATCCAAAACAACTAGAGATTTAATCCCCACATGCCTTTGATTATCTCAACCAAGTGCACTTCCATCACTATGGGTATACATGACATCTTTACAAACAGATTGACACTGACAACAAAGCATGATTTATCAACAAAATAATTTAAATTATATTCATAAGTTTTACTTTAATACATGAATTTATATTAGCTGCTAATATTGTGTTTTTGATATTTGCAAATTAAATTTTCTTTCAAGAGTCATTGTACAGTAGATCAGTAGATTGGATTCATTTCAGTATATGAGTAAACTTTGCAGAATTATTGACAACATAAGAAAAACATGTGTTTTAAGGCTATTGAAATAGAAATATGATGTCTTGAAAACCACAAAAATTCTAACTGTCAGGGAAATCATCAACCTTTCAAATGTGTTTCAGTTTTACAAGTAAAATGAGGTTGAGCCAAGACACAGAGGACAGGAAAAGTAGTGCCTCCCTCGTTGCTCCTTGAGTCTGCATGCTGGCTAGAACAACGATTGTTTTTTGTGGCATTGTTCTTGATAGAAATGTGAGTTTACCGTAAGAAGGTTTGACTTTTTCTGCTGGTTTTTTGTGGCATTGTTCTTGATAGAAATGTGAGTTTACCGTAAGAAGGTTTGACTTTTTCTGCTGGTTTTAAAGTGGCAAGCAAGACAAGACAGCACATTCTTCAATTTACCCAATATAATTTACCTAAGATCTTGTCCCCAAGAAACTAACCAATGATGATAAAAAATTATAATTCTTTTGTCTAATGATTTCAGCTACATTTGATGCTCAATATCCACAATAAGAGTAATACATCTTCACAGTTATCAATCTTCAAAGACCATTTGCACCAGGTCTTTCTTTGAGCATTCACTGTCCCCAAGTCTTTGTGGCTGCAAAATAGATGGATGTCAGTTCAAATGCAAATATAATTTTTATAGCCACACAATAATAGTGGATACCCAACACCTTTATGACTGCAAGGTATTGTTTTACAAAAAGGTTTTGCAACAATCTGTGGCCAGCAGATGGTTATCTTTTACCGAAATTTATTCAAGCTGCTTTATGCTTATTAACACGCATCATTTTTTGTGTTTTAATCAATTGCATTATTTATGACTGTATTCATTGTTTCATTATGAGGAACAGTTGAAACGCATGCAAAATATTAAGAAACTGTGCTTTTGTAAGTTTGGAACACCAAAAGATACTACCTAAATCTTGTCTTGCGTTTTCATTAAAAGCATAATGATGATTTATACAAACTCTAAACAAAATATTTAGCAAGTACTCACTGTATTACATTTGATTAGGGTTGGTATGGATGTGAGTTTGAATTTGGGGTGTATTCTGAATGCATTCTGAGGATCTTTCCATCTGTTGGCAAAAGGAAAAGTGATATAAAATGGTTCTGTGTATTGCTTGTTGCATAAATACAGTACAATATATAGAAAATATGGACTTTGCAAGAAACATTTAAGCACCAAGTGAAGTAGCAAGTTTGTTAGGTTACTGAACTTGGTTCCAGACTTCAATTTGCCATCAATACTATATCACTAAACACAGATATCTTTTCAAACTTTTTCTTGAGCTGACAAAGGTCAACTTAATTCTTACCAATTCTAAACTTCATAGTAAAGCTACAGTAAGAGACACATCAAATTGATGCTAATGAAAAGTTAAAAGTATGATTGGGAAGGACTGAAAATGAAACTTAATATAATTATTGTCGCAATCTTGGTCCTTCGATTTTTGGTTAAAAGTCTGTGATTTTCCTGGTTTGTAAATACTGTACAGTACAGTATGTCCATAAGGCAACAGAGGTCTAGCACAGGGAAAGAATGCACAAGGCATTAATTGAGACCCTGTTTACATGAGGTTAGATCCAAATGGGATTTGGCTCCGATTCCACTTTTTTGAGGGGCGTTTACACAAGATCGGATCCAGAATTGTTTGGGTTTACACGGGATTGGCTCCATTATGATTTTATGAACTCTTAGCGGCGTTCTAGTAAACCTTTCATATCATTTTAATTAGATCCTTTGAAATTTTGCAATCTAACAGACTTTGTCTCATCTCTGATTTCCCTCTTCGAAATGCCAAAAAAGGCTTTTCAGTTTCTCACCTCATTTCCTATGAGTGGCAGTTTGGAGCCGCTCCCATCCATTTTTAGAGACCTCTTTGGGATCAAGTCCAAGCAGGATCCCTTTCAAAGGTGATCCCATTTGACTATGGATGGCAGATTGAAATGGATTCAGATCTGTCAGGTCCCATGTCAACACAAGGCCTATCAGTTAGTTTGGGTAAGGATCCATTTGGATCTGGTCTCATGTAAATGGGGCCCAATTCTCTGACTGAACAAACATTTGGTAAGATTGTGACACTACTACTACTTTTTTACTTACGTTGCTCTATCCCCCACACTGCAAAGTATGAAAACCACATTTGGATCTGTAATTTTCTGCACACTCTTCTCAACAACAGGTTCAGCTATGAATACAATTTTAAATGTTAGCAAAATTAATTGGAATTTCCATTTATTTTTCCAATTTGGAAAAATAAGTTGTCAAAGGAGCTGTTTACATGGAAGGGGCTATCCCTCTTCACCAAGATTTCACTTTCTGGTTTAATCCTTTGTAGAATTCTGGAGGGGACTGCTAGACTGGAAGTTGCTAATGTAATCAAGAGGGCCAGGTGGGCTTGAGCACAGGGCTCAAATATTTTAAGTGTTTAAAATGGTGAGTGTAAAATTAAACTACTTTGAAAGAAACCAAAGGGTACCTTGTTTTAAATCCAAATATTCTTTGATATCTTGATTCTTTTCAAAATGGTGGCATTTTAATTATGTCTTAACAAAACTCATGGGAAATTTTGAAAAATTAAAATAATTATAAACTCTAAATCGACGGAAGAAATATGAAACACAATCTTTAAGAAAACCATCAGCTTATGAAGGTCTACAATATTGTGGCAAAAATCTGTTGCTCTTCTGGTCTTTGAACGAGAAATTTGATGCACATTCTCAAATACAACAAATGACAAATGCGGCCATTTGAAAACATCAAGGTAGGATCTACTGGCGTAAAATGGGCAGGCCGAGGTAAAATGGGTTGCTGGAAAGCAGTATGCTGTATACATAGTTTGGTTTCTTTTGTTTTAAAATGCATGAATTGTCAATGTGGTTGCTAAGCATGCTGCAGATATGTTTCTTGACATTTAAAACATCATATAGGAATACTGTAAATAGTGTTCTGTCATGATGAAAACACGAATGGTTAGTTGATATTGCAAAAGAATAAAGGTTCAAAGATCTATTTGCTATAATATCCATCATGCTTTTAACTTTGATGAAAAGTTTCTTAGTACTTTTCAGACATAGTACAGTACTAGAGTTTCTTAAAATCATGGCTATCTTAGTACTAGTTTCTTATAAACCAGTTTGTTATAAAAAACATGTACCATGTCCAGCCCTCCTACAAAGGCTGGCTCACCATTTAAACACAAAATGAAATCCAGCCCTATTGGGAGGGCTGGCCATTTTCACATAAACAGCACATAAAACAGAAAAGTAATGCCAATGTCTGCTGCTGAAACATTTACAAAGGGGATGACCAGACTTGGGGCATCATCCTCAATAATTGATAACCTGTAGACAGACACCATTGTTGCTGTGAACAATAGCACAATTGTTGGTCACATCTTTTGCTTGTGCTTGCAAGTTGCACCTGTTTCGTGAAGAGAAACCCAAACAGTACTGACGAAACGTTGGGTGGAGCCAACTCTAAAATTTTCAATTTAATATTTTTTACTGAAAATTTCCCAAGCAATCGCATAGGAAGGACAATTTCAGAAATAAATTGCAAATATCAGCAGCAGAAGTAAAAACAAGATACAGGTAGTCATTACAAGAGTTACTGAAAAATTTCATTTCGAGTTTTAGGCCCATATGTGAGAGATAATAATTTATTCTTCAAGCCTTTAGCTGATAAAATATACCTTTCACACAATCCGGGCACCAGCTTTCACCAGTCTCGTTGGTTTCTCCACAAAACAGAATATAAATGTTCGAAGCATCTTTGTTTTCCTCAAGTAGTTTTAGCAGATCGTCTATTCCAGCACACCCAAGTTGCTTCGCTTGTCCTGCCATTTTGCAACTTCAGAGGAAGTGGTGAAAATTTTGTAATTCAAACTTATTTACCAGAAGCGAGATACTCGATTTTGATTGGCTGAAGAAACATTGCGCTCGCTAATCGAACATTCCGATTGGTCAAAAAATTTATAGACTTAGAGAAAGAAAGAGGCTACGATTGAGTCAGCATGGTGGCAGATAATGGCGGCATGGCCTAAATTTATTGCTGCGACTTTATATGTTGCCTGGCTGTGGGCAACGGCTTGATGACGAGGAGGAAGATGCAACTGAAAACTGAAACTGAAAACTCTATTTTTGACGAGGAAGATGCGACTGAAAAGGATAAAGTACAGGTAAATGAATGGTTGAATTTATTGAAGTATCAACGGCGATAGAGTTTTGGAGTGGGACGGATGTCACTCATGAATGAACTTTTGTTGCCTGGTGGTCCTAAGAGGAAATAATCTGTAAGGTTTCGAATATTTTTCAAAACATTTTCATTCACAAAACAATGCTCTCTGCCATCTTTTCGAAGTCTGCCAGCTTCAGGGGCAGAAAGTTTCCAAATCCTTGAATCTCTAACTATTTTCAGAAGAGGTCAAAATAAGAATTTGCCAAAATCTCTTTGAAGTCTAATGGAAATTGAATTGCCAAAAGAATGGGCATTTATAAGTAACTATCTGAAGTTTGGGATGTCCACTGTTTTCAGTAGAATTGTACCAAAAGAATGGGATCTTATCCTCTACCATTTTCAGAAGATGCTCAAAAGTACTGTACACCCTTAAAAGGTGGCGCAGTAGTGGCGCCATGGGGGGACTTGTCCCCCCAAATCCTAAAAGTTGTCAAAGAAAAATTGCACAAAATTAGTTGGGTATACCTTTCAATTTAAAAGTTATGTCAAATTCCCCCCCCTCCCCATTTCTTTCGGATTTTTCAGAGCTGGTGCCGCCACTGGATCCCATATTCAAAGTTTGCAGGATGCGTGGGGGATCTCTCCTACATCCAAATTTCTTGCATGGCTGTATTTGTGTCACTAAACAATAGTTCTATTGTTTCCTCTTGTTGTTTTATGAAAATTTCGCGGCTGGAACTGCGGCTGAAATTTCAAGTGCGCGGCAGAGAAATCGGCCGCGCAAGGCAAACTTTCCAGTCTGGATTGGACCTGTGAAAAATTCTAAATTACATTTTTCTTTGAATTAAAGTAACTTGAAAGGGACTGTGGGTAATTTGCTATAAATCTGCCATGGCAAATATTTGATACAATGATTAGTTTCAAAATGGCAGCATTTATCAATTTTGAGTCTGTGACGTCATCAAAATTTCTGAAAAGCTACAGATTTCTGCTTGCCACCATATTGCAGACCTTCGTAAACTATTGGTTTCCCTGAAAAATATAACTATTTTCCTCACAAGTGTTTTAAGGTGGAGAATGATTCTAACTTGTTCAAAATTTTTGATGATATTTTACAAAGCTAATGTGCTAACATTTTGAAAATATATAATCAAAGGTATCAACAAATTACTACAGCAGATTTGCAGCATATTTACCGAAAGTTCCCTCAAGTCATATTATCAATAGAAAAACAAGATACAATTTTACACCCACCTGGTAAAGATTTGAGCCCTACACTCTTGTTGATCTATGGTTCCCCCCAAAATGGGCATATTGTATTCTGGACATTCTTTCTTGCAGATGCCGTCATGTCTCAGTCTCTTTAATCAATGGAGGATTTGCAGTTGTAAGTATTGAAATGCAAATATTGTAAAAGGTATATAATTCCGCTGAAGGTTATGTCATGAGAAAGTCAATTCATTTAAGTTCATTGATTTCAAATTCCTCTACATACAAATTCAATAGATTTAACTACAGTAATTAGGATAGATAGTATACTAAAAAAGATACAGATAACACATGAAAATAAAAAAAGGCGTGTGACGAAGGATCTGTGTGTTTATGGGGAATTCTTTTGGAGGAACTCTCTCAGTAACTAGGAGAGAGCAATCTCAATTGAAAGAAATATGAGCAGCAAGTCAAGAACTTGCTGATTAATTTAAGTGGTTTTACTGGTCATAAGATGCAGTTCAACAATCGTGAACTTGATTTCTTAACCCTTTATTGCAGCATCACAAATGCAAATACATAATTACTATATTTACGGCAATTTTTCAAAGTGCACAGAAGAACAAAGTAACTGGACAAACTGTCTTGCTTGGAAAACAAGGAAGAGTAAAGAGGCCAGGGTGAGAATTGCATTTTAATAAATCTATATATTATATTCCATAAATGGAGACCAAATAGAAATGCTAAAAGGCTTTGAGTGGTTTCCTTTCAAGTGTATCCAAATTCTTTTTGCATGATGGTTAAACTTAGTTAAGTTGGATCACTTTAGGCGAAGGAAACTGTCTGACTTACAAACAACTCCAACGTTTGCAAAATTATTTGAAAAGAATGATTCAAAGCAGAGATGGCTTATTTGTAGCATGCTGGACGACAAATTGGATCTGAGCCTTGGTGATTCAGACACCTGCCCTACCAGATCGGCCTATAAAGATTGAGGAGAGTCTCCCACTCTCTGTAGTTCCAGCCTGCATTGGTAACTTCCATGTATGGAGCAATCTTCATATCATCTATGGAACAATCTGCATGCTTCTAAAAGTGTGTGAAAAACTTTCATTCCCAAAACTTGATCGTGCAAATGATTTGGATGTTATGTCTCTATACCTCTGAAAGCTACCAGTCATGCATGTGCCTTGAAAGAATGCATCCTTTGATTTATCTGATCTCCAGGATGCAATTTTGATGAGTGTCAAGCAAAAAGAGGAGGAGAGAAATAAGAAACATACTGCCTGCGTTTGGAAGTTCAGAAGAGATCCTGGAAAAGATTGGAATACAAGCTGATGTCTACAAAAGGAAGGATGAGGTTGTAAAGAAACAATTATTTGTGAGGATGAGGAATTTCCCCAGAATTCCTACAACAGAGAATCTCTAGACAATTGTCGTCAAAGACAAAACGTTGTGACTATTTCCACGTGTATTTTTCTTCAAAATATCCTCGGAGTTCCCATAAAGATCATTTACAGAGAGATCTGGTGTGTAGTTTTGAGATATGAATCAAAATTTGTGGAGTATATCACAATTTGTCAGTCTATTTGCAGTCTTGTTTGTTAGCCAAAGTATCAGCTGTATCTCCCTCTCTGCTGTATCAGCTGTATCTCCAAAGTATCAGCTGTATCAAAGTATCTCCCTCTGGTAGACTTCCTATCTCCCTCTGGTAGACTGCTCGATCTTCCTCTGGTAAAATGCCTGTCTCCCTCTGGTAGATACCGTGGGTGAGTCTTTATGGGGGACAAAAATGGGGGACAAAAAGGCTCTGACACCCAGGGTATCTGGTAGATAGCCTATGCGTAGACCCGTTCTATCGGTAGGCTATCTGGTAGACTGCCTGTCTCCCTCTTTTTAAGATAGCAACGAGAATACACTAAAACGATCGCAAGTTTCGTGGGGTAAAGCTGTTGACTGAATTACTTTTAAATCTTCGGCAAATCTGTTTTTTGCTATATGTTTTGTTCACAGTCACACCACTTCTGTTTGAAAAATTCATTTTCGATCGGAGATTTTGCCTATAAGAGCTGTGAAAAGGAGACCTGTTTTCCAATTCTTTGGACAGTCTTATTTCTTATTTCCGCAGCTTTTTTGTGCACAAAGTGTTGTCCGAAACTTCTCTGTTGACAAAATTTGGACGTTGACATAGTACACCCGATTCTCAGATGACTTCTAAATAGAAGAACAGGAAAAGAGAGACACCTTTAGATTAGAGATCCTGAACTTTACAGAAGCGCAAACCTTTGTCTAAAAATATTTGTGCTGATATTTCGAACCCGGGGTGACAAAACGTTTGTTATGAGTTAGTTCTAGAATCTGCGAAATTACAGATATGGAAAGTAGAACGCATTCCTTTTCACATTCCTTCTGGCATCCCCGGACTTGCTTCAAGTCTCGCTCTCTTGATCAAGAGCGAGACTTGAAGCAAGTCCAGGAATCTCCCAAACAAAATTTTATTTTAAAGCTATGATCTTATGATAATCGTCCTAGAACTTGGCATCTCATCTTATCAGTGAGGTTACATGTTTTAAACGACGTAGTCCACCAAGATCTATGATGACAATTCGCCCCTGTTACGCGCATCCTCCACCATTTGTTTACGCGATAAGGTTTGCTGGCGTTGGCGTGAGTTTCAGTGATAAACAGACGATAAAAATTTTTGGGCCCACCCGGCAGCCCCCTGTCTTTCCGCAAGTTTCACATGATCAAGATATGTCTTTGTACTAGAATGACACAAAAGATTAGCAAAGGAACATTCCGAGATATTCAGTATTTATTTATCGCGTGGCACTCTATGTTCTATTATCTTCAGCGCCGTTTATTAGGGCATTAGAATTTTGGCGTCGTTGTCATCTCGTGCCCAGTGCAACGATTGTTTTTGGCCTGCCACTGTTATGACAAAATGGACAAAATCCGCAACAATTTTTCTGTAGTTCAAGGGAATTTCGTGTTTTTATTCCCTCAGTTACCAACAATAAGGGGTTAATATTTGTGGGTGCGGTGTAGGCGGGAGCTTACCGCAGCCAGGGGGGTCATCATTGAGTGAGATGATCAATGTACCAAGGCGCATGCGCTGCTATTGGCCTAAGGTGAAGTCAGCAACAGCTTTGTAAATAAAAGAAATGTTGTTGAGATGGAGTGAAAGAAAACATTTATTACTGAACACGCCGGATGTATATTGGAATGATAGAAACAAGGAAGATAGCGTGAAGTATATTAAATCAAGATGGATATCCAACAAGCTGCTCTGAGGGCTCTGCTGTTGTTTCTTTCAACGTTCTATTTGCTTCCTTTGAAATTGACAAGCCGTGCCTTAGGCCTAGACAAAAAACATTACATTCATTACGACGAACTAGAAAGAATATTAAAAGGCTTAGCGAAGAAATACAGCTCGATAGCAAGACTTAAAAGTATTGGGAAATCAATAGAAGAGCGAGATTTATGGGTATTGCAGATAACTGACCAGCCTGGAAAGGTTGAGCAAGGGGAACCTATGTTTAAATATGTCGGGAACATGCATGGGAATGAAGCAATTAGTAGGCAAATTTTAATTTATTTAGCAGATTACTTATGTCAAAATTATGGGAAGGATGAACGAGTCACTAGAATTGTTAACACAACAAATATTTTCATTTTGCCATCAATGAATCCTGATGGTTTTGAAAGAGCAGAGGAGGGTGATTGTGAAGGAGTGAAGGGGAGACCGAATGCTAATGGTCATGATCTCAACAGAGATTTTCCAGATCAGTTTACAAACTGGCATAGTTTTAACTTGAAGAAAGCACAACCTGAGACGCAGGCACTGATGAAATGGATTTATAAGCTGCCATTTGTCTTGTCCGCTAATCTACATGGTGGATCAGTTGTAGCTAGTTATCCATTTGATGACGGACCTGCTCACATAGAAAGTGGAGCCTACAGCAGATCTCCAGATGATGCAATATTTAAGCAGTTGGCGTCAGTGTATGCACAGCATCACCCAATCATGAAAACAGGGAATCCTCAATGTGGTGATGGGGATACTTTCCGAAATGGCATTACCAATGGTGCACATTGGTATGATGTTCCAGGGGGCATGCAAGATTTCAATTACTTGATCAGCAACTGTTTTGAAATTACAGTGGAATTATCTTGCTGTAAATATCCTTTGAAAAGTAATTTGTTGCAAGAGTGGAATAACAATAAGGAATCTTTGTTGTCATTTGTTGAGCAAGTTCAGAAAGGAATCAAAGGTTCTGTCAAAGATATAAATGGCAAAGGTATTAAAAAGGCTGAGGTACATGTGCAAGGGATTCCGCATAAAATCATTACTGCAGAAAATGGTGATTACTGGAGGCTGCTTGTACCTGGAAAATACAACATTAATGTTGTTGCAAATGGTTACCAAACAGCAACAAAATCAGGTGTTATTGTATCATCTGGAAATGCTAAGGTATTGAATTTTGTGTTGAGAAAAACTGAAGCCACAACAGCTATAACTAAATTGTTCACAGAAAAATCAACAACCCTGGAATTATCAAAAACATCAGTCAGGAGGCAAGAAAGCCCAAGTGAGCCAGCAATTATCACAACTTCTGAAATTCAAACAAAGAAGTCAACGGCACCATCTACAAGTGTTCCAACTTCAATTTCCATAACAAAACAAACGTCCACCAAATTCTTGCCATTAGAGACCTCACAAATCAAAGAAATGTTCAAAGTAACAAAAGAGCCATCAGATTTCAAGCATCATAATTATGCAGATACGTTGAAGATTTTGACAATGATAAGTACAAAGTATCCAAAAATCACTAAGCTCTACACCGTAGGAAGGTCTGTCCAGGGAAGAGAGTTATGGGTGATGGAAATCTCAGATAATCCAGGTGTCCATGAAGTTGAAGAGCCAGAATTCCGATATGTTGCAAACATGCATGGTAATGAAGTTGTAGGCAGAGAATGCCTTTTGTATCTCATGGAATATCTGTGTGCAAATTACGGCAAAATTTTGACTGTAACAAGCATTGTTGATAACACAAGAATTCATTTGATGCCATCCATGAACCCTGATGGATATGAAGTTTCTAAAGAAGGGACACAACAAAATGGTCCTGGTAGGCCAAATAGCAATATGGTTGACCTCAACAGAGATTTCCCTGATCAGTTTGACAAACCAGGAGATGATCACATTAGGCAGATGGAAACAAGAGCCATGATGGATTGGATAAAGAATGGCTCATTTGTTCTCAGCGCCAACCTACATGGTGGGGCTCTGGTTGCAAATTACCCATTTGATGACACAAATACAGGGAAAGAGACACCCAACCCAACCCCCGATAATGATCTCTTCAAGCACCTTGCTTTGGTCTATGCTGAAGCACATCCAATAATGTCACAAGGGAAGGCATGCCCAGATAACGAAATCCAGCAACCATTTCGAAATGGCATCACAAATGGTGCTAAATGGTACAACGTCAAAGGAGGCATGCAGGATTTCAACTATTTGCATTCTAATGACTTTGAGATCACAATTGAGATGGGCTGTTATAAGTTCCCACCAAGTGGTGCAATGAAGGCTTATTGGAACAGCAATAAAGTACCACTGGTACGGTTTATGATGGAGACCCACAGAGGTATCAAAGGAGTTATCACAAGTACTAAAGGAAAGGGCATTAAAGATGCGTTGATTTTAGTCAAGGGTAATAAACATACAATACATTCTCTGAAAGATGGAGATTATTTTAGATTGTTATTGCCTGGAGTTTATGAAGTAACTGCAATTGCTGATGGATTTCTTCCAGTTTCAAAAGAGGCCGTTGTCCATGATGGTCTGGCTACTGAACTGAATTTTGAGCTTGCTGATTTGAATCAAAATACTGCAAAGACTACTCCAAAAATTACCTCTGCAAAAATTGCGCCAAAAACGACTGACATTGCCACTACCAAGATTGTACCAAAGAGTCAGACAGCAAAAGAAACAAGCAATGAAATTGCAAAGACAATGGCAGTTGCAACCACTGTCAAAGAATCGCAACACACAGGTAAGTGCCTTAATTACTGAAGCATGGAGAAACGCCAGAAAATTACTTTAACAACGGAAAGTTAGAACCGAAGACCTTCCGACAACGATTTTAGGACAAAGTATTTCGGGTCTAATTTAAAGAAATTTCAGACTTCATTGGTTTTAATTTGGGACTAACTTTGGCTTGATTGACATATATGCATGAGTGCACTTTGCGTTTTGCAAGATACCAACAGATTGAAAATCCCCTACACGACTTTTTTGTATCGATTTTAAAATATTGACAAATATTGATCTACAGTCTTCAAAATTGGCCCAATGCATGAGTTATCATGGCCTCTCCAACAGCATAAGGGACCGTCCGATTTGATCACTCAAATTTTGACGTGGTAAAATCTCTTAAATAGCCGCAAATTGCAGAAGAACAACGGATAAAACCGCCTAAATGCTGGCACTGAATTGTAAAGCATTTTGCCGATTTAGGCCGAAAGCGTTAAGTGCCGAATGCTTCAATTAGATAACAAAATCTTGAATCTTATTAGCCAATAGTAGGATTTTGGTATCTAACATATATTTCTTAATTTCGCACATATTTGCTGTTGTTCTTCGTCGCATTGCGGTGTTCCTGCTCTCAAACTTCAAAGTATTTTCATTGCTGTGCTGCCAAATTTGCCTGTGTTAAATAACATATTTCTGGGATTTTGATATTGGAATATGGTCAGTTAGACAATTCCAAGGCTAGATATGATTTCAGGGTGTTGTTTCATTTGATATCAGGCGTTTTTTGTGTTTCTGCTACCTCAGCATGGCGATAATTACCATCCAGCTGTCTTCACCATATTTTACATTTCATTTATTCAATCTTACCACAAACCTATTGTCGTTTATGCAGCTGTTTATTTTATCAACATCATTTATCTCGCTGTTAAACATGATTCTAATTCTACGAGAACTGCGTTTTGATTTAACTGATCGTGAAAAGAATTCATATACGATACGAGGCATTCAAGAGAACTGGCCCCAAACTTCATCCCTGTGGTCCTTTATTGATATACAATAATTCAGTACAGTAAACTCGCAAAAAAGAATCTGTGATTTCTGTGCCATGGTGAAATGGCTCATAGACGTTTGTATAGTGGTTCTTACCTCATAGTGCAGCAAGGAATGGTTCACTCCTATGAAAAGGTGTATGAGATTCTTGAAAGCAAAAGGATTTTTAGGGATTTTTACAGATTTCTCTTGAAAAAAAGGATTTTTTCCAAAGACTTAAGAGATTTTTACGGAATGATAGCTACACCCCTCGTACTACAATATCAAGGGTTTAAACGCTTCTTTCTCCTGTTGCATTCAACAGAAAGGGCACTAGCTTTGATCCTTGTAGACCTACATCAACTTCACAAATTCCTTTGATGCTATTCATGCTATGGAACCCAACAGACTGCAATGCAGTAGATCATTATGAACGGACTATCAAAGACTTCAAACCGATGTGACTCGAACCAAATTTAGAATGGGAACAGTGTCTTTGCCGGAAAAAATGTCTCGCAAAGATTGAAACTTGGACTTTTAGCCAACAACTTCGAGTGGGAAGGGATGGATGTCGGATTTATATGCAAGACGAAATGGCTTATTCTATTTTTTACACCCGGGGGAGAAATTTCCCTTTTCTAACGAAATCACATGAAAGTTGAGAGCTTGTAGAACATATAGAAATTCTTGTGATTAGCATTTTACATGGTCATCCCCGTTTTTGAAAAAACGGCCACCATAATGGAAATTTTCTAATTTTGATATGACATGGGTTAGCGCAGGATCAGATTAACAATTGAACAGCCAGACTTTCGGCGATTGTTCGTAACATCGGTAATTTCATGACGATAAAACGTTTTGGAGACTCCAAAGGACCGTCAGCTTTTGAAATATTTTGGAAGAATCATCTCCCCCCCCCCCCACAATGATTTGGTGCCCTGCAAATCAGGACGAAACAAGAGTTAACAAGACATAGCCAAAAGCAAAAATGAATCAAGAATGTCTTTTATCCCACTCTATTTGTCATTTTTCTTTTCTTTATTTGTTGTTAATTCTCTATTTTGGCTCTAATGCTCAGCTCAATGCTTTTGGCTGCTATATTTACGAATTCAAACCTTTTCCAGAGTTTATTGACATAAACTTTTCTCATTTGACAGTTTCAAAAACATCGAAATGGCAGTATCACACACATGACGAACTTGTGAAGTACCTAAAAGACCACGAAAAACATTTCCCAAAACTTGTCAAGCTGCATAAAGTCGGAGTTAGCAAAGACGGCAAGGATATTCACTCTGTCGAAATCACAAACAACGTTGGACAAAATGGCGCTGTTAAACCAAACATCGGCGTCCTGGGACTGATGCATGGATATGATGTCATTGGCCAAGAACTGTCGCTCATGCTTCTGCATCATCTAACTAAAATGTTTACCGATAAAAATCCAAGGATTGTCAAGTTGCTGAATGCTGTAAAGGTTCATATTATTCCTGCTGTGAATGTAGATGGTTTTCCACTGGCGCAAAAAGGTGATTGCAATGGAACGCTGTATAAGGGGAATGGCTTTTACAATTATTTTGGCACTGGGAGAGAGGAAACTGCGGAACTGGAGGTATTGTTACTTGAATTTTCTCAAGCCTTGTATGTTTAATCGAAAAAGGCTGGTGTCTGCATTGAAATTGACGTTTTTCGTCAGATATATGTGCTTGAAGAAATTTCGCTGCGTGACCCAAAAACATACTACCATTTATTTATGATTCTAAGATATCGCAGGGACTAATCTTTGTGAATGATAAATCTTTCTTGCCCACTTATGCTCGCGCATGTCAAGCCAGTCTCGCCATTCTGGATTTAGGTAGAAAAGGCAAATGTGGTACCATTTTAATTTCTTCTCTCACTACTCATGAACGCTTTATGTTTTGTTTACTCTAATTTATGATTTTATCATCTAATTCATGATTTGATGATTTCCATGCACAGCTAACAAGCAATCCAGAACCTGCAGAGGTACAAGCAGTGAAACGGTGGATGACAAAGAATAATTTCATGTTTTCTGCTACACTGGAAGCTGGTGATTTAGTAGCAAGGTTAGTGTTATTCGCAGCTTGAAAATTTGTCGTAACATTGATCGGATTGGTGTGTGAGCTTTATGTCAAAAACAGTTAACTATGACCAGCACTGAATCAACAAAGTCAAGTATTTTACGAAGGAAAGGTTTACTGTTGTAAGCCAAATGACAAGATATTGAGTGTTTCATAAAATCTTGCAGACATTTGTCGAAGAACACAGGATGCGAGTCGTAATATCTTTGATTAAATATTTTAGAGGTAAGCCTTTGATCTGGGCTTTGATACATGCTGATGAATTTTGACCATATCATCAAATTTGGAGTTTATCTTCTCCGAACAGAACAAATTTGTTAAGAGCGAAAATCTTCAACGTCGGCAAGTGAATGTTCGCCCAAAATTTTCTATTTCAGCAAAGATTTTTTCAGCCCAGTTTTATGCAAGTTTTTGTGAAACTCATGGGCAGTTCGGTCACTGCTGTTGTGATTTCCGAACTACCCGTGATCTAGCAAAGTAATGAGATGATTTGCTTACCAGTTACCAAGCCAAATCAAGACCTATATTGTTTGTTTATTTTTTCTTTGCTTACTTGCTGTGTCGTTTCCAAACTTGTGCTTAGTAGGCCCGTAGACCAAATTTTGAATGGCAGAACAGCAACAACATTCCGCCTCTCAAACTAACCCTAACGAGCTGCCCGCACAGCAAGGAGTATTTGAAGAATTTCTCTCCTTTGTCTTCTCTTCAAAGAGCCCGTTGCTGCGGGGGCATTTCCTGTTGGGAAGTGGAATGTTGTTGCTGCTCTGCCCTTCAGAATTTGATCTGTAGGCCTTTATAATGCACGTTTTTGCAGCGATGTAGCAAACAAGCAACAACAAAAAACAAATAAACAAACTATCTTTGGCTTGATTTGGCTTGGTAGCTGGTACGTAAATCATCTAATTACTTAGTTATTTCCTGAACAATTCGCAAATCACAACAACAACAAAATGCCCAAACTAGCCATGTCAAACTTGCAACTTTACACAACACCCATTAAGTACACATACCCTTCAACTTCTTAAGAACAATGGATCCGCAGCAAATGGGTATGGAAAGTTTCTTTATATTAATTGGCCCATACTCGTAGGACACTATGACCTAAGTTAAGAAGATAGGTTTTCCCAAATTTGGACACATCTCATTGGATATTGACATCTCAATTTTGACATCGCCACCGTAAATTGAACGGTATTAGCAAGACATTTCGACCAATGCTTAATTTTTTGACTCATCCAGTATGTTTATGATTTAGGTATCCACTGGACGAGCTCATCCAATCAGACTCGAGGATCACTGGTGAATCCACCGGGGATGATAAATCATTCAAGTCACTGGCTTTAGCATATGCATTGAAACATCCGTCAATGAGAAATGGAAAAGGATGCTCAGAAAAAGTGAAGTACCCAAATGGTATCATTAAAGGCTTAGATTTCCATCGGCAACAGAAAACACTGTCTACTTATGCTTATGTTGTCCTCAATTCACCACAAATGTCCTTTCATGTATCTTGCTGCCAATATCCTGAAGAATCAGATCTTGCTTTATTATGGCAAGCGAATAAAGAGTCACTGATCAGCTTTGCTGAGCAAGGGATGACCTACATACATGGACACATCAAGGATATTAAAGCTAGACCATTGAAGCTTGGTTCTTTAGTATTGGAAGAAAGTAATATGTACGCCAATGTAACAAATGATGGCGAGTTTTATAAGTATCTGCCTCCTGGAGAATATCGAGTAACTGCTCTTAGCCCACACTTTGAGAGCAACAGCAAGGCTATTTCGCTGAAATCGGGACAACCAATGCATTTAGAGTTTGCTCTGCAAACAAACCCCAATTATCACATACACAGCTATGAAGAGATGCACAAAGCCCTTGAAGGCCTGGCTAAGGAATATCCGACGATAACACGTCTTTATAGTATTGGTAAATCAGTGCAAGGAAGAGATCTTTGGGTGCTGGAGATCAGTGATCAGCCTGGGATTCACGAAGCTGGAGAGCCTGAATTCCAATATGTTGCAGGTATGAGTTTAATCTTTATGCTGGATGAGTCGAAAACAAAGCCCTGCGTTTGAAGAAATGCTGCTCCATGAATATCAAAGCGATTATATTTGAAACTGTCTCGTTATATCGGCAATATGTGCAAATAGGTTCCCTTATTTACCCTGCTTCAATCAGCGATCTCTTCCCGTCGATATGGGAGATTTTCTGCAGAAGGCTACTCCAAGAACTTGGAAAAAGAATGAAAACGATTAGCAAAATTTCCTTGATTTTCCTTCGTAACAATAATGACAATTGGATGTATTCATGTATCTTGCCCGCTTGGGCGAATGGAAACCCCCCCCCCCAATAAGTTATTCACACCAGTGGAAAGACTTGTTCAGCATCCTCCCAAGAAGAAAGCACATGCTAAAGCCGGCAGATTTCATTGCTGTTAAGACCCGTGTAGGGCAGAGAAACGTTAGGAAAATTTAGCCATGATGTTTGGCACTTTGAAGGTTTCTTGAAGAGGGTTTCTCGAGAAAATATTTCATGATTTCGGAACATTGTTGCCGATATCAGTCAAGTAGACCTTAAAAGCAGATTTGAAAATATCTGCCTAAAAATCATATATTTGCTGATATCGTAGTCGTGATATCAAATGAGCTGTGGCCTTTCAAATTTTCAATATTGAAGGTGTTGTGGCGCAGTGGTGTAGTCCTCTGCCTTCGTTGTCAGAACAATCAGGTGAATTAGGCTTAATACCCGGAAGGGCCCCACAATTTGAGCGTCATGACAAAGGGTTGCGGACTCAGTTTCAGTGATTCATGAATTACTCTTAAGTACGATTTAAAAGCAAATTTTACACCATTACTATTAATTACATAACAAACATTAAATTACATTTTAAACACTTAAAAATCATAAATATAAAAGAAATCTACAAGGTTATATTTAAGATTAATTGACTAAGGAGGAAGTCTCTAAATAGATAGACTAATCGAGAAAGGGTCTCCCAAGTGAAAACAGAGACTAAAACCTCTCTTTAAGAAAAAACAGCGAATGAGACGAATAGCGCTTCGCTACTTTTGCGAACCCAACTCTTGACGCTAAAAGTCGCTACTTCAAAGTTGTAAACAGGTGATGGTGGTTTGGATTTTCTTTTATTGTAGATATTTATTTTAGATTTTAATAGGGTTTTGAATAGGCTTTTTAGTAGTATGTATATTTCGAATTGTAATTAGGTTAATTTATTTTTAGATTTATTTTTGTTTGTAAGCTTTTTTAAATGGAGGGCCCCGTGAAAATCAACAGTGTTGGAGGGCTACCCTCCTTAAACATGTGAAATGAATAAATGAATAAATAAAAGTTGATGGCAAAAGAGTGTCATCATCCATGTCATTAATTTGGTGATGTGTAGTCGTTGGACATCATAAATCAGGTCTAAGAGATCTCTACGAAACGAAGTACATCGCATGTCCTTATCAAAGGCATATTAAAATCGAAAACTTTCGGACAATCAAACTTTCGGACAAAGTTTTGTCCGAAAGTTTATTTGTCCGAAATGTGGTGATGTCCGACAGTTTTTTGTCCGAAGGTTTAAAATTCATTGAAAATAGAAAAGCGCAAAGGAACGTAACATAAAACGTTAATAAATCAATGTTTTACCAGTAGTTCTTAGGTTTCTTGAAATTTTTTATCTAAAAGTTTGGTTCCTTGAAACGTTTTTTGGAAAAAGTTCACGTATGGCAGCACCTTTTAATTTCGTTTACAGCTGGTTTTATCATTGTTCAGTCGAACAAAAATTACATTCAAATGCCCTTGTTGATGTGATGATCATCGTGTACCTACTGCAAAGTGATATTCGTGATGGAATCATAATTATTTTGACATATATTTTGGAATAATGCTTGTCCGAAATTCGCAAAAAAGCGTCCGAAAGTTTTTTGTCCGAAGTTTTTTGCCGAAAGTTTTCTGTCCGAAAGTTTTCGATTTTAATGAGCCCAAAATAGAAATTTCCATCTTGAAAAGTAATTTTTAGTTTATCGATAATCATAAATGTTAATACGAGATACTTTTGTTTCAGGAATACACGGTAATGAAATAGTTGGCCGTGAGCTGCTAATGCTATTGACTGAATACATCTGCAAAAGATATGGACATGATCAAATGATAGACCATCTAATAAACAATACGAGGATTCATGTAATGCCAATGTTGAACCCTGACGGAGCGATGAAAGCAGTTGAAGGTGACTGTAGCTCAAATAATGGACGAATGAATGCTAATGGTATTGATCTAAACAATGATTTTCAAGGTAACTTTTATTGTTCCTTTACCTTTTTTGATAGAATAACAAACTATTTTTAAAACCTCATTTACTTTCGCTTCATATCAAATCGGTAACTGAAAAAGTATAGTCACAGGTAGCGGCGTATGGTTGTAGTAATTGTAAAGTAAAATTGCAAACCAACCTTTATTTTCTTCCTTATCGTTGTTCTATTTAATTTGATAATCGTGTGTCCTCTTACTACCTCCATCAAAGCACTAGGCCCACCAACGTGCCCAGTCCCCAATCGAGAATTCTTTAAGTGTACCAGGACGTTCATTCGGCTTCGTGATCAGCGTATCACGTAAGAACACTCTGGGAACGAGGTTGTATCCAGACAGTGTTGACGAGAAGATTGATTTATCTTTATCGTCTTAACAGCTAAGAAAATTGCTGACATGCAGCCTGAATCCAAAGCTGTTATTAAATGGATGAAAACGACGCCATTTGTTCTCTCAGCCAATCTTCAAGGAGGATCTTTAGTTGTCACTTACCCATACGATGGCAGTCCATCAGGCCTACCGGAAACAAATCCTACCCAAGATGACGACATTTTCAAGCACATAGCCCAGGAATATTCAAAACTTCACCCAACAATGCATCACGGTAGGCCATTATGCCCAGGGCCTGGTGTGCATGATTATTTCCCCAATGGCGTCACTAACGGAGCACAGTGGTTTGCTCGGGCTGGAACCCTACAAGATTATAGTTATGAAAATGCAAGTATATTTGAAGTGACGATCAAGACAGGTTGCTGTAAATATCCTTCGCAAGGGCAGTTACACCATCATTGGAAAGGACATAAGAATGCATTGCTGCGTTTTATGGCTCAGGTGAGTACGACAACTTTAACTTGGTGTCTGCCAAGGTTGAATGATTTGTTTTGGCGCTGTGGTGTAATCCTCTGGCTTTGCAGCCAGAACTGTCACACGGAGTGGGTTCGATACATGGTAGGGCCCTACCACTTGAGCGTCGTGACAAGGGGTCGCGGACTCGATTAGCGTTTAGCTACTTCTGCGATCCCAGCGCTTGGCGCTAAAAACCGCAACTTCACTCTCACCTTCAATGGGTAATGTGTCATTTATACACATTTGAAGGAAGGAGTAAGTGTACTTTTGCAGACGGTTCTAGACGTTCCACAAGCCTTTTTCGTCATCTGTGATAATTCTACCTGAAAGTTCATTTGATCTGCGACAGTCCATATTCTTTTGCTGGATTTACTTTTTAGCGTTGTATGAATGGCCAAAAGTTACCAGCAAGAAATTTCGGAAACTTCGCTTTTTGTCAGACGGTGTTGAGGCTTACTTACCTTTCGAGTGAGTCAATAAAAAGACTGCGTTTGAAAGGCTGCTGCTCACTGATTACATAAGTAATTATATTGTGCAAAATCTGATTGTAAAGCTAACATGTTCAATTATTTTTAGAATTTTTCTTAGTTAAAAAAATTTTTCTTCGAGAAACCTCACGAAACGTGCCAAAATCATCTGCAAGTTTCCTTAGTATGTTTACATCACAGCGATGACTTGGACACGCTTTAGCACGTGCCATCCTCTTGGGGAAAGGAATATCTTCCCGTCTAGTACGAATGACTTATTGAAGGGGATTCCATGTTCCCAAGAAGACAAAATACATGAACACATACAAGTGTCATTATTGTCAGGAAAGAGAAATAAGGGAAATCGTGCGTGCTGTTTTCACTCGTTTTTGCAGGTCTTTGAAAGAGGCTTTATGCAGAAAATCACCCATTTTGACGACAAGGAATGGCCGATTCAGGCCGGGTGAATTGCTGAACCTAATTGGACGTACTGGGAATGAATCAAGAAAGTTTTCAATCTCATTGCTTTGATATTCATGCAGTAGCAGTTTTCCAAACATCGTACCTTTTTGTTGACTCACCCGGTACATGACCTAAACAAGTAGGAGTTCTAATACACTCAACAAAATCATTTCAAAATCTGATTCAAAGAGCTCCAACATTGAAAAGAAAACTTTTAGTGCAAAGAACAATGCTGTCTTGACCTGCTAATCGCAAGATGCATACCTTTCAAGCAGTAATCTTTCTCTTTAGAAGCAAAGTAGATCCATAGATGCTGCGAGAAATCCAGGCTTTATCAACGGTGTTTCATATGCAACAACAACGACTGTCTGAATAGTGCCTCCTGATTGGTTGAAACTAAATTCTAGCAGTTTGATTGGTGAATATGGAGTCATTCTACGCGGGCCTAAATTGGGCCCACTTTTTAAGCGTGATGTTATGAGTCCCCGTTTACCAAGTGATATCAGCAAATCAAAGAACGCAGGGACACAAGGGGACGGAATGGCATATCTCTAATGGAACAATGGAACAATACATTTTGACTGTTTTGGAGCAATTCCACTATGAGAAAAATATCAAATCTTGAGTTGCAGCCGCACTTACATGAAGGATTTGAAATTGTTTACCGTAAAAGTAAACCGATGGTACATTTTTAACTCAAACAGTATTTTCAAAATCCTTATTAGAAAGTTTGCTTTTAGGACAATCGCCATGACAATTTCAACTTTTCTTTTCAGGTTCATAGAGGAATCAAAGGATTTGTATTTGACTCGAGAACAATGGCAGGCATTCCCGATGCAACAATCAGCGTAAATGGTCGCGATCATCATGTTAAAACCGCTGATGAAGGTGATTACTGGCGCATACTTCTTCCTGGAACGTACAAAGTTTCTGCGAAAGCTGAGGGCTATGAAAGCGAAAATTTTATCGTGCATTTACACAAAGACAAGAATGTCAAAATCGTTAACTTTGTTCTCAAAAGGAAGATGAAGATTCTTGGAATACGGCCGCTGATTTTTGTCAGTCTTGCAGCGTCAGCAGTCCTTGTTGCGTCGTTATTGGTCTTCCTTGTATACAGGTTTTGCTGGATTAGACGAAAACGAGGTAAAGGATTCATGCAAATGGACAGAGATAAAATGTTTAGAGAAGAATATTTTGATGACATGGGTTACAAGTCTTTCAATTCCAAGAACTTGCTGTCTGGTGTCTGTTCTGATGAGTCAGATGGGGAAGAGGAAGTAGTATTTTCTGATGATAATACCAGGACATGAGTGTTTTGCCTGAGCAAACGGACACGCAAAGCAAAATGAGTGTTTTAATGGCCTAAGACATGAATATGGCCTAAGCTGACTCACATTTTTGAAAAGATATAAGGACAATTTACTGGTGTTCTTTTTTGCTTTTTACTTATCTCGCAATTATTTTCTGAATCGCATCTTCCAAGCCAGAATCACCAGAATCAGCACTAAAGCAAGCTCGAGGCAGCCATCTTGTTTTGTTGTTTCGCTCCTCCGCAGGCAACCTTTTAAAAACAGGCAGCTTCGAACATGCAATTCAGAATATAATTGTGAGATAGGTAAACAACAAAGAAATACACGAGTAAGTTATCTTTTCTTCTCAAACATAGTCTATATAAATAGACTATGTCTCAACAGCAGAGTCAGTCAGCTTAGGCCATATTCTTAGCTTAGGCCATCCAAAGCACTCATTTTGTGTATCCTTTTGCTTATGGTATTTGTTGAAAGGTAATGTTGGGCCGAGTAGGATCCGATCGTAGGATAGCAGAGTCTATTTCAAATTAGATGACACCTGAGAACGCGAAATTGTTCAATGCAAATCTCTGAAGTTGCTTTCATTCGCGAATATTTTTCACGTGACATAAAATCTGAGATGGATTTTGGGAATGCTACTGAACAGTGAAAGGTAAATAATCATTGCTATGCCCCTTGAATCAGAAAATATCTCACCTTTGAAAAGTCTTCGCACGCAGTTAATTCATTCATTTTGAAGCAATCAGGTAGTTCTCGAACATATTTCTTATCCCATAGAAGTCCATAGCTTAGTGTTTGAGCTTTCAAGCTAATTGTTGATTTTGGCAAAAAAAATTGATCGATCTCAATAGTGTTTCTATTTTGCAATGGACCAACAAATTAGCTACATACAGTAGTGTCCCGCATACAAGAAACACCAATTCAAGAAACACCAGCCCTGATTTTCAAAGTAATACCCCCTTTGAAAAGAAACAAGCTCAGGTCTGAAAAGTGTTTTTTTCTTATTTAAAGGTTATTGACATGAGAAGGTTTTCTATCTTTAGCTTTCCAATTAAGGGGTTCCACTGGTCAAAAATCCAAAATCTTGATAAGAAGGTCAATCGACATGAAAGTTGGCTGCTTGGCATAACTGAGCATGCTGATTTCAAATTCGGTATCAAATATGTTATAAGAAGTTACTATGGAAACGTGAGAAGAATAGTAGAAAACAGCTCTTAAAAGTGTAAGGAGATGACCTGCGCCCGGAGGAGGTACTCATATATTTTTCCGTACGGGGACGTGCCGCTGAACAGGGTATCATTTTCAGGATTCAGACTCCGGGACAGGGTATCATTTTTGTACAAATCGGCTCCATGACAGGGTCCATATTTTTCATTTTTGACTCCGAAAGGTCGTTTTAGGCCATTTGCATTCTGCGAATGTGATTCAAATCGCTTTGATGGCAATATTTCCACGATTTTCGATAGATTTCGTACAAATTTCCTTGCAGAGCACAACTGGTATTGTTTAAGAAAATTTTACTCTGGGACAGGGTATCATTTTCGGGAATTTGACTCCGGGACATGGTAGCTTTTTAGATTTTCCAGCGGCACGTCCCGTATGTTTGTAGGCCAAATACCCCCCCCCCCCGGGGACCTGCGTGACCTTTAAGGAGCATGTACCAGTAAGTTTTGAAAAAGGTGGTACATTTTTTGATCCATCCGATAATTTCATGGAGACTATTAGTAATAGGAAATAACTTTGTAATATTTGTAAATTTTAGCTGCTTTGTGCTGTTGGTTGGAAATAGGTTAGGAATACTGTGCATCAGTTCCATTGCCGTATTAAAGTAATACGGTAGATGCTATATTTTTCGTGCTATACCTATGTACAAACTTTTATTGGTTCTGAAGAGCTGACGAATTTGATCATGGTACCAACGCCTATGTTTCTTCGTTTCATGCAGTTATAAAACCACCAAAGCAATAGGCCTTTTAATTTTAGCTATTCTACAATACAGTCTGGATCGAGTGATAAATTTTCCTCTGCATTAACTGGCTGACACATAGCATGGCATAATATGTATTTGCTTAGCGTAGACAGGGACGTAGGAAGCATTTCAAACTTGGAGGGGCACGACACTTCGAGGACACCTTTTTCTTAAGAGAAAGGGGGCACTTTCTAGAAATAAAAAGGGTACTTCTTTGTTTATTACAAAATCTTGGGGGGCACGTGCCCCCAGTGCCCCCCCCCCGGTTCCTACGTCTATGAGCTTAGAATTTTTGGTCCAAAGAAGACAAGGGTTGAAGGAATACAAGACGTGACATTTTGACACGCAATATATGCTTTGACTTGCTAAATGCACGACGAATATCCTTGAAATCTGATTCTTTCCATCATCCCCTTGTAGTTTCCTTGCGTAAGAGTAGTCAAGCAGATTTTGTGTTTGATACTTTTGGTTAATTGCAGAATTTGTACTTTTTATGTTTTTGAAAAATTCATATGTTGATAATATGCAATTGCAAATATTTCTCTTCATTAGGTTCGTAAGAACGATAATTATTCTGTGTTAGATCACAATATGTGCTAATGGGCCATCCTGTAATTCTTATTCGTGTCCTTCTTTTGGGAAAAATTTTTCCCTGCTTTTCATTTCAGAACCACCTCGTAATTTTTTAGTTGGCCTAAATTAGCTTTTTATCATATAGCTATTGTACCTATTAGCCAACACTTAAAGAAATTTATAATGATAATCATAATAATTTACTTCTTCTCTTCCAAATAACTCTTGCGATTGGCAAAAAAGAAAAAAAGCTAAATCAAATGATTTCAAGGCTGCAAAAAGAACAACTTGCGAAAATGAGCAAGAATTTCTCAAAAATTGTGTATATTTAGATGCCATAGTGCTTGTTGCAAGTGTATACGTATGGTTGTAACGTTAAAAACAAAATTCGGAATACATTTTATTTACAATTTTCTATAGTGTGATTTACCCAAGGGGGAACTTCCATTGGTATGTGAGGGGGGAGGGGGTGAGACACAGCATACTGTAAATATATTTGAAAAACACAAAACTATTACAGTACTAAGTTTTCAACATTTTTATACCCGATAGATATACTTATTGCTTCATGTTAAATAAAAAGGAATTTACAGCTTTTTGGCAATATTTTAGTGAAAAACTCAACTTTGCATTTTCTCATCAGCAACCCCAAAGGTACACTAATTATGCACGAAACGGCGTACCACTTTACAAACCCAAAATGTGTCTGGGCTCCGCCACCTACTAATAGGGAGTCCCCCTCTTGGGGTGATGCATAAAAATATTAACCCCAAACATTCGCCAATGTTTCATATCAAAGGACCCTTCTTGCTATGTCCCTAAATCGGATGCTTTCTTTCCATCTGTTATTCTTCCATAATGTCAGTTTCTCACCAAATGCTTCATCTTTCAGATGACTGGGGCCAATTAGATATTGTAATCATGCCAGACACTGTGGAGGTGCAAAAGCAGCACTATTACTAAGAATGCCACAAGATACTGTGCAATTTTACAGCAAAGAAGGTAGGCTGGTGTCAAATTTTCTACAGTATAGCAAGAGTGCACGAGTATGGTTTCTTTATCTTGATACTCATTTGTTGAAACAAAATATTAATCAATCACATGAATCAAAATGAGTGACTTTATCATTGAAGCCACGTCTTAGATTACAAAGTGGATTTTGAAATAAAAAATGGCAAAGCTTTGCAGAGAAATGTGACAAAGAAAGCTGCTTCAAGTTTTCATTTTTCAATTTAACTCTTTTCTGAAGAAACTCTTTCTGAGGGGCATTTCACTCATTCAAAAAGTGTATGAGATTTTTTCAGAACGAAATGACTCATGGTTTTTGATGGATGTTTCTTGAAAACAAGAGGATTTTCTTTGCCAAAGGTGCACAAGATTTTTGAAAGAGAAGTGCTCCTCTCACTTTTCATTGGGCCCCTCAGTCTTTTCTTTAGCATCCAACTATCCTGGCTGTTTATTTCAATTTACTCCATCAGTCTGGTTTTGCCGTGGACAAGTTTTTGTTCCATGGAACATTTTCCTATCAGAAAGGATCAGAAGACAGAAAACTCTGCAGACCACTGCACCATTGCATTTCAAATTCATACTGTAGGGTGTCCAAAAGCAAAAACGAAGTTATTAGAAGACTTATAGATTCAAAATGTAAGTTCATACCAATGAGTGTAATCATTCTCATTAAGATGTTTTTCAATAATTTTCTTCACTTCTTTTGGAGGGTCAAGACCAAATCTTTCTGCTCTGTCCCATCTTTCAAGCCTAGTCATTCCTGTTTGAATCAGAGAAAAGACTAATATACAGTTTAACAACATTTGATCCGTAAATACGTGAATTCTAACCAATGTTTGCTCCCTTTATGCATTAGGTCAAAACATTTATTTCAGGTTTGTGTTTGACGGTTTACATTTACATACAACCCATGGGGCCAGTTTTTGGTTTTCAAACATTTTCTTTTCATATCTGAATATGGATGAAATTTTATGGTGACATCAGATCATTATTGAAAAAGTATCTAAGAACATTAAATCATTCCAGAAATTAATAATATTCTAAATATGACAAAGGCTAGCAACGATGGATAAAGGTATAAGAAAATATTATTACCCATGCAAGGTCCATATTCTGATTCCAAGTCAAAATTACGAAGAACATTCAACTCATTTGTAGCATCATCTGAAAGGAAGAAAAAGAAATTATATGGCATCGAGAGAAAATATAAAATACACAAGAAAGCATCAATAAACGGACAAACGAGAGAAGATTATGATCGTTAAAATTTTCCTGATTCGCTTGTTTTCAAAACCAATTCACACAGAACATTGGCGAGACTTGCATATTGTATTCGTGGGTGTGGGCCTGAGGGCAAGCTCAGGCTTGATCAAGCAAAACTAGCACTAATTTAGGCCTAGTTTTTTCCTCACCGCTTACAGGTTCATCTTTTGCCTCTATCTTCTCACCAACAGTCGGTTTTATTTCCTTTCTTGCTTCTCTTTGGGTCGAAGACTTCGTCTGTTTGAAACTGTCTGTGATCAACCGTGTAGCCATCGTAGAATTGTTGAATCTTTCTTCGCTGCTCAAACTATCAGCTGATCTTCCACGAACTACCTTTTGTTTTGGTTCGAAACACATGGTCATGCGCCTCCACAGCCTCAGTAAATGGAAAGGATTCCTTGACGTCACATTATGATGACGTATATCCGATCTCGTATTCATAAAGAGGTCTTGCAAGTGATTATTTCTCTTTGAGAACGAAACAAACCAAAAGTGGACCACCTTCTGTTTTCAATCATCGAATTTTCTTATCATTTGAATATATTCTAGCGTTTCAAGATGCCAACGGGACATGGCAAGACCCGTACATCGGCCAACGCACCAGACAACACTGGACTGAGCGTCAATGAGAAGATATTACGTGACTGCCATGAGCTGTATATTGACAAGTCTTCCCCTGAGAGAGGTCTGTATTTTCCTCTAAGGCTTTTGGGGGTATAGAAATACTGTTTTTTTTTAATTTGCCAAAACAAGATTTTTACAATATATTGTTGGCTAGTTGGATCTGATAAAGGTATTTATATAATATGTATGATGGTATTTATGATAAGTAATGTATTTGTTTTCATACAAATGATTTTCCATTCATATATCTCCTGGAAGTTTACTGTAATAGAGCTTTTACAGTAATAAAAAACTACTTAAAACTGTATGATCTGTCTTCAAACGCGTAAAAATGTGGAAATTCAAATGCAAAGAATGTCCTTTGATACCTTCTTCGTTCTTTTTTCAGGCCTTGTTTACATAGCAGACACTGTAGGAATATCACTGCTTGCCCCAAGGAAGAAAATCACTGTGATGCTGATGGGAAACCATTCTGCTGGAAAAAGTTCATTCATTAATTGGTATTACTTACAAAGCTTTTACCAAAATTATGCATTTTACAAATGATCACTGTTTGTTATTTACTGTAGTAATACTTTAAATACTTGTAATAATGCAGATGATACCATGAAAAAACATCTGCTCTCTAGAGTATGTTAATAATTAAAAAGAGGGAAAGTTTTCAATTCTGGAAAACTTTGATTCTGCTTCCTACTGTATGTCCTGCTCTCAGATTGTTGCCTAATTCAAATGTCATAAACAGGTCTCTATCAAAGAAATTTCTTTCCAGAAATTGTGATGAAATAATTCCAACTTCTTGAACATTTTTACAAGCTCTTAGTTATCTAGCATTAGTTCATATTAAAACTTAAGAAGTTTCACACAGCTTTTCAAGAAAGATTCTGGTTATTTTGCATGTGATTCTTTTGTAATTTACTAAAAGCCCTTTCTTTTTCCAGAATTCTTGAGAAGCAATAAAAGATATTTTGTGAACCATGCAAATTCTTCTGAAGTTTGTGCTGTTTGCTCACAGGGTCATCAGTTTGAATATATTTTCAGTATCTTGTGATGTTTTTTGTTGTTCAATATTTTCTGTATTTCTCTATATTTTTGTGCTTCTTATCTTTGACTGATGCAAGGGAGAGCAGAAAATGCAAAAGAAGAGAGGGTGAGGAAAGCAGGGGAGGAGACGAAGAATATAGAAGAAAGAGAACATTCTTTCATTTTTTTCTCCTTCCTTCTTTCTCCTCCTCTGCTTATCTCTCCCTTCCTTCCTTCACATTTTCTACTCTCCTTCTCATTGGTCAAAGTATTCACTGTATATCAGAAATAAGAAATCAATGATGTATATCCAGAAATGTTGAAGATCTCTACAACCAAAAATATCGGAAAGTGCTGAAACTTATCTTACAATATTTAAACTGATGCCCTTGTGGTTTACTATCAGAATAGAATAATCATTTGTTTCCAAATATCCCTGTGAGTTGTTAGAAATTTTCATCTATTCTTGATCATTTGTATGTGTACAAGATCTTTGAAAAAGCACACTGCTTCTGGATCTTGAAAACTCATGTGGTACAGGACATTTTAAAAGGGAGTTCTAATATTACTTTTGTAGGTATGTAGAGGAACACATTCAAAAGACTGGTGTAGCTATTGAAACTCAAGGATTTACATTCATTACAAGTGGAAAGAAAAGAGAATCCCTTACGGTAACTGAGTCAGGTTTTCTTTTTTCAACAGTTGAACCTTGCTGATTCTTTCTTTTTGTGGCATTTAAACAGAGCTGCCCCTTTTTGTATCACAAAATCAGGGCCAAATCTTTTGAGACTTTTCTGTTCTAAGAATGATGTTTGCAATTGTAGCATGATCCAGCTCATCTCATACTGTATTTTGCTCAACAGAAGTAACTTTGTCATTGTCAACATATTCATCTAAAAGTAGAATTCATCAATTGTATTGCCATTTTGACAATTAAAATAATGTAAGTGCGAGTGTTTAAAAATACATGGCAAACAAACAAAAACATAAGTACAGTCTTGGATTCAACACCCAGGATCAAGTTAAAGCTTTAGCAGGTTCTGCTAAAACAAGAAATATACAGTATCTAAAAGTAGTTTATATTAATTGTAGGGCAATGCAACCTTGCATCTCTTTCCACACTTCAAGCCATTGCAGGAGATTGAAGGTATTCCATTTACCATTTTGATTTCCTTAAACGTGAACACTGGAAAGGGGGTAGTGGGGCAAGTGCCTCTCTTGCCATTTCCTAAGATGAGCAAGGGGGCAAGATAGCCCTTTAGTGCAACTATATATTTCTTGAGCAGTGTTGAATAAGATATTATGAAAATCATAAATTTAAGGCTGAAGTTGAATAATCATTGTAATATTCATTAGTCATCGCCAAGCAAATATCTGAGAGAAAACATCATTTACATTGGTTAAAGTGAATAACCTGAGTTAAAAGATGAGATCGCATAAGTTTATAAATAGCCTATTGTATTTGATAATCCAGCTCGTGGCGAAAGAAAGCAGAGCCAACGAAAACAATGGAGGGATTAGGTGTTTCTTTGTCCTATTTATAGACAAGCGCTATATATCTCAGGTCATTCACTTTAAAATGTGTTTGAAAGCATTTTAAGTCAATCTAAAGGGAGGCGCCTTCAAAAAATTTTTTCAAGGGAGGACCTAATATTTCCCAAATCTTTGGCTCACTTTGCCGGCTTTCGGTCTAGAGTGCCCTTGCATTCGTCTTCTCTCCCTTTGCCCTAGCATCATTCCAGTGCCCTTAGGCTCATTTTACTGTATATTGATTATTTACCCTTCATGCACTGTCAAGGTTGTCAGTTAAAATGTACAGTTTTGTGGAGGATGAGTTGAATTTGTTCTGGAGTTTCGGAATTGTTACGACCATTTGTCCAAATCAATACCCTTCCAAACAACATTCTGGTACAATACTTATTGTATGGTAATAAAGAGCTTCCTGATGACGTAAATAAACTTTTGCTCGAACTCACTCTTAATTTCATCCACAAAACCGGTCGGCTTGGATAAGTTTAAACTTTTGTTTTACACCACACAGCCACTATTTACGTTTTTCCCTATTTCTTTTGTAAGTCTGTTTCACATTTGATGTTAAGCACAAAAAGGGTCAACAAAATTCTTTTTCCAAATCGCTATTATTTCTGACCTATGATATCGTTAACTCAACCCTGACCCAACAGCATAACGTTTCCCATCACGCGTCTATGCTGGCCTGACATCCAATGTGGAACAGATTCCATTATGTGTTAGTATCTAATCTTAATTTACTAATTGTTTTTTTGCATGTCTTTATGTTAACGACCACAGGGTAGTCATTGTCTTTTGCTCCTTGTGGTCTTGTCCCTGTAGTGTTGTATTGTTGTAGAGTAATTAGAAAGTATAGTAGAACGTAGATGTAGCATGTATTGTAATTTTTATATGGATATAAAAAAAAAAGTTGAACATGTGTGAGGCTAATTCATGATTAGCTTAGCCTGTAAACATGCTTGAAATATCTTGCCTTAGAATATACAGTAGTTACTCAATTTTCCATTTGATTGTAAAGAGAATTTGGTAAAAGAGAATTACCCATACCGTCTTGATGCTTTCAGGTGTTGGTGATTATGTCTCAACAGAGATATCAACTTCAAAGCAGAAGAAATTTAATTTAGTGATGTTTGTTGATACACCTGGTTTGGTAGATGGTGATATGTTGTATCCATTTGATGTCAATAAAGCTATTGAATGGTTAGGTAAGATTGATAATTCCCATGATAGTTTAAGCATCTTTCAGGTAGAAATCATGGTTTATAATTACATTAAGTAATATATTTTAATGTAATTATAAACCATGATTTCTACCTAAAAGATGCTTAAACTATCATACCAATTTTGGAGATTTAAATCGTATTCAGGAAGAAAGGAGTTAGAATCAAAAAGTAGCAATAGAATTGCTGGACTGATAAGTGATAATAAAAACGTGGCAATGCAAAAACAGAGCTTGTAGACAGGAGAGAAAAATGGAATTATGAAATGAAAACATTCTTACTCTAACCAAATCTTTTTGGAAGAGTATGGTCTTGCACTCTTAATTTAGATATGTGTTATATGACTATTTTAAGGTCGAAATTATTGTTTTATTATTTGTTCATATGTTGGAATACTTTGCAGTGTTCATTGACATACTTATAGAATGATCAGGTATTCTTTTGAGGGTTGCTGTCTAAAAGAAAGTGATTAATTCTTTCTACCAGCATTGTACAACAATGGTGTCAAGCACTTGTTCCTGATGTACAGTTATGCTTCCAAACAATTGAGGTATTTGTTCGCAATAATGCCAAATGTGATTTGTCAGCTCCTAAATCATGCAATTTTACTGAAAAATCAAGATGCAGTTTCTTCAAATTATAAGCTTACAATATTTCATTGCCTGCAGGTGGACTTTGTGACTTGATATTTTGTTTTTTCGACCCCATTGGACAAGCACTCTGCAAAAGAACTTTGAATATCGTTGGTAAGTTGGTAACATTTTTATTTCTGAAATGTGGATAAATATAGATATCTTATCTCATCTTAGGACAAAAACCTAATTTTAGAACCTTTGTCATCAAATACCTTTTGATAAGTAGAGAATTGATACCCAGTGTTGTATTTCTTAAACTTTTGCAAAATGGGCTTGTGTAATGGAGATCAACAAAACTTAACAAATGTTAGCTTTGCTTTCCTTGTTTAGATGGCCTCCTGACATAATGGCATTGCTCAGAAAGCTTAAACTCATTTTCGAAATCCAAGATGCTTTCATAACATATTGGCAACTTAAGAGAAGCTGTGGTGTTGGGAAAATATTACATTACTTTATATTGTGTAACCCATATGCTTCTACTAAAACACTACATTCATTTTGAAAGCGACAAAAAATGTGATGGTACCAAAATTTTTGTCAGTGTAACACAATCTCAAAACTATATTTTATAAACCATATTGTGCCATATACTCATCATGTTAGAAGTAACACAGGAGTGAAAAGTTGGTAGCAGTAGTATATAAATGTAAAATCTATCAAACACACGAATCAGTGATTTAGTATGATTTATTATGATTTGATAGTTTATGTAGAAATTTAAGCATGCTTCCCTCAGCTGCTTGAGTAAAAGGGATACAGAAATTGCACAGGCTTTCTCCGTGACTAGGTAAAATGTGATTGGTTTTCATTCCCTTTCCTGATGAAGGTTATTTCTTTTTCCATCTCAGAACGTCTGAATGAGAATGATACAGACAAGATCCGATTTTTCCTGAGCAAAGCAGACACCGCTGGAACAGAAAGTGATCGACAAAGGGTATTGATGCAAATCACTCAAGAATTATGCAAACGACCTGGCCTAAATAAATGTGGATTCGATATGCCTACAATTTACATTCCATCACTTACAGATAGGGTATGTCTTGCTTTGTACACTTCGGTGCATTTTTGCTTGGCTAAGAAAACTAGAAAAGCAGGGAATCATCAGTCTTTTATAGAAAACTGGGATTACCGTTGTACTATACTCTAAGTTTTCCAGGTCTTCTAAATTTGTAACATTTTTTGAATTTTTAGCTGCAAAACATATTATAATATGCACCTCACTGACCCGCCGTCATACCGAGTAATTCCTTAGGGTGGAATTTGCTGCGCCTGGTGGCATTTGTAGCTGTAAATCACTTTATGTGAGCAAAATATTGTCATAATAGTTTCATCAAGCTTCGCTCTACGAATCAGCCGTTCATATTTATGCTCGACAATCTTTCATCTTCCACTATCGAAGTTCTGCACTGTTCTCTTCATCATTCCCTACTCCTTACTTGTATCCTCACTCTTTCTCATGTACACCCTCTCTTTAACCCTATCTCACGTGGGAGTGTATTATATGGTTTCTCAGTAATGCATCTTCAGATTTGTTCTTTGACATACAAAACAAGGGTCGTTTCAAAGACGAATGTCCCTGTTTGCAAACTAGAGGGATACATAGTATATTAAGGATCCAGGTTCAATGACTGTTCGTTCCAGGAAAGCTTAGAAGAAGCCTTTCTTTAAGCAGCCTTTCTTTGAAACAACTTTGTTGAAGGGCAACTCTCCCTAAATTAAATGAAATGAATTGAAAATGAAAGTAAGATTTTTAGTGCCTTTGGTGCTTTGCAAACATGGTACCAGACGTTCTTAGATGCGTGGTCATCGTAGACCTAAATTGTTATCAGCCATTTTCATTCCACACAAATGGTTATGTTTGCAGTTAAATCTATATTCTCTTCTAGCCTCGTTGTGAAAACAATATTGATGCAGTTTGTAAAGCAATAGAGAAGACAATCAATCAGACAATTCAAAATACATTGAATACTTTAGAAAAGGATTGTTTTTCTGTGACAACGAAAATTGAAGAAATTCTAGATGCTGATTCGTAAGTTGTGTTGATATTCTCTACCCATTTGTGAAATTTGTTAAAGCTAATATCGAAAAGATCTTGAAAGACCATAGGCAACTTGAACCGGTGCTTTTTAGATTCTTGAGATGGTGTTTTTAGAATTATTGCCTCCTTGTCAAACAATCGAGTCCATGAAATTCTTCCTATACTTTTACATCAAAAATCCCTTGCTTCAAAAGCACAGCATCATTTTCAAATCAAGCCACATTGATGACTATTATGGTGTAGAAAAATCTCACGTTAAGATATGTAACTAAACTTGTAGCAGAGACGTTGAAAATGATTTGCTTTTGGAAGCCACTTTTTAAAGAAAGGCTTCTTGAGTGTGAAATCGACTTCCTTTGGAAATGTTTTGAAATGTAATTTTCCAGTTTGAATTGCGAGTCTTCCAAAGTGACAGGCAAGAATTTCAATGAAATTTTTTTCAGTTATTTGATTGTAATGCAGGTACATATTTGTCAGCTGATCTTAACTTTTCAAATTTCTTTTTCTAGGAAAGCTTGGGAACACAACTTAAAATCGAAATTTATCAGCTGGATGTTGAGTTTTTTTTCACTAATATTTATGGCATTCCTCGCTTTCACAATTGTCAGTGGAACAAAGAAATTCGATGATATTTTACATCCTTATTTGGTAAAGAATCTTAAATATAAGTTTGTTTGTAACATACAAGTGCCTTTTTCGATAATATTTTTCAATTTGTTTGCAAAACGGAACAGATGCCTCTTTTCTTTAACGGGTACAGGAATCTAGGCATATATAATCCTGCGATGAAAATAGCCGTGCAAAGAAAACAGGACCCTGACACGTGTCGAACCATATTTGGGTAACTGTTAGCTGGAAATATTGATATCTAGTTTGACTAAATTACCCAAAGTTTCTTTCAAGCACATGAATTCAAAGAAAAATTTGATACAATTTTACACCCACCTTTTTAAAGATTTGAAAGATTTGAGCCGTATGCTGACTAAAGGTAGACTTTATATGCGTACATTCCCTTAAACAGAAACTCTCAAATTCTAAAGTCAAAGGTGTAACAACAAGAAGACGATAATATACGAAACAAATATGAGTTTATAGGAAATATTTCGGGCGGAATACAGCCCGTGTCTCCTTTCTTTGGTCTCAAAAGTCCATGTTAAATAATCGCAGGTGAGAAAAATTATTTTGCTATGGTGTCACATTTCATAGTTTACATTTTATGGTAAACCGTTTGATCTTGGGTTCTTCTAAAATTGAAATTCTGTGTTTAGGATCTATGGATCCCACAATTTTTCCTATTTTTAATTGCTCATTTTCTATTTCAGAAACCAGTTGATGAATTCTGGTCGTATATTCCTAAATCATATCATTTTCGTGGAAAGATTGCTTTTGGAGTTGTAGCGTTATTTTTGCTCCTGCTTTCAAGGCTTTGGTCAAGGTGAGAAGTTACAGCAGTTAGCATATAAGCTCAGTAGAAATACATTGTAGAGCAGTATCTTCTTTGAGAATATCTCTTTAAGGTACTTCAATGGACTTAACACAAAATATGATGAATATGCCTCTTTAGGAATTTCTTATTTCTTATTGTTATTTCACTGCATTTAAAACTCGATTGAGTGGATCATTCCTTCAAATTTTGGAAATTCATGATAATTTTCAGCTGTCCAGTTTTGCAGTTTAAGACAGCAATCTACCTTTACTGCAAATGTGTGATATTTTATCTGCTCCGTCTTAGCATCCTCACCGTTTGTGCTATGAGGAATCCATCAGTTTCTCTTCTTAGGAAACCCTCGGACATAAGTCTTTAACAGGACCTTGTTTCAGGTGCACTCTGTCAGACCAAGCCGGACGGAATTCCAAGCATTTTCTGTGGAGCTTGTGCTTTCTGATTTAACACACTTCATTACGAATCAATTTTCGTGGATAAAAATGCCCCCTCAGGTCTATCTTAATTTGATAATTCATGATAAATGAGCATGTTATCTCATTGGTAGTTCTAGTTTGACATCGCAGTTATGTTTTAGTATATGGGCCGCTGCGGAGTAAACTTTACAGGCTTCTGCGGAGGAGGTTTTAAGTGTTTGTTCCTCCGTAGCAACAAGTAATTTCATCCTCCGCAAAAGAATAAAATAGCAATCAAGCACAACTGTGCCGTCTATCCACCCTTGGTTATCATTAATGCTCTTGTTTGGATTTGCAGGACGAAATCTCGATTGACGAGGAGACAGAAAAAGCGACTGGAAGAGCAAAAAAGCTATATTATGTCACATGTAAAACCCAAAAAGGTAGGTGTGACATTGTTATGGTGTTGCAGTCGCTATACATATTCATCTTGTTGTTGTTGTCGTTGTTATTCATAATCATGGCGGACCAGGTTGAATAACCAAAAATGTGTTTCGTCACACCCTCATCAGTTCTGTTCTTGCGAACAACAAATTAATGATACAGTAAATCCTTGCATATAAGAACCTACCAAAATAAGAACCTAGAGGCTGTTTTTCCTAAATTATGTACCCTGCAATTAAGAACCCATTTCAGTTTGATGAAACATAGGTTCTTACTGCTGGGGTTGCAAAGTTGATCTTTGATTGCTGATATTAAGGTCATTTTGGTTCCAGCTGGATTTAAAAGTTTTACTCGCCTCCCCAATTACTTATCAGGTCCATAAGAACGCTTCCAAGACAAATTATAGGGCTGAAAATCTTTTTGAGACTCACGAGGGGACTACACGAGGAACCCTTCAAATAAGAACCTCTATACCGTGAAATTAGTCTTAGTACCTTTGAAATAAGAACCAATTTCAGCCTGGCTCTCAAAAAAAGTATGTTCTCATACGCGGGGATTTACTGTACAATGAGTCAATTAGGCCGCTTTATCACCAAACAAACAACTGCTATTATTGTGTGGTGGTTATTTTTCATCCATGAATAGTCCTATCTTAGTGCTACGGTGAGAGGTAAAATGCTTGCTGGGGTCCTGTTAATTGGCAAAATTCTCCTATGGGCTCCAATTCTTTACAGAATCCCTTAGCATGATCTTTTCTAGGAAGCTGTATCTGTGAAATGATAATGCCTCGAGTTTCTCCCGAAGATTTGCAGCTCTTGTGAGGCATGTTGTATCAGGGAGATTCACAGGATGTCCGGGAACGGATCTTGCTTCATTTTTTACCGGTCAAGCCACCGGGGTGAAATGAACCTTAACAGTGAAACGAGAGTCTTTCTGACTTCACTACATCTCATCTTTTCAGTAGAAATCTGCATACTAGAAACCGAGGGGCAAATCACTGATTTTTTTTCGTACACCTTCCTTGAAATCACAAAAAAATCACGTTGCAAAATCCACAAAATCACAATAAAATCACATGCAAAACACACCAAAAATCACAAATCACTGGAAAATTACTGAAAAATCACACGAAAAAATCACTAAGAATCACAAAAATCACAAAAAAATCACTGAAAAAATCATGTGATTCCAAAATCACAAAAATCACGTACGCTATTTGTGAAGTGATTTGCCCCTCGCTAGAAACTACCTTTCAAGAATCGTTGGGTTGGTTTTGTTGAGAAATATTACCTGCAATAAGAATCCTCTTTAATTTCAATGATAAACTGAGTAGACAGCTTTGAAAACATCGGTGTCTATTTGCAATATTAGAATACTGGATTTTAGAATATTGGAATTATTTTCGTTGTTTTAGTTGTGATACTCTTGAATCATCCCACATGAGGTAAATAATCAATGCGTGAACATGTACATTCTTGTGGCAGCAAGTACAATTCTTTGATTTTGCTTTATAGGAAAAGCTATATGGTGAATACTTAAAGCAAAGCGTAGCTGATCATGATCTGTGACTTTGTGTTGGTGAACTAAGTAAGGAGAAACTTCAAAATCTTGCATTGGAGAAGATCATTCCAAGACAATATACTTACCATGACACTAGATATCTTGCAAACTTCATGCAGCGTCTTTCGAATTGTTTTGCACTGTCTAAAATGACCTTAGAGGTCTCATTTTCGTAATATCAGGGAAGCTTTATATTGATATGGCATATTGACGTAAAGTATAGTGCTTGTATCTGTTTCAATTAAGTCTCCCTTTTCCAAGGATTGAGACCCCAGTGGTGACTGGCTAAAACCATAACTAGAACTGAGGTGGATGCCTTATCGAACAAGAACAGAAGATTGCGTCAGAAACTGCGTTTGAATTTTTGCCATGATCATCTGTGTTTCATGATAAAGAAACCAATCAAATCAATAGAAATTATTTTAAATTGTCTTTCAAAGTGTTCCCGAAACTTTTAGAGAAATAGCGATGGTCAAACGTTGTATGTGATGTGATGGAAGTACTGCCTGCAACTTGATTTCACGATGAGCCGGAATTATGGGGGGAGAGGGTGCCATAGTTCGTAATATTAAACAAAAGAGTTGGTGATGTTTAAAAAGAGGAAAAATTTAAATTGAATCAGCGAGGCAAAAGTGAAGACAATCTTTACTTAGAACAAATAAAGGCATATGCATATGCATACAAACATAGGCATATGCACACTATTGTTCTTCTAGCTAAACAATATTCACGTTCCGAAATCATCAAATCAAATGCAATAGGCTAATGATTTTAGACTCGAATGTGCACTTTGAAAAACAATTGAAGCCCTTGATGAACTTACTGAGAATAGCAGCGTGTGTTAGTGAAGGAGATTATGACGGCGAAGTGTGAACTGTTGAATCTGTGTAAAGGTGTAAATAATGATGAGGCTGCAGCTCTTTGAGTTAGCTATTCATCTCCTTCAAACAAGGACAGATTTTGTAATACAATAGCAACAGTCCCTTTAATTGACAACGCGGTTCAAAGCGATTAGTGACTGCAGACAAGGAAATTCTCTCAACTGGTAAATCAAAACAAACGTTGTCCCGAAACCAGTAGGGCTAGCTCTCACCATGTACAAGGGGAAAGTGGTTTTAAGAGAAGGTATGTGCTGGTAACGAGGGAAGAAGGGTAAATGCAAAGCTCTGTCTCGCGGATTTTATTAATTTAATTCAGAAGCCGAGTAGAAGCCATTATTATGATTATCTAGTGTTTTGGGCTTAAATCGAAGAGAACCCAGGAAGTTGTATAGCCTCCCCCCCCCCCCATCAATGATAAAGAGGCCTTCCTTTGTAGCCTCCTTTGTGATTGAGAAGCTAGCTTTCACAAAGGAGGCTACAGAGCGAGACCTCTTTATCATTGAGGGGGGGTATACAAGTTCTCAAATAAACAATATCCGTGGGACAGAGGTTCATATTTCCCCTTCTTCTTTCGTCATAAGCGTGTAACTTTTCTGAAAACCACCTTCCACATGGAAAAGATGAGCGTTTGCCTTACTGATTTCGATCAACCTTTGCGGCCGTGTTTGTTTTGATTCACTGGTTGAGAGAATTTCCTTTGTCTGCAGGCACTAATCGCTTTGAAATGAGGTGTCAGTGAAAGCAACTGTTGGTTTTGTAACACAAATGATCACCTTCTTTTCTCCGTCAACTAACTTGAACTTTTTGGAAAACTGACCAATCGCAGTAAAACATATTTCGCTTCCCAGAAGCAAAATCTTGTTTGACCTGTTGACTCGAATGAGCCACCTTAACGCTGTCGAGTGGTCGAGCCACCTTAATTCATTCTCCCGCCATATTCGAGAGGCTGTCGAGAGGCTGCAGAGGGAAGACAGCGAAGGAAAGATACTCTGAAGTCTCGACAAGTTGCATAATAATGGCAAGATATATCCTTCTGGAAAGCTACTGGAATAAATTTTCATTATTGCTTGATGGAATGAACTCCTTACCAAACTTAAGAACATTTGCAAAGCATTATACAAATCTTGGAAAGTCATTGCAAGTGGCTAGGCCCATTTTTGGCACAACAACAACACGCCAGGAACTTTTATCAACAGCACATAGAAGTGCTTGTCTTTGCTCTTCTCGAAACAATTTACAATACACATCAATGACTTCAGAATATGTGCAAAAGGCAAGGTTATTTACTGTCAATAAAAATGAGTTAAAATTCATTGCAAAAGAAGCCCGAACTTGCAATTCAATCGAGCTGTTATCACCCAGGATAAACAGACTGATGTGTTCCCTTGGAAGTCGGGAGCGAACTTGCTGGAACTGCAAAAAGAAGATTGGTGTAAAGATTTTCTTTTGTGATATTTGTAGAATCATACAACCGCCATTGTGTGAGATGTCATACTTTGAGATGTTTGAAAGGTAACAGAATCTAGACCTAACCTAATTAGATTGGAATGTTTGCCTATTTACTCTGTACGCACTTTGATTATGTCCTTCAATAGCAAGCAAATGATATTTATTTGTTAATGCAAGCTTGGTTGCCATCATCATAACACAGTCTAAATTCCCTGTGATACAAAACATTTTTAAAGAGATAATGCTCTGTGCATGCCATCAGCAAACTCCAGGGGTGAAATAGAGCTGTGTCAATAATATGGCTGGCAAACTAAAAGTTTGGATGTGCAGCATCCCCAGACACCCACTTAGGTATGCGTCTAAGGAAGCTCTCCCTTTTGCTAACCTAGCATGCAAAATACCAAACAGTACACATCAAAGTTATTTTGTTGTTAGTCCAAGAAGCTTTAAAACGTTGTTCAATGAAATTACTAAAAGATCCAAAATCCTGTTTAGATCCATCATAGTATTTATAAGTGATTTCTGATCTTAAAACAGTTATCTCAATTTATATGTAAAAAATAGCCATGCAAAAACTAAAATAGAATAGTTCATACCATCTGTAGTGATTGCAACTTTTGAGTGAAAACATCCTTTAACTGAATCTTAAAGTATTAACCAGATCTTGGCAAGGTCCATCAACAAGACCTACAAAGTTGCCTGAAAGTGTGTTGGCAGCATCTTTGCCAAAATGCCTAAAACTGCAAAAAACTATCAGTAGTAGGCTATTTAATCTGTTTAAAAATTTTGTTGTAGCACTGAAACATTTGACATAGATGCCAAAAGGCTGTCAGTACAATACAGAGAACTTCAAGCCCTTCTGCACCCAGACAAATTTGGAAACTCAAAAGAGGTACAGTAAGTTGCAGCCGTGTCTCTTCCAAAGAATCTTTTCTTTGGAGCCTTCAGTGACACATGCATCACCCAAAATATGGAATCTAAAGCTTATCTCATGTTAGATATCAGTCAAGGTTTGCAATAACTACTCATGCGAAACTCTATTGCTTGTATCTGATGAGACAACCTTTGATTTGCCAATATTTAACCAATGTTCAGCAGACGGAGCAGAAACTGCTTAAGATGACGTCACTGAGCACTCTGAGATAAGAAAGTGTTTTGATACACAAACTTATTGAAATGATAAATCAAGAGTCTAAGGCACAATGAACAAAATATCAAGTGTTGCCTAATTGTGAAATCTGTTGCAGGGACCTACGGGGCTCAGATGTACGAGTTTTTGTGCTTGCGTGCGCAGCTTCTGCTCTGTCTGTTAAGCATGGTAAAGTTTTAAACAATCAGGTTCATGAAATTTCGATACATAGTGCTGCTTTGAAGGACTTGGATGGAAAGATCGATTGGTATATAAAGTATTCATGCAAAACAGATTTGTTGTTAAGCATGCTTCTCAATAAAAAAATGTCACTGATTTGGAGCTGTCAGAAATATATAACAAAAATATTTTTTAAAAATATTTTTTGAATAAATAATTCTCAGTATTGTATTTTAATCTTTAAATGTTTTTCATATGTTCATAATGCGCAGACAGAAGCCTTTTTGGGCAATATAAATCAATTTTGATTTGACAGAGCTGTTGAAAATAAAGCAAAGTATGCTAATGTCAGCTTTCTTTTGTAGGAAGAACGACAATACTCCTTGGAGCAATCAGCATTGATTAACAAGGCCTATAATACACTTCTGGATCCTTTGTCAAGAGCTGTCTATTTGGTAAGTTTTTCCCTTCTTACAGTAAAAAATGTTTCTGTTTCAACATATTTTCAAATTATTTTGCACAAGGTTTCAAGGGCAGTTTAGAAATAAGCAAAGGAGATATTTGATAATGTATGGTGTAATTGTAACTTCTAGCATAAAGACACTGACATTGCCATACAGTTATACTACAATTCAGATGTTTTGGATACTAATTTCCGATGATTCTTTAACAATTCTCATTATCCTGGAAAGTACCTTTGAATGGTTTGAAAGCCATTGAGTACTTTAAGCAAGGATTTCTTAAGAATTTTGTATGAATTCTCAAAGAAGATATAAGTTATGTCTCATTCAGTTCCTGCCCTGACCATCCCCCAGGACACCCCTGGGTATTTGCTTACAAAAACTTCCTGTTCTGTAGGCATTTGAGAGTCAAATTTTTTCCTAGCCCCCAGAGCATTTGACTATAATATGTGCTTCTTGCTTATAAAGTTATTGAGAATATAACTTTTTTCATTGCCCCGTCCCTGGGAATTTGCCAAAAAAAGACTTCCCCTGGCCTGCGGCATTTGCACAGTAAATTTTTGTTGAATGATGGGCTGTCCAGGGGGGGGGATTGTCAGGGTAGGAATTGAACAAGACAATATGCAAAGCCTGTGTGTTATATTATCATCTTACTTCAGTTGCACCTTCATAATATCAATATAACAGAAGAAAACACAGTTGAGGGGACAGAATTTCTAATGGAAATTATGGAGATAAATGAAGCATTGAGTGAAGTGAAGTCAACTAAAGATCTTGATAAAATTAGAATAGAGAACAATGGTATGATCCTAAAATTGTCTGTTCTTCTTTTACCTTTATTGTTTATTCTCAATGTCTAAAGACTGTGATTAGTTTTTAACTTAACAATGAATTATTTTAGGAACACTTTGTAAATTTCATCTTATCCATTATCTTTATGGATAAAATGAAATGTGTGTTGAATTTCAGAAGAGCTGTACCAGGGGTAAGGAGTATTTCATTTGTAGTGTACTGATTTAGAGAACATAGCTTGAATGAAGGAAAGCAGTTAGAGCCCAGACTTCTTGAACTCATCGCGCATGTAAACATTTTCTTGCAGTTTTAAGCCAATTACAAATGATGAACTAGATTCCGTAAGGTTTGGGGCTTTATAATTCTTGAAGTTACATTTGTTGTTACAATGCCCTCATATTTACAAAATTGACATTGTAGATTCAATTGACAACTGCATTGAAGATCTGTCATCATCCTTTGAAAAAGGTTTGTTTGTTTCTTTGTTTCTTTGTTTGTTTTTTGTTTGTTTATCCTTCAACCGCAGATCACAACATCTGTTTTTACCAAGGTGAACTTTCCAGGGGCATTTGAGACACTTTGCAGTTGACATACTATACCCTTTTGCAGTTGACATAATATACCCTTTCAACTAAGTAGCCTTGTTTTGGAATTTTTCAAAATGTTGTTAGCTTGCAACATATGAAATTTGTGACCCCAGATTCACATTCAGAACCCAAATTTTGGTCTAATTGCAAGTTTTCATGATCTTAGTGTTAGTAATTGTAATTTTATGAGGATAACAAATGTGAAGATTTATAAGGGATTTGACCATGAATAATGACTTAGGCTGTAAAGTTAAACCCCAAACGATTTTCAAGGTCAAATCCCATACAAGTTCTCAAATTTATTATCATCATAAGATCAAAGTTTCAGACTCTAGGAATGTGAAAATTTGCAATTAAACTAGACGTGGGGTGCTGGATCCAAATCTGAGGTCAGAAGTTTAGTATTAAGAAGCTTTCAAAAATTTCCAAAACAAGGTCGTTAGTTGAAAAGATGCATACAGAGCAATTTCTGAAACTCCAACAAATCACTTGGTCAAACCAAGCTAATGAACTCAAAAATCTTGCATCTTAGTTTTGTTTCTTCCAACAGCAAGCGAAGCGATGTTTGATTTAAGTGTACAGAGAATGCTTCTATCTATGGTCACAACACCAAGAAATAATTCAAATGCAAAGAAACTTTGCCAAAAATAGCATACAAATGGTTTTTGTGAAGTATTTCTTCACAACTGTTTTCAATTACGTGATATCAAAAATTTAGTAAAGATCTTGATTTCAGTTTACATGATTATTTTTTAGGTGATTTTGAAAGTGCCAAAGAACTGACAATAAAACTGAGATATTACAGAAATATTTTGGAAATGATAAAAGACAAGACTTTTGAGCTAGAGTGACAAAAAATTATTTTGAGGTGACACCTAATGATCTTACCTTCATTTTAACTAAATTGTAATTTTTAATGACTATTTTTTTTCTAAATGAAATTATATATATATGGTAAAAGGATAATTCATGTAGGCAATACTATGGTAGGTATGCAATATGAATAAAAGATATGGATTCTAAATTGCTTCTGATGTTAGTGCCAAAATATAACTCTATGCTTACCACTCATGTATATACAGCTTCTACACTGATTGGAGGCAATTCAAACTGATATGTTGTACACAAAAAAATATGTTGTAAACTTCAAAATGTCAGTGAAAGAGGTAATTATCACTTTACGCACTTCAATATCAAGGGATTCTATGTCTCTATTTGTTTCTCTGTTTCTCTCTATTTATTGTGCATTCCTATGGGAATGATTAGCATTTGTAGTCAAACACAGGAACATTCAGGAAAACACTTTCCTTTCGTTAACCCCAACAATCTCTTTTCCTTGGTGCTTTCTTCTTGAAGTTTTTCTAAACTCAAAGCCAATCATGCAAGCTTTAGTTGAATCTATAATTGATTAATTGCAAACAGGTCATCTCCTTTTCAGTTCATTCACTGGAATCAGCCTGTCTTTTAATGAAAAGCAACGCTCCCTTCAAAAAATTTGGCATTTAGTTTGCATTTAGTTCTTCTCTCAGTTGTCTTCTTCAGTCTTGGCTTAAACTCAAAATCAATTCTGCAAGCTAAATCTATAATCAACTGCATATTAATCATTTCCATTGCACTGCATTCAACATAACCAACAGCCTCAAAACTTGAACAACCTGCTTGCCTTCTTCACCTGTGACATATCCACTTGATTTACATGCCTCTCCACTGTCTCTTGTATCAAGTTTTGTCCCACATAATATGATTGGTACATTTTTATCTCAATAATTCCTTATCTGTGGATGATAAAAGTCTTGAATCTTTGCAAGTGATGCTCTGTCCTTAATTGCAAATGTCAAAAAGAATACATCAGTGCATGGGGGTCTGAGTCCATCGTCATCTTCACCTCCAGCTCCAAGTAAAACGGTACAAACCAAAACTTGATTTCCACTTTTTGATTGTGCTAAATAAACTTGAGGGTAGAATGACTGCATTTAAACTTTACTGAGCATTGTTGTTGATAGATCAGTTTATTTCATACGGCTTGATAAAACAATTTGATATGATGAAATTTCTATATCAAGTGTACCATCTCATAAGAACATTGAAGTAAGTCAGTCTGTTTTTGGTTCTTATCTTTGGGTGTCTTTTCCACTAAGTCAATCTGCAGGTTCTTTTTTTGCTATGTTCTTGTTTGCGGGGTTTTACTATATGTAAAACATGATAATCTGAATGGTCCGGTCAATCAATCTTAAGCTCAATCAATTTAGTTTCTGATCTGATGGGAATTTCTTTTCAACCGAAGTTGATTTGAGACTTTTGTTGCCACTCCACATTTACCAAGCACAAGACATTTCAGAGTTTTGATCTATTTCCAGTGGCCATCTTTTTCCTTTGAAACCTAAGAAAATAGGTAAATTATTCACAAAAGCAGCAGGAAAATCCCACTTGAAGTGCTGCCCCAAGACTTCATATTCACAACCAGCAGCTACAGAAAAGAAGGCCAAGTAATGCTACAATGTGATCTTCTACTTTTGATTTTCACTAAAGTGCAATGCCATCAGCGATTTTAACCAACAGGAGCTCCATACCGGGTCAGCCAGGTCCTAAACAAAGCAAAGAAAGCCCCTAAACTGGCTCTGCAACCCAGGCTAGCTAGCTTGCTTTTTGTGCATGCCAGAAATAATTTTTAAGAGCAAACATGAGCATAGATATCTAAGTGATCTAAACACTGCCTCGAGGCATCAGGCACCTTATTTGTTTGTACAGAAGCTTATCGTTAGGCACTTCAATCACGTATTTTTGTTTTTTATCAAAACACTTGCTGCTCTCCTTCTGAAGCAAACAAATATGTAATTTAACCGGGTAGCTAGTTCATGTATTGCATGCCAGGAACATCTTTTAAGAGGAGACATGAGCAGCCAATGAAAGGAGAAGGATACATCTCATCTAAGCATCTGCCTCGTCATCTGCTTCGTTGAGAAATACAAGATCTGAATCGCCTTCCAGTCGAGCGATATGTCTGCCTTTGTTTCACCGCTACTTTTGTGACTTCCCTCTGTGTCAATAAAAAGTAGCAAATTCTATTTATTGTTACATCATATGGCCTTGTTGCTACGCAAACATTCTTTGTACCTCTTTGTGCTGCCTTTGCATAAAAACTCAACTGGTTTTCTTTCAGAGAGAATTACTGGAATGGAATATTTACGGTCTTCTAGTGGAGGAGAAGCCACATAAATCTTTCATTCAGCAAGTTCTTTCAGAAAGGAAACGAGTCCAGTTTGCACGTAAGCTATCTGTGCACTAGACTTATTACGTTGAGTCATGGTAATCGTTCCATTATTATTTATTCTTTATTTAAAGTAGGCTAATGTACAATAGCTAATTTAGAGCTAATTAAAGCCTACTAACAAAAATAATCTGAAAGAATAATTTTACAATAAGAAAGAATGCTATTTACAATTTCAAATTAAAAACCCTAAATTTGGAATAAAGATTCGACAAAGCCTACAGTTGCATCTCTCCCCTTTCCATGATTTTATTCGGTTTTTAAAAACAGCCAAAGAGCTAGCAGTTTTTATTTCATTTGGTAACGTCTGCCAAAGTTTATGTCCAATAAAAGGTGTGGTTTCGATCCCAAAATTTGTGGTCCTCGCACTTGGCTGCAGAAGACCATTGCCACTTCTTAGGCTGTAAGGCACATCATTAGTTACAAATATGTCCTTCATAAATTCAGGGTTTAAATTTACTTTTGTCTTATAAATTTCGACCATTAGCAACTGTAGGTTTCGTTGATGGACTGTCACTGAGTTGTCCCTTTTCAGCAATGTTTCAAAATCAGACTCGTAGTCTCTGTATGCAATTCGCAGTGCTCTCAAGTGCATCTTATTTATCTTATTGTTCAAGTTCCTATCGTGAAACATCCACACTAGAGGGCAATAGTTAAACTGGGACATAATAAAGGTTTTCATCAATAAGACTATTTTTTCCGTTTCCATGTATTTTGAAATCCTAGCTAGCCCATGAATTTTCTGATTGGCCTTCTTACAAAGAGTGCTCACATGGGGTTTGAAGGTAAGGTGTTTGTCAAGAGTTACTCCCAACAATTTTTCCTCAAAACTTTCCTTTATTTGAGCTTTGCCAACATGTATGGAGGTATCAGTGCTAGATGCGCTGAATGTCATTGAATGACATTTTTCTTCATTTAATTTCATGTAATTGTCTGGAAACCAAGTAATTATTCTCTGTGTGTCCCTATCTAAGCTATTAACTACATTTTGTAATGATTTATTACATGCATACAGAGTCGTGTCGTCGGCGTAGTTACATACCTCAGTGTCAGTCAGCCCCATAAACATATCATTAATGTAGATATTGAATAAAAGGGGTCCCAAGACTGATCCTTGCGGTACACCTTGTCTGACATTACTATAAGTGCTAAACGAACCATTCACTTTCACCCTCTGTTTTCTATTAGTTAGATAATTGTGGATGACGTCTAGGGAGGCCTTCTTGAAACCATATGTGTGCAGTTTTGCCAGAAGAAGTGCATGATTTAGGCAATCGAATGCCTTGGAGAGATCCATCATAACAGCACCAGCACAGCCTTTTTTATCTAAAGCTTTTTATCATCCACCCACCCTTGGTGGTAGCAGTTACTACGACTCAATTGCAACAAGTCTGTCTTTGTACAGGGTAACCCAATATAGCGTGAAACTTTTTGAAAAATCAAGAAAATTATGTTATGTCCATGTTATCGATTTTTTAATTTTTTTGGAGATGATTGTTATTTCATTTCTTCAGAAGACGGACGATAAAGGGTTGCGGCTTGAGGAGCCATCTTGTAGGCTTTGGGGAGCGGTCATTTTCAATTCTGGGTAATGGGGCCGGGGGATTTTGGGCGGGGGTATGAGACGTTTTCTAATATTTTGTGGGGGTACGAAAATTTTCAGTGCAATTTTCATGAGTTATAAAACTATTTTGCTTGAAAAAGGAAGGAAAATTTTTTGATAAAGTCACCGATTAAAGACTGAATGAAAGTTACACCTGGAAATGATGAATCACTTGACCGGTGTGAAATCGTCTGGGACAACTTTATCTGTCCATATATCTATGTTTTAGGCACAAAGACTTCTGGATGTGGTAGTAAACCATTCTGCTGAAAGATTTTGGGGTATGAAAACTTTTTCTGCTTTCCAGATGGGATATGGAATTTTCTCGAATTGTGTGAAATTATCCTTCGCCCTGGTACCCAGGATTGAAAATGACAACTCCCTTAGATATATTAGGTGAAACGTATTATCTTAGGAATTCATGATGTATCTGTTGATCAGCTGTGAGCTCCTCAATGCCCCAGTCACTTACCAAAGGAATTGGCTCCATCCAGTATTTACAAGATCAAAGCAAATTCCGTTGCCCCTCCCCCGAACCTTTAAAAATGACATTTGATGCACGGGCGATTCGTCCCGTTAGCTCTCATTGTTATTGTAGCTTTGGAATTCACTTTGCAAGAAGGTTCAGAACACAAGAAGCTGAAACAGCTGCCAAATCCCCAAGAATCTTTCAACGACAGATAGGGGCGCGGTACATGGCCACGTATTTGATTATACCAAGTAGGTAAAATAATCTTAAAGGAGTGCTTTCATATAGATGTTTGGTTCCTAATGTCTAGACTGATTACATAGTTGTAGTTATTTCTACTGATAGACTGATGGACGCTCAAATTGCGACCCATGGACAATCACATTGAAAATCAGAAAGAAATTATTTTCATCGATTTCATGTCAGGATATGACAAGCATAGCCACAGTCTGCTAGAAGCTGTATGGTAGAGACCATGGTGGATAGGCCTAAGTTGCCGGCTTAAATCTCCGATGCTAAAACGCCTCAGACTCCAGGTTTTTAGTGATTAGAAATTGTCTTTCTTTGCTATCACAGATGGCTTCTGAGCTCAAAACAGCATGGACTCGAAGCATGACCTTTAGCGCTTTGACCCCGACAATTTTTAGCCATTTGGCGCACCGTTGAAGGACTTGGGAGCAGTGAATTTACCGCCAATGTTGCCAAAGTAATTTATTGATGTATCACAACAGTTTAGGCATATAAACAAAAATGAAGAGCAAGCAAGTTGAGCGATTCTCGCACAGGAAAACTATTGATAGTTTATAACGAAATGACGAGAGATAAAAAAGGATTGCTTTTCTTTCTCTTCCCTCCTACGCAGCCTATTAATATCCAACTAGAGCGCAGGGGACTGAGGTACAAAAATGACCAAGCGCACACTGGAAATGTAGGCCACTTTCGCAATGACGAGAACGGAACGTAGAACTTTGCCGGAAAATTTCCCAGACTGACCCCGTCCGTATGCGTATGTGCTGAGTGTTCTCTCTGGGTCTTGGTAGACTGATGACGAAGAGTCCCGTTGCCCTGTGCTCTTTGACTTGATGATGGCGCTTCAGGCAGTAGAGACTCATAGTATTACTCTGAAAAACTTGGCCTTATTCAGGCCCAAACTTCGCAGTTCCTCCAGTACCAATCAGATTGCGAGATTTGTGAATTACTATTGTTAAAGCTAATGTGCAGTGGTAAATAGGCTCCTCTATAAATAGAACAAAGAAATTACTCCGACACAGCATTGTTTCGTGGCGAGATAAAAATCTTATTGTGATACTTCCTTTGTTGACTCTGTGTGCAAGTTCGATTTGAATGAGATATTTTTAGAATTTCTGCTCTGTGCAAATGCAAGCTTTTAACCTTGCACAAACCCTTTAAGGTGTAAATGTGATAGAATTTTTCGATTCGATTGCAGAATTGAAAACACTCCCACGGGATGGAGATTGGAAGGCGTGATTCTTTCATAATTCCATTGATGATTGAAGAAAACAGGGCCAAGTTTTTCACTGTTTCGTTATGAGTCCCTCTTGAGCAAGGTTTGCCGCAGGGATACAAGGGACTCATCGTCATCAGTCTAGGGTCTTGGTGCTTTGCATTTTTGAAAGGAAGACTTTTCTCTGGCTCACCTGATAGTGTTGAATCAGAGCAAAACGTCATAAAACCAAGGTGTTTGCCGCCTTTGACAGACGGGTGGTCGAATGGCTTTTGACATTCACGATACCAATGTTTACGAGCGTGTTCAACGAACTGTCAATACAATTCAATTTGGTAGCAGTCCTTTAGGCTGTATGCATGTATGGAATAAAAGTTTATGTATTATTCGTTTACTTTGTATTGCAGATTATTTGAACATGATCATATTTTGGATTCTTGTGTCTTGGATTTACCAGTTGAATGCCAGTGGTATGTGACTTTATTTAGAACTTATCTGAATTTTGGAATAATTGATTAATAATGATTTGACATTTATCTCAGCTTGAGTTTGTGTAAGACAAGACCCTAGAAAGATACTAATAAAATGAATGAAGATTTTCCCGCATTGGGAGGATGACTATTCCTAAACCCAAGCAATGAATTGAATTTCATCTTGTGTTTCGAGACTCTTTTATGAGTGGCAGCAGAATTATGGATTGTACGCTTTATAACTTTTGTTATTGTTGATTGAGAGCCATCTCAACTGACACGAAAATGGCCTGCAGAATAACCTGAGAAACTTATGAAAGTAACTTGGGTAGACCAAAAAAGTCTTCACGTATTTGAAAATTCGTTAAAGGTATAGTATATAAGATATAATATGATTTCTTTATTTACAGTTGGTAGCAAGATAGTTAATATACAAAAATAATTATATGAAAACTAATTGATACCAATTATTTTTCTCACAAGAAAAGGAAAAACGTGCATTGTTGATCTAACTGTATGTTACAGCCACATTTGTTTCCATTCCAGACTTTTATGCGTTTTAAATTTAGATACGTTGATAAAGCAAAAAGCAGGGGTAAGATTTCAAGCCATTCTATTTCTTCAAAAGAAAATGACAAATACTGTCCGTCCAAAGCTGTTCGGGGCGATGTCTCCCTTTCGCTACGAGGCATGTGAGTCATGGGACATACTTCCGGTTACCTTTCGTTTCTCCAAGAGTTAAACCAACAGTTTTGTGGAGAGAGCTCTGTGGCTCGTTTTGTTATCAGCAATCGTTGTTGTGAGAGGCATGACATTCCATAGAATGCGCCCCCAGAATGCCAGTGAGTTTATACTGAAAGATATCGTTTTGCTTGGCGGGAGTTGTAGCCTGTTTTTTATTCATAGATCATACGTCAGTTCCTTCTGCCCGAAAAATTCTCCCATAAATGATGGACTTTCATGATTTTATGAGTTATATATCTTTGTCATTAATTTCTTTAAGTTTTTTGCGGCTGGCTATTTCACTGTTGCTATTGCAGAGGATCTTTGAGTTATTCAAGTGTCATTATTGCCATCCAGGTATCATCAGTGTGTCATTATTGCTTGGAAGGAGAACCAATGGAAATCTTACTTGGTGTTTTCACCCCTCTTTGCAGGTTCTCGAAAGGGGCTTTCTGCAGAAACCTATCATTTCGACGGGAAGAAAGGGCCGGTTAGAGCTGTGTAAATTACAGAACCTACTTGGACATATCATGAGCAAACTTTGCGTTCCTTTGGCAAGCAAAGCAATCATGATTTCATTCAAAGTCAGCCAGCTGTATATAATTTCTTTGAAACGAAACAATGTTAAAATCTCAAACAAAACGATCATGATTGTTTTGATTACCAAAGGAACGCAAGGAAAATAAGACAGTTTTTGACAAGCCTTGCGTTCCTTTGGCAATCAAAACAATCATGATTGTATTGTTTGAGATTTTAACATTGTTTCGTTTCAAAGAAATTAGATACAGCTGGCTGACTTTGAATGAAATCATGATTGCTTTGATTGCCAAAGGAACGCAAGGATCATCACTTTGATATTCAGGTAGCTGAATTTTTTCATACGCTGAGCCTTTTTATTGACTTAACCGGTATGAGATTTATTCAGCTCAGCTGAAAAGTCTCTTACACCTTTAAATTTCAAAATTAGATATCGTAGCAATTTCAGTAATCTACAAAGAGAATGACGTCATCAGCTGATATTCAAAATTAGTGGATATTTTGAAAACGAAATGAGATGTCAACTAGTTTCAACAGCATTTCTTATCATTCGACAGTGCTGTTTATTTACATTGATAGCAATTTTCCTGTTCTATGCATGAACCAAACTGAGGAGCTTGCGACGAAACGCGTATTTAGTGTAATAATGTGGTATAATAACGTTATTGATAACTGATTACTTGATTTTCTTGCAGGTTTAACAGCTTTCTCTCCAGTTACAGGTTTATCTCATATTATTGCTGTTTTTTACAGGAGTTGATAGTGTTTTTCTTACAGCATACAAATTCATTGCGCGTCCATGGTTTATTTAGATGAGTCCGCTACTTAAGTGCATTTAAAAATTTTGTACTGACTAATCATTTTTTTAAATGGCAATCTTGCTTTCAGGTCACCTGTAAACCAATTTATGTATTTTTAACCGAGTAATGTTGATCTTATTTTTATTCTCAGTAATCTATGGTCACTTGGGAGATCCATTTGATGATGATGGTCTTATTATTCACGCATACCCTGGTAAAGCCCCGGTTCTCACTACAAAGAAAGATGGTGCAGCTGTGTTCAGGATTCATAGACCACCAATAGGCGAAAGCGAGAAAGTTGAAAAAGCCATATCGGTAGAGTCGGTCAAATATCCTGGATTTTTCTTGATTGCGACTCCTGATAAGCAGTTGCTGCTGAAAAAGCCAAAGGATAGTGCAGACAGTAAGTGTAAACATCAGTTCTCGTATCATTTAATGCCTCTTAAATTTGATTTCATTCCTTTTGTTTTGAACTTATTGATACAGGGTAACAGGAGAGAAGAGTATCTGATTTACTACAAGGTGTCCCAAAAAATTGTGCCCCGTTTGTATGGCTACTGTGGAGGAGCTGTAGATTCAGTTGCCTTGGTTTTTACACAGTTGCTTAGATCAAGCTTCAACTTAGAGTATGAGATCCTCTTTGAGTTAATCTAACGCATGGTTGTTGATTAATGGCAGAGAAAAGGCAAAATAATTGGTTGGTTCAAAAAAGCATTTCTGTTGTTCTCAAGCAATGTTAAAATAATGTAAGTTTTCGAAGAAAGAGTTCTGGCATTGTATTAGAATTTTCACTTCATTTTTTAAATGGTAGAAAGTGCCATCTTGCAAAAAGACGACGCAGCTAATCTTTTAAAAGACTGCGATGCTAGATCCCTCCCTTTGAAAACTTACTTTATTTTGACATTGCTGGAGAACAACAGAAGTGCTGTTTTTGAAGCAACCACTAATTTCACCTTTTCTCTACCATAACCAAAAACCACGTGTTAGATTGACGTAAACAAGGTTTCAAATTCTAAGTTGAAGCTTTACCTATGCAACTGTGTAAAAATTGAGATGATTGAATTTACAGCTCCTCCGCAGTAACGACACAAACAGGGTACAATTTTTTTGGGACACCCTGTATTAGTCTCGTTGAAAGGAATTAAATGAAGCTTCAGTACATGTTTACAGCTTGAACTCAAATATGTGTTAATGCCCATTTAAATGCTTCAAATAAGCTACAAAACAAAAAGACTCCAAAAGAAATATTCTCTATCATAAGAATTTCATTCATTGAAAGGCTAGAGAATAATGAAAATCTCTTGTAAACTGATTGACCTAAAAACTTTGAAAGATCAAGTTTGCGCAAGATCAGAGACCATTCACTCAAGTTGGTGTACAGGAAAGCTTCACGGTCTGTTTGAAATTAGTGTATCTGTTGAATTGCTTCTCGCTGTTTTCTGAGCAAAGCAACTAAGATTTTAGAGAGCAAATTACTTTCTGTAAGCATTGTCTACAATCTATGCCATAAAGTTACTTCAAAACTTAATAATCAAGAACACATTTCAGACCCAGCCATCAACTCTAACAACGCTGCTGCATCAGTCTAGGTCTTTGCAATTCCTGCAAAATCTTGCTACAATAGACCTTTAGCTATTCTAAGAAAGGGCCTGGAACGAGTGTTATTTTTAAAGATATTCGTATGCGGCGCTCGATCGATTGGCGTTAGAGCCTCTATCATTATTGTGCTCTTTCGAAGATTCTCCAAAATGTGTCAAGATATCATTCGATTCTGATTCTTTTTCAGAATAGCTGAAAGGTCTGTTCGAGCCCCCATGATTCAGTGCGTACTCGAATATTGAGAACAAGTTTGTCAACACATTTTCAAGAATCGTAGAACGGGGATAAAGACGACAATCATGTTTATAATTAATCAATATTTCGACATATCCAGTGGTAAAAAAAGGAAATGTAGGCCAAAGGCCTAAAATATTCTGTAATTTATAGGCCTAAAATTATTAGGCCTAAAATAATTTAAATTGTAAAGTGTTGGAAAAACCAAAGGAAACGACTAAACTCTGCTTTTCCGCTTGCTCTTTCTTTTGTCCTCTCAGCCAGAATTCGTCAATGTTGAATATGAAGTGCTTCTGCTGCTAATGGCTTGTTTCTTTCTTCAGAGCAGGGCGCAACGTTCAGACAGCATTTGAAAGTTCGCACGAAGTTCTACATTTTCTCAGTAGAAGCACATCAATATGACTTCATGTGCAACGACAAAGATCCACCGTATCCAATGAGAATTAAAACAGATGATGATACAAGATTCTTCGCAGATCGGTGTTCATATGGATTTAAGGAATATTCAGAACCTGTTGCTAATAAAAAGATGATAGAGCAAACTGGGAGAGGGATTAGAGATCAGCCCACGCCAGGTTTGTTCATTATTTTACAGAGCACCATAAGTCCTCGATTAAGCCCCGACCTTTGAATCTCCCAATCAATCAATCTATCTATCTATCTACCAATCAGTCAGTCAATCAATCAATCAATCAATCAGTCATTCAAAAACTTTATTAATGTGTCAAAATATTTAGCTTACATGCTAATTGGGGGCACAACAGAATGGCATATGAAATCGAAATAAAATGCAATAAATAATCTGTACTAGGTGTACCGAAAGGAGCCATCCATTCCCAACAACCCACAACAAATCACTCACCCGACCACCCTGGAGACCCATAACCCGATCCCCAGCCCTACTACCGGATCAGATGTCACAACTAGCATCGAATCCTTTCCCTCCTCAAACTGTAACAGGAATGCTCATATGCTCACTCATCACGTGCACACCTTGGATCACGTGACATAATATCACGTGTATTTCGTGCCACGTGTATTGTTACGTGTCGTTCCTTATTCATTTATTTCTGTTTGTAGTCTTGTAAACTTTTAATTTATTCAAAGAAACACACTCATTATGTCCAAGAGCACAAATAAGCCCCCATTTCATAACTAATTTTGACAAATAAGCATGTCTTTAATTAGTCCTTATTGCATTATGGGTATTTGAATTCCACAAAAGGCTGAATTGTACACAGATTTATACATTCTTTGTCTTGTGTTACGTTTATTATCGTAAAGGTTCAATGTTGCATTTTTCATGTTTCTTTTCCTGTGAATTCTAGTTCAAAGCTGACATTTTTCAGTTTTTTAAAACTTTATCAGCTTGAATCGTAGTATGCCAACAAACATCTACATTATTATTTAATTAGTTGCCCCCTCGAATATGCCCTTGACAATGATTTGTATATCAGTTTAGAAAATGTTCCCTGGAGGGAGCCAGTTTCCAGTGAAGACCCACACAAACTTGTTTTGCAGCGGGTCTGTAGCAAAGCGAAATGAGCTATAAAGGTAACCGTGATTTACATGGTGAATTCTGTCGAGTTCCTAAACCTTTCATGGATTTGAGAAGCCAACCCACAGTATACTTTTGTCCATTCGTTAACCTTATTATTTATGAGATGTATCATAAACCATTGCAAATGCTTCATTTAAACGACAACTTTGAACCCTAAAATATGAAACACTGGTGCCTGGGATCCTCCTTTGTCCTCTTTTCCATTATGCATTCTGCAGTTCTTTTTATTTTTTTGAAGATCCTCCACAAAGTGACAACTGACCCAACTTGACGTGTAAAACTCCGAAGGTCATTCCCTTAAACCAAACGCCCTTACTTTCTAAGTTTTTTGTCGAATTTTCATGGTACCGTGACCACATTTTCCTGGGCTGTTCGGTGCATACCCCAACCGAGAATTATCGAAAGAAGAAAGATTCAAATTTGGTTGAAATCATGTCTACTTACCGGGATTTTTAAAACTTTTTCTCACAACTCATGTTGTGAATGTAAACAACACCCTCCACTGCAAAGGAAACCTGCTTTGCTGATTAAAGAAACTATGTAATTTGCCTTCATAAATATTTTTACGTTCCTCTCTTTGACGGGGCAGCTTGTAGTAAAGCCAAGATATCATATCTTGGTAAAATAGTCATTGTGGACTATTTAAGAATTGCATCACAAAGTTTTGGCAATTTGAACTTTGTAAGCTGACAGGCTGCTTGGATTTTCTTGTGTCCACTTGCTTCAAGGCCTTCAAGGGCTATGTGATCTTTAAAAGTAGAATTGCTAATGGAAAATCCAAGAGACAAAGTTCTTACAACACGAATGCAATATGGAAATCAGTCAGAGAGCAATGGCACAATAGATTAGCAAACAAGTTGGGACAAATACGTCAAATCTATGACAGACAGCTACGTAAGTGTTTTAAGATTACAAGCCTTCTTTTTGACACTCAACTTTCATTTGTTGCATATTTATGTGGATATTTGGTTGTCCATTCAGGGCGTATTCTTCTGGGCATCTTCTGAAAACGGTAGAGTCGGTAGAAGATAAAATCCCATTCTGTTGGTACCCTTCTACCGAAAACGGTAGACTTCGCAGACTTTAGATCACTTTTTGCAAAAGCCCATTCTTTTGGTCATTCTGTTTTCGGTAGACTTCCGAGAGATTTTTGACGTATTCTTTTGGGCATCTTCTGAAAACGGTATAGTCGGTAGAAGATAAAATCCCATTCTATTGGTACCCTTCTACCGAAAACGGTAGACTTCGCAGACTTTAGATCACTTTTTGCAAAAGCCCATTCTTTTGGTCATTCTGTTTTCGGTAGACTTCCGAGAGATTTTTGACGTATTCTTTTGGGCATCTTCTGAAAACGGTATAGTCGGTAGAAGATAAAATCCCATTCTTTTGGTACCCTTCTACCGAAAACGGTAGACTTTACAGACTTCAGATCCTTTTTATACGCCCATTCTTTTGGTCATTCTGTCTTCGATAGACTTCCGAAAGATTTTTGACGTATTCTTTTGGGCATCTTCTGAAAACGGTATAGTCGGTAGAAGATAAAATCCCATTCTTTTGATACCCTTCTACCGAAAACGGTAGACTTTACAGACTTCAGATCGCTTTTTATACGCCCATTCTTTTGGTCATTCTGTCTTCGGTAGACTTCCGAGAGATTTTTGACGTATTCTTTTGGGCATCTTCTGAAAACGGTATAGTCGGTAGAAGATAAAATCCCATTCTTTGGATACCCTTCTACCGAAAACGGTAGACTTTACAGACTTCAGATCGCTTTTTATACGCCCATTCTTTTGGTCATTCTGTCTTCGGTAGACTTCCGAGAGATTTTTGACGTATTCTTTTGGGCATCTTCTGAAAACGGTATAGTCGGTAGAAGATAAAATCCCATTCTTTTGATACCCTTCTACCGAAAACGGTAGACTTTACAGACTTCAGATCGCTTTTTATACGCCCATTCTTTTGGTCATTCTGTCTTCGGTAGACTTCCGAAAGATTATTGACATATTCTTTTGGGCTCTTCTGAAAACAGTAGAGATCCGAAGCTTCGGAAACCTGTTCCTGAAGCTGGCAGACCCCTGAAATATCACAAAGAGCATTGTTTCGTGAATGAACAAGTTTTCAAAAACATTCGAAGGAACAATGACACTTGGTAGATTCTTTTCTCTTGGAGTTTGCATTGCAAAAGTACATTGTACTGCAGTGGCTTCGATTTACTCAGCCGAACAACAACATTCGAACTCTCATTCTGTCAGAATTGTCATTCTTTTGGCATTTTTCTCTGCGAAATCTGCAAACTCTACCGTTTTCAGAATTCGCATTCTTTGGTAACCGAGCTTTTTCTCTGCGAAGTTTACCGTTTTCAGAAGACTTCGCAGATTTCAGATGCCCAAAAGAGTACGTTCCAACTCATCTGCAGCCAAATAGGTAGATTTATGCAATTCTGTCAATGTCACATTCTTGATAAAAGTCTGAGTTTGTGGCACACAAAATTTCACAACTTCTTTCCTCTTAAACTTACGATTTAGTACGCCCTACAGATTGTCGTATAAAAATTTTGGCTTGTATATATAAAGTTGGAAACCTTTGTTCTCTGTCTTTTATTTACATTTTTTACCAAATTGTAGCAAACGTAAACCGCCGTCAGTGACTGGCATCTGCAACGAAAACTCGTATCACCGATGATAAATTTTCCAAGAAAGACTGCAAGGCTGGTTAAGGTGCGTTGTATGTTTTAAGTAAAATCAACGTACCGTTGAACGAAGGATCTTAACTCAGAAAAGTTGTTGAAGCGATTGGATAAGCAAGGATAAGATAAAGGATACAGGTATGATTGATACAAAGGAATTTGGCAGCCACAAGAATACATTTCACACCTTCAACCCAGTCAACCATAATGCTTTGCTCTCAATGTTTATTTGCTTTGATTGAGCGCACTCAGAAGTGTTAGCTCAATTGGGCTAATCGCTTTGTCTTCTCCGAAACCTGAACCTTTTGTTTTAAAAAGTTCGCCTTTGCTAATTGGCTCATCTTGCATACTTCCAAAAATTGATTTAATAAAGAAAACAAACCAGCTACTTTTAGACCCCGTCCCTTGTTTTCCTGTGATCTTTAACTTACTGATAGTCGAGAGGCATTCATAATGTTACTCTTATAAAGTGGGCCTATTTTTTCAAAATGGCCTTAACCAGTGGGGGTTCTCGTACACTCAACAAAATCGCTTCAAGGTCTAGCCTAAACAGCTTGAGCATAGCCTGCGCTCAGGGTTTCTGGCAACTTTGCGGCTTTGTTTGTTTTGAATTACTGATTGAGAGAATTTCATTTGTATAGAATCGCAAATCGCTTTGAGTTCAGGTGTCAACAAAAGCGACTGATGCTATTGTCTTATAAAATCCGTCTTTGTTATACTGACCCCGTTAACCAACTCTTGTTAGTAAACACAAATCTATTAAGTAACGCAAAATTCGTTTGCACAAATGGTAATGTCACGAAACCTTTCTTTAATCGTGACAGCTAGAATTTTTGCAAAATTTGGTTTACCAGCAAAAATAGCCATTGTTATTGGCAACATGTTATTGACGGTTGCTTCGTGCCTGATTAACCAAACGGGTGGCGGAATTTTTCAAGATCACACCAGAATTTAATCAAAAGGAGCAAAAACAGTTTTAAATATGGCGATAAGATGAAGTTTCTTGTCTAAGATTATCAAAAATGTTGTTAATTTTGTTATCGACGATCCTTTGGGTTGGCGTAGAAGCTGGCTGTGAGTATTATCAATATTTTGTTTGGTTTTATCATTTGAATTTTGCAACAGTTGCAATAAAGTGGGCCTTTGCAATTGTTTGAGGTGAATATCGTAAGCGTGAAAGAATTAGCACGCTTGTTAACTTGGAAGTTGCATCTGGAAGGATTGTGCAAGGTTAAAAGGCTGTATTTGCAGAGAGCAAACGAACATAAAAATAACCCGTTCAATTTGAAGTAGCACACACACCATGAACTATAGATAGCCAAAGAAATAAAGCAGCATCTGAGTGTTCTCTTTTTTAATTTATAGACAAGCCTATTTACCATTTCCCATTCCCTCTGCCACTTGATTATCCATAACTTGTAGATACGCATGTAATTTTCTTCATTTGAGATAAACTTGCAACAGATTGATTGAATAGGCCAATTGATGAAGCGACAAAATGCTCATATGGAGCGACTGTTAGAAGCTCCGACGCATCAAAAATGATTTAGTATCTCATGTTCGTTTAGATGTGGCATCCGAAAATTTGTTTTGTGCAAAAATTGCAAAACTGTATGCTTTTGATGTATAACTGTGATCAAGAATAACACGGAATTTTAGGATATAAATGATGAGTTATTTACCAGTGCAAAGACATTTAACCATCTTTCGTAATATTTGATTTATAGATTAATATTTCAGTTCTGAATATCGCCTAGTCTTAAAGTCCTGTTGTTGTTAACACAACTTTGGATGTTTCATGTGAGCACAGTTAAATGCTTGTGATCTTTCGCTCTGTTTGTTTTGCCTGTCCGAACAATTTCTGTTCGGACGTTCTGTTCAGATGCTAACTCTGTGCAACAGTTTAAGAATAAAATCAAATGTTGGATTAAAAGGCTGCGACTGCAGACTTTGCAGGCAGTACATTCCTCGGCTCGGCTTTTTATAGTTTTACACTATATTTAATATGAACTTTGTAAATTGGTATGAACTTAGTAATTTTAAATTTAGTTTAGGCAAATAATTAAATATGAGATATGATATGGAAGCTGTCATTTTTAATGCTGGGAAAGGGGTGGAAGAATTTCGTAGACCAATAAGAAGATTTTCTTACCCCTTGTGCTAAATTCAGTAAAATTTGACAACCCATTTCAAGACAGCGGCAAGTTTTGTACCCCACTATTGAGTTACGAAAATATAGAATGCTCAAATGACGTTTCGCTTTCGCTTCATCAGAAAATCATTTTCTGATGAAGCGAAAGCGATACATTAGTTGAGCATTCTAAATTTTCGAATTTCTTAACTATATTTATATACTTAATAGAAAGGAGCTTATGATTAATCCACTATTGAGTTATATATCTTGGATTTTACATAAGAACTTAAACACTAAGAGATGGAATCTGGACATAAAATGAATCAAATTGGAACAAATGAAAGAGTCATCAAAATACATAATCATCATCAAAGTTTTCCAGTATCTCTTTCCCAGCCTGATAAACATAGCAGTAACATAATTCAACTTTTTCCAAAAAATTTCTTTTTCTATTTCTATCTTATCTTTTTTGCCCATGGTAGCCCCTCAGTCGAGAACTGATTTATAGGGGGCCATGCTAAAATATACAAAAAGATATTCAATCAAAATAACGTTACAAAGTAAAACTAATTGATAACATAATTACAATTGTTAAAAGAAATTTAAAGAAAAATGTAAAAAACGAAAAGGGAGACATCGTTGCGAAAAATGTAATTTTCATATAAGCTTGAAGTGCATTCCAAAAATTTCTCAACCCATTATATGAATTTTGCGAAAATGTTTGATAAGCAAATAAACCGAGGCTCAAAAATTTTGGTACTCCTCCAAAAATTCTTCCACCCTTGCATCCAGCTTTAAAAGTGACAACTTCTTAACAAGTATGAAACATATGTAAGACTTCCTATGAGACACCTTTGGCGTAATCGTTAATTGGCATCAAGCCTTTAATACTCATAAACTTCCCCATTGACTGTAGATTCTTAGCTATTTTATTTTCTTTGCAGCAAAAATTGGTTTATTGGCGGATCCTGAATTCAGGAAGTCTGGTCTGACAATTATGGTAAAGGGTCCGCATAAACGCCCATACCTTGCTAAAGATTATGATGGCAGTGAGGTTTGGAGAGTACACAATCCACCGATCATTGGAACTACGGAAGTCCCCAAAAAGGGTGTCAACATCGAGTCCGTTAAATACCCTGGCTATTTCTTCATGGCTTCAAAAGATAAAAATCCGGTTATTTCGATTGAAAAGCCGACAGACACTGACTCACGTAAGTTTATTTTCAGCTTTAGTCACAAAAATGAATTGGTGCTGGGTGCATTTTGTTGACGAGATGTGAAATAAGGCTTGCTGTGCACGCTCCTCTCCAGCGTCCTACCAGTTTCTTTCCTGCATTCCTTATGTCGCGGATGTATTTCTTTTGCTTAACCCCCGTTTTTCCTTAAGGGGCTAGGTCATGTAAAGAAAAAACTTTTTTCGAAACAACGACTGTGCACTATTTTTATAGGCCAGAATGCAGAGATTTTCCACTACTTCTTTTCAAAATGACCTTGTGCTGTTTGAAGATAGACTCTAGAATTTCGTAGAGAAACAAACGAAACACTCATATGCTGTACGATTGCAGAGATATTAGTGGATTTTTAGAAGTAACTTTATAGTGGATTCACCCCATCCACTAAAATTTGTCCATAACACAATGGCAATGTGTGGACAATAACATAGATTATAGAGGTTTGTTTCCAGTTACGTGACTCTGCCCGTTTAAAGTAACTTCAAAACCCTTATTTTCATAACTTGATTGTCTAGTAGTTTGTATGTGTTGTCATTTTACGAAATCCGACATATTCGCAAAAATAAAGAAAAAAGTCTTCCTCCTTTTCCTTTTGCTAACTGAGAAGACGCTGCGAAGGAGCGTGGCCTGCAAGATGCTCCAAACAAGAGTATACAGATTTCTTTGACGTAGATACTTTGTTTTGTCGGTATTTGTGCTTTGAGAGCTGAAATACCAAGCTTGAAAGTCCAAATTTGCCTCCTCGTCCAAACCAGAGCTTCGTAGTTTTAGCCTAAGGGGTACTCTTATTATTACCTAACAGGGGGTTGCATATATTAATGCCGTTTTTCTCTCTTTCCCCAGAGCAAAGAGCAACCTTCCGAGAGAACTTGAAAGTGAGAACTAAAGCATCAATATTTTTGATGGAAGGCCATGAGTATGAGTTTGTTTGTAATGAAGGAGATAAACCATATTATCTCCTCATAAAAACAGACGATAATTCAAGATTCTTTGCTGACCGATGTTCATATGCGTTATTCCAGTTGACAAAGGATGAAGCCGCTAAAAGACTTGGCAAACCTGTTCCTAAGTCTGGTAGGAAGCCAAACGGAGAATCTGCAGGTGATGTATGGTAGTACTATCATAGACTTAAAGGACAAGTCCGGGGTTGATAAATCATCGTTAAAAAGCAACCTTACCAACTGCTGAACACCAGTCATGAGTTCTTTCCAAGTTTTGATGCCTCTAACTTTCATAAATTGGTTAATGAATCTTCGTAAGTTAGGCTAAATATCATCATCATTTTGTATTTTGCACTAGCGCGAGAAGGCGTGATAAGGACTAAGGAGCCTAGCAATGTGAGTGGTATAATATCAGCACATTTTGCAGCCTCGTTCAGATCAACGTGAAGTGACGTCATATAAAATGACATAAGTTCGCACTACTTAGCAGATTGAGATATGTAGTTTGGCAGATTTAAAGAGAAAAAAATTGAAAAAAAGTACTACACACCATCCACAACAGTGTAATCTCTTGAATAATCAACAATTATAACAACCCTGGACTTTTCCTTTAACGCCCGGTATTTCGTTCGCTTGACAGAGGTGGAGGAGCTTTTTTCTGGGAACCATGGTTGGGAACCTGAAAAATGTCTGCAGAACTTTTGCTGTGGATAAAAGTACTAAAAGCTTTATCTTTATGTTCGTAACGGCGCAGGGCTAGAAAAGTAGCCTCGAGATAAAAATTTCTGAAAAATTTTCTCAAAGCAAGGCTGTGATAATATCTATACGACACTATGTGCAACTAACACCTAGTGTTTTCTCTATGAATGCCTGCAAATATTGTCTATGAAGTCTACAAACAGACGATAATCCAACAACTACATTCTCAGGTTCCAAATTTGCCCCTATCTGCTGTTAAATTTGAAGCAACCAGCGTTTTTGCTTGGGGAATGAAAATGCTAGCGAATTTATGTATCGAGCACTGAACAGCTTTTGTTTGAGAAGAACGCACGACCTTCCTGGAGAAACGTTACCTCGTTTCTGTTCGCTCCGCTGTGGCTCCGCACTCTCCCAATTGAAGGACCTCACAGACCGAAATGAGGCTGTTGAAAACAAGATGGCAGTCGCCGGTCGAGACAAGTCAAAAACGCGAATGGCAGCAGACTGAAAGATGCTAAATCGACAGGACAACGGAGAGGATGGAAAAACAAAGAGCACACAAAGGTAGGCCTGACAGTTCTGATTTTTTGCAATAATGATTAATCAAATAAGAACTTCCCCGTTTCCCAAAACCCATAATCCTATTTAATGCCTGTTCCAAATGTGATGATTATTCTACAACAACAACAACATTAGCCTAGACAATGAAACATGTAACAACCGCCTATTGTTACGACACAAAGACCAGTTTAATCTTTTGACCTGAGATTTGAAACAGTTTCGAATTTGATTGCTACTGTCTTCTAGGCAATGACTTCATAATTCAGCGAAATGTTGGAAAAGATAATTTTCATATGGCTAATGCAAATCTTGCTGATAAAAGGTAAAACTTTTGTTTTATTATCTAAGCCCATTTATTTCTATCTATTTTCTTATCTTTTTATGTAGGTTTTTCTTCTTTAGGCCCCATGGTTTGCTGGTAGGTAGCTGTTTTTGCATGTACAATAATGAATCTACCTGGTGAGTTACGATTTGAAAAATTCGAAAACCTGTTAAACAAGCCAATTATTTTACTTTTTAAAGCCGAAAAACAATCAAAAAAGTTTATATGCCTGCAGACCAAGCCCTCTTGATATGACTAAAAAATTTCTGTTTGTGCAGTCTCTATCTTTTTCTAAGATATTGACTTTCAAATTTATTTGTACATTTGTACGAATTTAATGCTTGGCTGTTATTTCCAAACATATTCCGAAAGCAGCATTTTCTGATACCTATACGTCTAAGATTGTAGAGCATCAATCAATTCACTGTGGAGCTGAGATACATCGATTCATTCCTATATTTCTATGTATCTATTTGTCATTGCGGCTGTAGCCACTTCTCGGAAATTTCGCTGTGTTTTGTTTAGGCTTATGAATGCGACCGGACTCAATTTTATCGATGTACTTCGATGCTTTTAAAGTAAATTAACAGTGCATATTGTCTCAGTCAAGATTTGCTGCCTTGGTCAATCTATTTGTTTGCAAAAAACCTCATTATTTTGTTACTTAAAAATTTAGATTAAATACTAAATTCCTGTTTTGATATAAAACTTACTTGGCAGATGAGTCCTCTATGTCATATTGTTATCGTTGATGTTAACAAGCCTTGACACTTATGAATATGAACTCAACAACGATGATTTCTCATTTTTTAAATAAAATACTTAAGTCAATATCGCTAACAGATACATGGCTGTAACTTCGAGCTGAAAATAAACGCTTCTGACAATTATCAGCGATTATATGCAAAATGGATCGTCGCTTGTTTTCTAAGTGTCATCAAGTTTAATTTTTCTAGATTTCGTTTTTGGATCTTTTCTTGTATATTGTGTTCAGGTTGAAACACCTTGTTAATGCCTCTAAAAAGTGACAATTTTCATTAGTTGGTAGAAATTGGCAAGGAGACAAAGACAAAGAAACAAGACTTTGAATCAGCACATTAAGGCCTTTCGAAGTTGTGTTCTCTACAGAGTGTGACTAAAATTTGGTGACACTCTGAATAGAACATAAGTTCGAAAGGCCTTAGTGTGCTGATTCAAAGTCTTGTTTCTTTGCCTCCATCTCCTTAGAAATTTCTTAGTGTTTTACCTACCAAACATAGTTTGTAGAAAAGTTGACTTTTTTTCATGATTGCTATTGATTCAAAATTTGGATAAGTACCTTTTGCATAATTTAAGAAGACTTAATCTCACTGAGGCTTCAAATTAATTTTCAAGATTTTTCTAATGATTTAAAATGCACGATTTCGTAGATTTAGCCAACGATTCAAGTTCTTTATGTGCCAAAAAGCTGGTCAAATAAGCATAGAGCGATGAAGCAGAAACTGCGGATGCATGTGCGAAAACTTGCACTTTTGAGCCCCCCCCCTGATTCCCTGCAACAGATCCCAAAATTCGGCGGCACCTCATATTTTGCTCTTTGGGCCTTAAACCTTTGATTTTTCATTTCCAAAAGCTTATCTATCCAAACACTTTCTTATCTCAAATTGCTCGATGACGTCATTTAACGCAGTTTCTGCTTGTCGCGTAGAGTTCGAATCTTCGCAAAAAGTGAAATTGAATGTGTAAAATGTCATTGCCTAATTCTATCAACTGAATAGATTGAAGGGAACTTCAGATTTTTCGCCATAATTCCACAAAGAACATTTCCGATGCCATCATTATTTTGAAATTAGAACGTTTTCAAGTTTTATGAAAGGATGTACCAGGGGAGTTATCGGAAGCTTTGGCAAAGATGAAGAACACCAAAAATCACAGACTGATTAAGAACAGTCAGTATTACCAATTGAAGAAATACTCAGTTTTTGAAGATCTACAAGATGGTAGCAAGCCGATGTCTGTAGCTTTTATGGTTTACGATTTAGCAATTTGATCACGTCATAATTTCATAACTAGCAGAATGAATTTTGTTAGCTACTGTAACTCTGAAAATAATGTAGATAAGATAAATGCTCTTTCTGTAATTATGGCAAACGACATTAAGTTTCAACAACAACAAAAACAATAGTATGGCGTCGACTGGTGAGGACCGGAAGGTCGAAACATGTTTTACAACTGTTTTATAACTGTTTAGTTGACTTTAAGTGTGTCGAAAGAGTATGAAATATTTTATGTATTTTTTATTATGCACCTCAAGTTTCCTTCCATCTGTTATCCAGTTGCAAGAATTAGGCAATATCATGGTACACATCTACTTTAAAGAGACACAATCGTAAATTTCTTGTGTCTGAAAATCTCAACAAGATCCCCCATGCTTAAAGTAGAGACATTATGCATTCTGAGAATATATTTCAACCTGATTTCACACTAGGCTGTTTGGGTCGTTAAGGTTGTGCAGAAAGACCCAAAGGACAAAAGACTCAAGCGCTGAGTCTTTGTCTTTTCGGTCTTTTTGCACGACCAGAACGACCCAAACGACCTAGTGCGAATCAGGCTTTAGTTTTTCGTAAGACTTCTGGAAGTATGGGAAAACAGTAAAAGGAAAGGAAGAACAATGATTTATACCCACACTTTTCGGTGGGACATGGGCGTAGACAAAAGAAGGACAATAGACTAATTCTCACGTTGTAAGATTTAAGCACAGTGCTGGTAAGGTGCAATTATTTCTAAAAAGTTTAGGTCCTTAATGCATCACTTCAAAGGAAACATTCTACCCCAAACGGACTGTTCAAATCTCAATGATTTTTAAATCATCCAAACTACCTTCCTACGCCTTGTGACTATAGTTTTTGCTCATTTTGTTCCATAGGTGAGCCAGTGTCTTATGTTCAAATCGACAGCCCTTTTCCTCATAAGGGTAAACTGAGAATTCACTGCGTACCGGACAAACGATGTTCGTTCAATGGCCACCTTAAAGGTGACTACATTTTCAAGAAGATAAGACCGGCTTTGGGTGACCAGTTGGTTAAGCCTCACTTTCGAGAAAGAGGAGCTTCCTTCGAATCGGCCAAGTTTCCAGGCTACTTCTGGATGATGGAGGAAGAAGGTGGCCAGAAAACGCTATATCTTCGTAAAGTCGACATGTCATCTAAGGAACAGAGTAAGTATAATTATCCCACCAAAGAAGGAAAGTCTACCTTTTCATCAGGAAATATCTTCCCTATCAAGATTAATATGCACCTACATTTCCCGATTTCCCGGGAAATATGCCCGGGGGGGGGGGGTGGGCTACTCCAATACTTGAATTGACGGGACAGGGTATCATGTGGAAGGACATTTTTTAGAGTTCTCTGGAAACAATGGATAATGCATACTTTTGGCAAAATTTTTATGCGACAGGGTATACTTTTGGGGTATTTTTATGCGACAGGGTACAGGGATGCGACAAGCCCTTGAGAGTCGCTGCGAGGGCATTTCGTTAGGTTAAGTTCGGGAGGCGGAATTTTGTTGCAGTTGGGATTCAGAAATGGAAGCCAGGGCCTAACCAATGTACGATGCTGTAGCGGAATACAAACATTGGTTCGTTTGGATCAGTATTGAATCATTATTGTTGCGAGGTTAGTTCAGACAGCACAAGAATAGTGTCCGAACTGCCAATGGTTTTATTCAGTCTGCTTACAACTTTGTATATTTTCTCATAGAGATCAAAGCTACATTTACGAAGCAATACAAAGTGAACACAAAATCCGATATCTTCCAAGTGGCTGGCCAGCCGTATTTTTTCCTCTGCAATGAACCAAGAGATGGCATCTACAAAGGTGGCCTTATGTACATTGGAATTGATGACGACAGCAAAAACTTTGCTGACGCATGCTCATACAGATATGATGAGATGAGCGAAGAAGAAGCTGTCAAGGAGCTTAAGAAGTACCCCGCATCGAAAGATGGTGAAAGCCCCGGAGGAGGAGCACCCGGAGAAGGTAGCTAGGTTTCTGCTGCTAAATGGTCTTTCGCAATGGGATGAATTGGAGAAGTCGCTTTACTGAGATTCACACTATGCACGCATTTATGATGTACTGATGAACGCATATAGATAGCAATTCATACACACACTGACAGTTTGCGCGCAAGCATGCATGTTACCGCACCACTGTACGCACATGCGAGTACCTTCACTTACTTGAAACCTTTGCAAGTAGTAGGTCAGAGCAGTTGCTTTACCACCATTCATATGCATATTTTATGTACACGTAATTATGTACACGCGAGAAACCTCGTTTACACTCACTCATGCACCTAAGATACGCCTGTACACAACTTTTTTATGGACACACACGCATGAATACACCCACGTACACACACACGAGTGCATTTATATATGCATATCTAACTCACGCATGTAAACAAAAGCCTCCTGCACGCACATACTCTTCCATGTAAACACATGCACTTACGCGAACATTCTTGGCTATTTGCATCTACGTCTTAGTGGATAGGCCTACTTGTAAAATGTGCACTTACAACCACATCAATGCGTTTATTTGCAAGCAAGTGCACTGCTGAATCTAAGCAGGCGCCCTTACGTGAACACCACTTCATGTCTCAAAACCACACGCTACTATAATATGATGCATATACACGCTAAAGTGATATGTGCTGATTACCGAAGTCCCTTGTTTCCTTGCGGTTGAAGTTTCTTTGAGAAGGAATTACAATGAAACAGTGAAAAAGATGGCCATGCCTAGGCCCAACCTCAGCTTTCACCTTGCAGAAATGATATGCAGCAAAAGCCGTGTCTAACCATCCATGGTAATTGTATGGGTCTCTGTTCACCGACCGATTTCATTCAAGTCGAAGAACACAAGGGGACAAGGAAGTCAGTCATTAGGTTGCATGTGATATGAGTTATTAAGTCAATCAATCATGCAATCAACTAATCAATCAATCGATCAATCAAGCTGGAATTATGAAAACGAACGTATTTGCTGGTTCTGCTTGAGAAATTGCTTCAGTTCGTAAGGTAACTGTTTTACTACTTTCATTAGTTACTGTAATCATTTGAAACATAATTAGCTATCTGAGAGGCAACTCACCCCAAAAATCTCGTACAGTTTTCTGAAAAGCCCCAAAAAAAATCTTTAAAAAAACGTCAAACATCTTCAAAAGATCTTCAAAATCTGAAAGAAGATCCTGAAAATCTTCGAAAATCTAAGAATATCGCAGAAGTTTCTCCCAACAAATGATAAAAGTTCTACAAAAAAAGTCCTCACGCAAAATCTTCCAAAATTGAAAACCTTGCAGATACATAAATTTCAAAGTCTTAGAATTATTGTAAATCTCAGAAAAACTCTATAAAATCTTTGAAAAATCCGAGAGAATTTTAATATGTACCCCAAAATCTCGCACGCTCTCTTTAGGGTGATTGTCCGTCGTAATCAGAGACTGGTGCTCAGACAATCAGGCATTTAATTAAATTGCAGGTTGCAAGTTCCCACCGATTGAAGTAGAGCGGACATGACATGTCATACCTGTCTGTTTAACTTGCCATCTTGAGAGCGATGTTTAAATTTGCTGATCAGGACTGTTTCGCTAGATCTCAGGTTTCTGTCGATCTGGACACCTTTAAAAATGAACAGCTTGGAAATCAGAGCAGAGATTTAATGAACTGAGGCGTCTAGGTTTAAATCATCTGCTAACGATTATGGTTCATTCAACTTTAGATTGATTTAAGCAGAAATTTTACGATTGAACTGAACTGAACTTTTTCCCGTAATCCTTTGACACCTGGTAAATATATTTGTTCTTCTCGTTTATGAATAATGTCTGAAAGTCATTCCTTAACTTCTCGTTTTGGAGAGCGTTGTTCATTCATTTGCTGTTTATCTAACTTTTTCTGAGGTATTTTCCACTTTTTATCCCAAGAGGAGTTTCGCGAAATTCCCAAGAGAATTTTAAGAAAGTTTCGTTCAGTTTTCAACAATAGCCGTTTTATTTCTGTAAGACCAGTTCAATCTTTTGACCTTACATTTGAAACAATTTTAAACTTTTACAGCTGCTGTGAACAAGACTTCATAACTAAGCGCTATGTTGGAAAAGATAACACTGATGTGGCTTTTGCAGTTATTGATGGTCAAAGGTAACATTTTTTCTTTTCTTCTAAAGTAATTCATTTGTATCTATCAAATTTGAAATGCCTTCATTGGCATTTGTTGCTAAATTTAGGCCATGTTTGTACATGCATAGCAGGAATCTACCGGTTAAGTCAAGAGAAGTTTCGGCGTTTGACAGAATTTACAATCGTGTGAATTCGCAATTAATCTGGGCAGAACATGGCTCATTTTTGTAAGAGGACGCTAAGAAATTAAAACTTATTTCACTCAGATTTCGAAATCGTTGATGGTTTATGGGGAAGTCAGCGTGGAAGCCGTTACTCGATTCTAGCTGATCTTCATCGGCTTTGTCCGGCCATAAACTGAGCTACAGTTTGTTATAATTTGTTGATAAATCCACGATTTTGCTCATCCCTAAATGCAGAAACTCTAGAGCCTCCTAGAAAATGGTAGGCTGCAACATTTGCACATTCCAAAGTTCTCAAAATCAAAAGCATTGAAATAGCGATAAAAACAGTATACAGCAGAGAACTTCGAAGACTAAGCGTTTCGGGCCCTTAGTAAGAAGTTTAAGAGGCAGAAAGAGTTTCACTGTTTTCACTGCTTTCAAAGCGTGCCGTCATCGTGTAAACGTAGTCTGAGATTCGAAAAAGAAAACCTCAAGCCGCAAAGGATTTCAAAAAAATCAAAACGTTGCAATATCTTCACTTCAGTCCTTCCGTCATTCTTTCTATCTGTCTGTGGAAATATGTTAATCCTGCAATTCGCTTGCTATAATTAACCTATCTTTATCACACAATAACGAAAAGGTCGGAGGCGATTTCATCAAAGCCTTGTTAATTGTCTGTTATTCCATAGAATGAAAACGTGTTTGTCTTACTTTGTTATATCTTGAGATAGTAGGCGGGGGACAAGCTGTGATTTTGTGATGCATTGCTAACAGAACTGAACTGACTGCAAGTTTGAGAGGTTACGAGACAGGATGAGGGGCAAAAGCATCTTGTAATGTCAACAGAATGAGAAAGGCCAATTACTTTTATTTCATTTCATATGTTGGTGCAGTCTGTTCCCATTTCCCAAAACGCCCCACTCACAAAGTAATGTTATTGCTGGTCTGTAATATTTCCTCTTTTTTTCGCCTAGGTCGGCCAGTCACTTACATTCAGTTCGGTAGCCATTTACCAAAGAAGTATAAAATCAGAATTCACTGTGAACCGAACAAGCAATGTGCTTTCAATGGAGACCTGAAGAGTGATTATGTTTTCAAGCAGATAAAGCCAGCTTTGGGTAGCGAACTGGTCCAGCCACAATTCAGAGAAAAGTCATCGTCTTTCGAGTCAGCGAAGTTCCCGAAACATTACTTAATGCTGACCAAAGAAGGTGGTAGAATGAAGATTTTCCTTCGTAAAGTGGATATGTCATCGAAAAAGCAAAGTAAGATCTTATTGTCCCAAATTGATCGCATTTGAAAATCTCCAGTTTTTTATTCGAAGGTAGCAAGGGTGGATTTGCAAAGCAAAGGATTTTAGTCTGATGAAGACAAAGCAATATGGCAGCGTAGAGAAAAGATTTCACTCATTCTGTGCAGTCAGCCACAATGCTTCTCCTTCTCTGTTAATCTTTGTTTGATTGAGTGCACTCAAAGCATGAGTGGTAGGACACAATTAGTTTGGATTTTTTGCCTACCTTGGGATGCCAGAAGATTCTCTTCCTTGACATTGGCAGCCTTTTCTCAGCCTTGTACTTTGGCCTTGAACTAAAGTGCTCCGTCGCATGTGCTTTTCGGAATGTTTGGGCCTAAGTCTCCCTTTGGCATCTCCTGCACATTATTGTTCGATTTCGAGGCCCTGCGTAGAGCAATAATGCGCAGGAGATGCCAAAGGGCAACCTAGGCCCACCGTTGTAATACTCACAACGCTCTTTTTTTTCTCATAGAAATCGCTGCCACGTTCACAGAGCAATATAAGATTAGAACAAAAGCTGATGTCTATCAAGTTGCCGGTCAGCCGTATTATTTTCTGTGTAATGAACCAAGAGAAGGCAGATACAAGGGTGGACTCATGTACGTAGGGATTGATGACGACAGCAAAAATTTCGCTGACGCATGCTCATACAAATTTATGGGGATGGACGAAAAAGAAGCTTTGGCAGAGCTCAGGAAGTTTCCTGCATCGAGAGATGGTGAAGGTAGCTCGCTTTTGCTACTACCAGCTGCTACATTGCTTCATGCAAGAGAACTTTTTAGCAATGGCTTTGCCACGCTGGTCGACGCATTTGTCGTGCAGATATAGCTACTTTTGCTCGTAAACGCATGCACGTGTACATAAACACAGCTGCTGCCTCTTGAACGCATAATGTACGCCTCCTTCTTACAAATAAATCGCCTTTTGCAGGATTTTACTTTTGGAAAGTAGATAACTTCGTATATGCACATGCATTTCTTGCAGGCGAGTAAACATGCGTGTGAACACGTAAACGAGTACGTAAATTTTGGCGCAATCAGTCTCCAAACTACTGACATATATCTTTGCGCACTTACGCACACAAAGCTCAATGGCATCCACGCGCATTTATGCACACACAATTCCATCATTACATGTACGCTTATCCCTTATCCACGTACTGACCTATACTCATGCATGCACGTACGCGCGAAAAGCAAGATTTCATCAGTACATAGGCCAACTCTCGCAAGGGCAGTTGTATTCATGTCTTTGCCAAACAGTTTGCAAGGTCAACAGAAGAGGAATGCCATGACAAGAACTATATGCCAAGGAGTCCATCAATCAGTCAATCAGTGGATCACAATCACTCAATCAACCAATCATTAAACCAATCAATCACTTAATCTATGGACTGATTGACTGATAAAGCACACAAACAATCAATCACATGACTAGACAAACAATCAATCAGTCGATCAGACAATCAAACGATCTGTCAGTCAATCACACCATCAACCAGCTGATCACATTATCATACGATCACATGATCAATCGATAAACAATCAACGTAGGTGGAAATATGAGGATATGCTTTTTTCCGATGATACAACCCAAAAACTCTCCAAAGGTATTTTTAACTTTTAAATTTTGATAAACGTTTTTTTTCCATTTTTTGTTCGATACTGTACTTGGTCCCAGACATTTCCTCGATTCATTTCATTTTACAAGCAACTTTCATTGCCCTATCTTACATGTTGTATTTCGTTTCGAAGTATTATTTTTGGACCTCATACTTTAAGAGAATATGGACTTCAGATACTTGCAGCTCGTGAAATCATTACACGGGGAATTCGAATGAACTTAAAGGAAAAAATGAAGTAAAACCATTTCAAGGAAATGAAAAATAGCTGAAAAGTATGAGGAAGCAAAGGTTAAAAGTTAGCTAATACATATAGGTTTCAAGAAAATTAATTTGTTTGTTTACAAGTGTTGTTTTTTTTATGGTTGTAAATACCTTTCAAATGCCATTCCTGAAAAAGTATTGGGTAGCACTTCCTGTGGATTCTTGTGTATCTATAATTTTCCATTGAATCATTTCCCGGCTGTCTTCCTGATGATAATTTTGTTGATTTCTTAAAGTTCTGAACAGGACTTCTGGACTGTTTTGCTTTCGATGCCTTCATCGCGAAATGAATATCCGAAAATGTTTTTAGCAGGTAAATCCATTGTTTGTCATTACACGCTCTTACTCGCAACTTCTGATCTTTTACAGGGGAAGCAACAAAGTCACTCTGGATATGCATGATTGCCTCCACTAATTACGGCTGCATCTCCTAATTACGGGCTAATCACGGGTGTTATGTCCTAAACTTGTGCAGGTATGTCTTAATTTGTTGTTTCTAGATATCAATAACATCGATAAGCAGCCTTACCCCCCGCCGTCCATTTTAAGGCCTATGATGCAGAAGCTAGAAAATGCTCAAATCCCCCTTTGGATAAAGAGATGTTTTTGATAGAACCTTACTCAGTTCTGAATCGAAAAAAGATTTCTTTGCTGCGTAGCATAAGCAAGTCCTTCGTTATAGGGGACCTCCCTTGCTCGTGTTCATCGAAGTAAGGGAGAGATTATCGATTTGATCTTAAGCATCCGAGGTCTGCAAGCGCCTCTGTTAGGTAATGGGACCTCTTTACACACAGAGCTTTTGTCTGGCAAGTTTTGTTCAAGAAAATGCCTTAGTTACAGTAAATCCTCGCGTGTAAGAACCTACTTTTTTGAGAGAGAGGCTGGGCTAGGTTCTTATTTCAAAGATACTAACACTATTTTCAAGGTATAGAGGTCCTTATTTAAAGGATACCTTCTTTAAAGGAGTCTAAGAGTCTTATTTGTCATGGAAGGGTTTTTTATGGACCGAATAACCAATTGGGGAGAAGAATCACACTTTAACAACCAATTGGCACCATAATGAACTTCATAGCAACAATCAAAAATCAACTTTGCTACCCCTGCAATAACAACATATGTTTCATGATAAACAGGTTCTTAATTACAAGGTGCATAGTTTAAGAGAAACAGCCTCTAGGTTCTTATTTTGGTAGGTTCTTATTTGCAGGGATTCACTGAATTCAACTCTTTCCTCAAACTTTGTACAAGAATTGGCAGCAAGGGCTGTGAAAGGATGTTTTAGCAATGCATGAGACCTACCATCGAAGAAAAATCACAATAAAGAGTATCTAAGAGATAAGGAAAATTATACGTCTGTTTGCTCTAAGTGTGAAATGCTATACAAGGTAGACAAGTCTATCAGATGCGCAAAATAAACGACTATTTTAGGCCATGAATAAGGAGCTAACTTGATTTGAAATGCAATCATGATACGCAAGATTGCATATTGTTTATTGCAAATATTTTGACACTTTCACAGGCTCCTGCGCACAGCTTCGAAAACGCTCCTCCCCTGAATGTTTCCAACGCTGTACAAGGACATGGTTCGCTGCTCTTGGTAATAAGCGAAGGTTGTAACGGGTGTCACCTAAATCTGTATAACGGGGATGTTACTATGCATATTATCATAATGCTAGTACTTGAATGATTTTGTATTCCCCCGGAATTGTCTGATTGTATTTCGAGTAGCATATATTTGAGTTTGAAGGGAAAATTGTCTAAAAATTGTCCCTTTACTTGCTTGACAGCACATTTTAATTGTACTTGGCACAAACGGGTGTCATTCCATGATCTTTAAGAAATCTTCTAAGTTAGATCTACTAGCCTTTGCTATATTAGAGAGTTTGTTGACCAACCCCCGAGGCGCTTTCCTCGTAGTTGCGCTAGAGTTTAGCATTGTTTTTAATGAAAAAATTATTAGAATATTGCTTAGGCCGGGAAATATTTTTTGCAACTTTGAATGCCTTAAAATGTAGAAATGTTTACGAAAAGAGCTGAAGGATGCTTTGGTTTTTGTTGTTTATGCTGCAGTTTTTGCTGTCTTATGGTGAGGTTAACATTATTATTGTCCGCGAATGATGCATTTAAGTACAAACTGTACGCAATTTCAATGAACGCAAGTCAGAGAAGGCACAAGTCTTCCGCATCGAACCACGTACTATATCAGTTATTATTGAGCGAATACTTTCAGGCTTAGCGAAGTGTTAAGAAGGTAGGATGTGTATTTGAATGTCAAGTCTGAACTGAAAGAAATCAGAAATCCAAATATTTACCATTAAAGAAAATTGATGTGGGACGCAGCTAAATAGAGGTAATCTATGGAAAGGACAGATAAAACGCCCACGCATTCTATTATTCCTTTTGCTAAATAATATCCGCATACGTGTTGAAATCATTAAATACATATAGGCTGTCAACTAACTGCAGTCAATTTTCAAGATCTAATTTCTATTTCTCTCATTTTCTTTGAAGCAAAAGATTACCAGTACGTACAAATCGGTGACCCCAAAGACCTTGGAAAAGGATATTTAATTGCATGCAAACCATTTCAGCAATGCAATTTGACTTCGAAATTTGATGGCGACCAGGTATTCAAGATGGAGCACGTTGGCAAATCAGCGCTAGAAGTTGATAAAATTTTAAGCAAAAATGCCGTGTCATTTGAATCAGCCAAATATCCTGGTTTACACATTATGGAACGTAGGAAGAATGGCAAGGATATTATCATGCTTGATTACACGGATCTAAGTTCAAAGTCTGATCGTGAGTACTCAGTTATTTTCTTTATGATCTTTGTAGCAATACACTGAAATCCGCATAAAAGAACCCCCGTAGGTTACTTTAACAACCTGAAATGGCTCCGCTAGACTTATGATGATGAGTCTCTTGCTTCCCTATGCTCTTCGACATGATGATGGCCCTTCTGTCAACAGAGACTCATAATATTACTTCGAAAAATGCGGCCCTATTTAGGCCCAAACTCTGCGATTCCTTGAGTACCAATTAGATTGCGAGATCTATGAATTACTTTGGTTATGTTGTAAATGTGATAGAATTTTCGATTTGAGTGAAGAATTGAAAATACCCTCGCGAGATTGAGATTCGAAGCCATGATTCCATCATAATTCCATTGATGATTTCAGAAAATAGGGCCAACTTTTTCACCGTTTCATTATGAGTCCCTGTTGAACAAGGTTTACCGCAGGGATACAAGAGACTCGTCGTCATAACTCTAGGCTCGGGCGCTCCTATACCGGGTGAGGCAAAAAAATCTTACTCGTTTGGTGAGCTTTGGAATGAAAAATGTGATGCTGTTGGTGTTGTTATTCAAAACTGAAATGTCAATCAATCAGTCAAAGGCCAACTTAAAATTTTGTTTGGCAAAATCGCTTATCAGCTGGACCCAGAAGTTTGGAATCTCATATAAACAGTGGCTGAAATTTGCCTCGCCTGTCAGCCCCGGGTCTGGCAGGTGAGGTGTTTTTCCCCGCAGAAACAGACCCTTACTTTTACTGATCAAAGACTCATTGTCAACCATTAACCATGATCCTTTGTGGGCTGAAGGAAAAGCAGGACAAGGAAGAACTTGGCCAAAAACAACTGTCGGATGATACACATCTTCATTGACCCTTTATCCCGGGGCCCTTTATTGGCCTTGCTTTTTCAATATAACTTTTACAGTTTTTATCTATCTGTTACAGGCCTGGCAGCAACCTTCATCAAACATTACAGAGTCCGAACTACGAGCATTGCTTTTCAACTTGCTCGGACAGGACATTATGGTTTTATGTGCAACGATCCTGTGGAAGATGGTGGAGGCCTTCATTCAGCCATAGATGATGATACATATGACTTTGCCGATAGATGTTCATATGATTTTGTCAAAGTTCCGGGTCAAAATATGAGTGGTATGCTTGTGATTCCAACTTGTAGCGCGCTCGGAAGTTATACAACACAAATAAACAAGTGATTTGTGGTACAAAATTTTAAGATATCTTAAATAGCAGAATCATCATGATAAACCATGAGCGATAGGACACCCAGTGTGTAGCAGTTTAAATTTATATCAGTAGCGAGCCACCTTAACTTATTGTTTTTTGTGTCTTGAACTTGTTTTTACTTCGTACACAACCACCTTTCAATGTTTCGTAAGTTTGAAATCTTCACTTAAGGTGGCTCACTACTGAAAATTTCAAAATTACGAAACATTGAAAGGTGGTTGTGTACGAAGTAAAAACAAGTTCAAGACACAAAGCAACAATAAGTTAAGGTGGCTCGCTACTGATATAAATTTTAAACTGCTACACACTGGGTGTCCTTTCGCTCATGGATAAACCCACGGACGCAAAATATAATTGTAACCTGTAGAGAGAATACTATCAATTCCTGTAGAATAACAACAATCAAAAGATAGAATGAAGTATTACTTACTACAGAGAAAACTATAAAGCCTGCGAGCAAATCAAGTAATCACTTACCAACAACGTCATCTCGCCAAATTGTTTGCCAAATACGCGTTTGGTCGCACACTCTTCAGTTTGGTTCATGCGAAGAACCGATAATGACACGACCGGGCTGTTTTATACCCAAGAAACAAAAGACATTTGAGTATCACGTAAAAACCACACCTGAGCCACTAATTGGCTAATGTCTTAAAGGCACAATGTCGTGGTTGTGATTGGCTAGTTCTGACGCTGAAATCAAAGACAAAGCTCTGGCCTTTGAGTAATTACCAAGCCTTTATGCTCTTGGGTCATACTTTGTTTCGAGAATAAAGGGAATCAGAACATTTATCATCCTCCTGAACTTCACTGTACAGTGAAATTACTGAGCCTTGCCTAATTCTTTTCTTCTTGATTGTCTTGTTCATCCAATCAGCATCACGGCAGTGTGCCTCTAATTCAGTTGTGTTGTCGCGGAGGGAAATCTGATATTGTGCAATGGTTTCTTATTGTTACGTATGGAACTTAGCTGTCACACAGGGGCAAATTTTGCGCAAAGTACCTTAGCAATACATGAGGAGATTATATTTCTCGGCGAGGACGAATCACGCAAAAGGAATCACAATTTTTACGTTAGGATGGAATATTTTTATCATGCAGTGTTGCCCAAAGATCACTTTACTATGCGTGGAAATCACAGGTTTATGTTATTATTTCTATTGTCATTGTCACGTCATTTGCTCACTCTAGTGATATTACTTTAACATTGATGACCGATGAAAAATGACATTGATGTAATAATATTATTATTTGAAAATGACGTAATATTAGCAGAAGAAGTAGTTCGAGAAACTATGATATGCTCACAACATTCTGAAATTATCTTTTGCTGAAAATACTTGTACTGATAAAAAATAAGATAATTTCTATAGGGATATCAAATATCTCAGGAAAATAAGCAGTTAATCTAGCCCATGAAAGACTGTTTAAAAGGTCAGCAGTTTGTATATCCTGGCTTAATCATTCACCTTTAATCAATGATCAATTAGAGCAATCAATAACAAATCACTTTTATTGCAGATATGCACTTTTACAATCACCGGCCTAATCCACCTTCAGGCCTAATTGATAACCGTCCATCAACAACCAACCAGAGCGATCGGCTGGTTTTTGTGATTACCAGATTGTCTTGGTAGCTTTATTATTGCTCGTTCCGGTAAGACAAGTGCTTAATCATTCACCGTGAATCGTTGATCAACCTGGTCAATCGACTGGTTTATGATTACCGATCATCTTAGTAACTTTCATTGCTGCTGTTGCCCGTGCATTTTATCAAAGCTATGCACCAAAAGATGAATTCCGCCAGAAACTAAGATCTTTGGTAAAGGACAGAAAACTTTGGACGTGATCAGCTGAAGTTTAGCAGTCTCATTAGTGAATCGTTTACTCATACAAGATACTAAGCAACGCCTCTCCTTCACATCTTCTTCTGCCTTTGTAATCAACAAGGCAATGCCAGTAAAAATGTTTGCTGGGATATTCTGGTATCACCTATTCATTTGTAATAGATAAACATTCACAAGGGCGACTTGTTTACACGCTTGAGTACTCTTTGCTTGCTCGTACCTGGCAGGGGGCTCTACCTTGATAGGTTGGCCTAAAAACCTGTGAGTAAAATCAAGCAAAAGTACATAATTCAGTTTAAAATTTCACTCTTCAGCCGTAAATCCTTTAATCAATTCGAGTATCATGTAAAGGCCTATAATTTCTATTTTTCTGAGGCCTCAGAACATAATTTTTCTATTCCTTGTCTAATGTTGTCAGTAACTAAATTTTATTGACATACCCCCTGAATTTACATATCTTTCATTACAGGCAAGGAAATTTGGTCAAGAAGATGCAAATAGTGCATTTTTGGGTGCAAATATAGAAAACAAACAAACTTTATTTTGTACAATTAAAGATGAGATTGCAATTGTTGGTGAACTGGTTTTTTTCTTCTGTATTTTTCGTTTATGGTAAGTACATTTTTGCCTGATATATTTTTGGAAAACGTTTCATGTGATTTCTTCCTCGAGTAATGTTCTCCAGTCAGGCCATAGTCCGTTTCTAAAAATAATTATTAAATAGAACAGAGTAGGACAGAATAGAATAGTAACTGGTGATGAAAAGAGGAAAGCCAACTAAAGCGAGGAATATTTGTTTTCCCAACGTAACAAATTTTACTTCACATTATGCTTGCAACAAAGAAACAATTGTTCAACTTTTTCAAAAGCACATTCTGTGGGAGTTAGCGTTTTATTGGGTTATGTGATGTTGGCTGACAATCTTGTCATACATGCAAAATCCGAAATGCCTGTCACACACATTTTCTACTCCTGCTCTCGCAGCTTCTTCACTTCTAGAAGGCAGATTTTCCCCTGTTCTTCGAAAGGGATGTTAAGCAAGGGGTTTCCTTTGCCCGATGCAACAGGTTATTAGTCCTAAGTCCTAAACAAGCTAGAAAGGACCCAGACATCTTTTCCGCTTGCTAAAAAGTTAAGCGATGAAAAAAGATGTTATTCACTCATTGTTTTCGAGCTTGTGTATTTCTTTGGAACAGAAATGTCGAGGAAGAGATTCATTCAAGGCATAGAATTGAACACACGAATCGCCAGAGGCTTGTGAATTCAGCTATCAGCTAACCATGGGAGAAATTGATCAAAACCTGGAACCATAATCGAATGTTAGGAACTCTGTCCTACTAAGCTTTATCCTGCTTTTCATGGCAAACCAAACATGTCGCTAAATCATTGCATTGTGATTCAATGTTTGTTTTTGCTGCAAGCAGCATAATACTTCTAATCAATAACTTCGAACTGGATTCTGCCTGTATGTTTGTCTTTTCACGAAAATTTTTGTAAACCTAATTTTGGTCGTCATATGACATCACTGCGGCCACCGTGGACATTTACTCATTCACAGAATAGGAGCTACGCGTATGATGTTAATATCTTATTTTTGCAAGCAGAAACAGCATTATTTGCATGGTCAATTTACTTAATCGAAATACAATATGCCAATACATTTTTCAGGCAGCTATTGCTATTTTTGGAGTCTCATGATTCGAGACTTCTAGAGGATCCTTACATGAAGCCGTTGCTTGCAAGAATTGCTATTGACGACAATTGTAAACATTTTGATAAATGACGCAGCACTCATTGACTATTGTTATTGCTAGTGACAAAATGTAATATTTCCTTTGTCTAGGACGTGAGAGTGACAAGTATGTCCAGATTGGTGACCCTTTGAATCCATCCAGTGGACTCGTGATGCACTGTAGGCCAAAGGAGCAATGTTTACTTTCCGATGAAGATGATGGAAGCATGGTGTTTATCAAACTTGCTGATGGCTTAGGCGAGAAAGATGTTCTCCCAGTTTTTGAAAAAGATGCATTTTCTTTTGAGTCTGTAAAATGGCCTGGTCAATATATAACTGAACGAATCAAAAATGGGAAAAAGATTATCACTTTGGATAAAGTCAACAAAAGAAAAAAGGACGAAAGTGAGAAATTTTGCTATTTGCAGCTATGTTTTACCCTCGTAGTGTCCGTTGGTAAACGCAACTTTCGTTATATATAGTGTACGGCTAGAAGAGGGCCTAACTACTCAAAGTAACAGGCACCTGTGTGGTCTTTTGCGCTTTTCTTTTCCAATGCTAACTAGTCTCGCCCACCACGGCATCTTCAGCGTAACTTTTGTTATGAATTGCAGACTGAAGACGACGATCATCTTGCTTTTCATTTATTCATTTGATGTATCTTTATTTAATTCTGTTTCGAAATAATCAGTGAAGACCTAAGGCCTAAATTGTAAGACCAGAAATCATTTTAAAGGGCTGTCTGGATTGTTTCATATCAACCATGGTTCGTTATCAACATGTTTGTTTGTTTTGTTTGTTTTCAATTTATTTTGAGTGGGCTTGTCAGGATTTCTAGCTACTGAAAGCTAATTTAGGCCCACTATGCATGCCGCATCCAGGCACGGGACCCCTAGTTTAACATCCCTTCCGAAGGACGGCGAGGTGAGTTGCGAGGTCAGGCCTCAGTGGTCACCCATCCGAAATCTGACCTCACTCGACCAAGCTTAACTTCAGTCACCTGACGAAGACTGCATAAGCCACTCGGCCACTCACCCCACTTGTAAGAGAAAACAAGCTATTTGTAACCATCTCGTTGTTATCGTCAAATAAGATAAGTACTTAGTAGAAAGTGCCTTTTGAAAACTACAGGGTATCTAAAAAATGTGCCCCGTTGTTTACATGGCTACTGTGGAGGAGCTGTAGATTCTATTATAATGGCTTACACAGGTGCATAAATCAGGCTTCAACTTAGAGTTTGAGACCTTCTTTGAGTCAATCTGGCACCTGGTTGCTGATTTATGGTAGAGAAAAGGCTACATAAGTGATTGCTTCAAAAACAAAACAGCACTTCTATTGTTGTCAAGGAATGTCAAAATAAAGTAAGTTTCAAAGAAAGGGTTATGGCATCGTATTAACATTTTCACTACATTCTTTAAAAGGTAGAAAGTGCTCTCTTATGAATAGAAAACACTGCGTACCATTTAAAAGATTTAGAAAAATTCTAATACGACGCTTGAACTCTTTGTTTGACAATTTCCCTTATTTTGACATTGCTGGAGAACAACAGGAGTGCTGTTCTTGAAGCAACCACTTATTTTGCCTTTCCATTGCTATAAATCAGCAACCGCATGTCAAATTGACTCAAAAAAGGTCTCAAACTCTAAGCTAAATCTTGACCTATGTAACTGTGCAAAAACCAAGATCACTGAATCTACTGTTCCTCCACAGTACCCACACAAACGTGAGCATAGGTTCCAAATCTTTAAATCTACGAAAAAAAGCGGGTGTAAAATTCATTGACCTATTTCTTTACACTGAGTGACTTGATAGAAACTTTAGCCACTTCTCTATGATTCTACCGTTGGACTTTTCAGAAATCTTGAATATTCGTCGAAATTAAAGCCTATTTTATATGTGAGCTCATTTTATAGTGTGACGTCATCAAATTTCTAAATCACCAACTAGAAGAGTGAAAGAGTTTTGCTTGATACCATATTGTAGCCATCCATCATCTATGGTTTTCTTGAAAATTTTTTGATCTTTCGTCAACAGGTTTAGAAATTACGATTGTTTAAAGCTTTTTTCGAAAATTTTCTTGAATTCTTAGAAAAGAAGAAAAACGCTGTAATTCTGAAAATATTGAAGATTTCAGAACAATCCAACGGCAGATTTACTGTAAAATAGTTCAAGTTTCTTTGGAGCGATTCAGTTCAAGGAAATAGGTCGTGGAATTTTACACCCAGTTTTTAAAGATTTGAAACCTATGCAACAAACGTGGCACTACTTTTTTGGGACACCTTGTATAAAGACGAATTGGAACAGACAACTGTTGAAAGTTCAGTCATACAGAAGTGATTTGAGCTTTTATGAAATGAGATTCGATGTTTCTTATCTGACGATACTTATTTTTCCATCAAATAGGACGATCTGCTACCTTCATCAAGTTATTCAAAGTTCGCACCAAAGCTTACATGCTGCAAGTTGGAGGAAGATATTACAATTTCGTTTGTAACAAGCCGAAAAATGAAAGCTATCGCATGTACACTGGAATTGATGATGATTCTAAGTACTTTGCGGATCGGTGTTCATATGGCTTCTTTGATATTCCGGAACATCAAGTCAAGAAAAAGCTTAAGGGTCATATCAAACCAAAACCAAAACCGGCACGGAAACCGAAACCGCAACTGGAACTGGAGCCAGGTAACACGAATCAGACATACAGTTAATGGAAAGGTATTTGTCTGAGTGCGCCCTCTGACATACATTCCAGTGTCGTGACACATGAGACTTGGTATCAGATTGTTTGATCATGCGCGAAATCATGTGCTCTCTGGGAAATAAACAGTGTTGGATTCGCAGCTGTGTGCTCTTTGTCGATTGTGAATGCGCCTGCTTAGTTATATCACAGTACCAGGAATTTTAATTTAGCTTACCATTACCCGCCTCCTGTCCCATCCTCCTGCCACTCCTTCGCAATTCTTACACATTCGAGCGTTAACGTTTTCACAATTTTAAGACGCAAGTGAACTGCCCATAAACACGCATCCACGTGTGCTTCACCGCAGCGGCAGCATTCGAGCATATCAATGCGAGCGCTTTCGACGTTGTCTGATCTATGTCGAGTTCTGTTGCGCCTACACAACTGGGTCACGGTACCATGTATCATATCCTATTTCATACAGTCCTCTCTTACAAAACCTTCTGGGGGTACCACTGAATAACAAGTTGTACTTGGAATGCTTCCATCTTCCTAATTTACATTGGCAAATCCCACATCGGCTCAAAATCCTCTTTTCCCATCGTATTTTCTCTTTTCGCATTTTATAGAAATCATTTTTAATTGACCTTTGATATTTTGATTTTGCTTGACATGTCTTGAAAATCTGCTTTCGTAAACCAGAATGACAATACTTAAGACATGTGTTCACAGTTATTCTTTTTGACATGGTCTTCCTCACCGAATCTCATTTTCCAATTTCATGGGTTGCCCAACTCAGGACAAAAATTTGAAATTCGATATTTGAAGCAACAGTATTCAAACGATTTGGAGAAAATTTTCAACAGTTTTAGATAGTTCGTTTACATTCAGCTGAAAGTATCATTTTATGAAATTGATAAAGCGTTCCTCCTACTTTGACGAATTTGGATTGAACTAATCTTCAGCAGTTTGTGATAGTTCATTTACTTTTAGCTGAAAGAATCAGTTTATAAAACTGTTGAATCCTCCCCCCCCCCCCTCCCCTTACCTTCATGAAACGCTCAACATCCTTTCTTGGGTTCCTTTTCAGATAATTTCAATCAAATTTTTATCAGTAGAACCTTTCTTGTAACGCTCCTTATCTTTTGCAGATGATGATGGAAAGCCTCCCAAGGGACTCCCTGGTGGACCTGATGACAAAGGCGGTGATGGTGGCAAAGGAAAATTCGTCAAGCTCTTCATCCCTGGACCCCCTGGAATCAGGCCAACTCTTGGATTGAAAGCAGATTTGTTCCAGAAAGTGAGGGTGGGCATGCCACCAGATCAGTTCATAATAAAGTCACCTGGGCTAAACGGAATCGATGGAACATATTCCTTTGAATCTGCGAAGTATCCAATGTTTTATCTGCAGAGGATTGGAAGGGATATTTATCTAGAGGCGTTGAAGAGGAATCAAGATTTTTGTAAGTATGAATTATTTCCCTTTTCCAGGTTTCATTGAGAAGTCAACAAATTTGTTTGGAATTTGAACTGAAATTTGTTTGTAGTATGAGATGCTTTTGCTTTCAATTACAGCGTAAAACGTTCATTGATTATACAAGAAATAATTACTATCTGAAAACCAGATTAAAAGAAAAATTTCTTCATTTTGAGTGAAATGCTCGCCATTTTTTCAGTTAATATCATCTTGTTGTGATAACTAAACATAGTGATGGATTTATAGTCGTGTGGAGAAATTTTTTTTTGCAAAATGGTTGACCTCTGTTCTTAAAACATCGACTGGAAAACGAAGAAATAGTCCAAGAAATGAATGAATTTTCATGTTTTCGAAACTGTTTTTCGGACAGTAAGCATAACTTCAGCTGGCCATGTAACATCTCAAAGGTAGCCAAACCCTTACAGCTACATGCTAATACTGTAGTTTGTTCTTAACGCTTTATTTCAGGAAACCCTATGCGATCTTGCACGTGAAGTTCTTTCTGGGCCACCCTGTGCACGAAAACTTAAAAACATGTGTGTGCTTTTGTATGAGGGCTGAGGGTCGATATTGTCCTTTAAGAAGGAAACTAAGCTGTAGATTTCATTCATTTTTTCATTTTTCATTTAATATTATTTATACACAAAAGAAACCCTTCAGCAAATCAAAATATACAATATCTAATTACAATGATAAAACTCTAAGAATAAAAACCTAAAGCCCTATAAACCTAATCATTGCTGTTCTTCCAGGGAGTTGTGTTTGAGAGTCTAGCTCTTTAGATGCGTTTTTAGTTTTTTGCTAAAACGATCTAATGTCGCTAGCTCACGAATTTCGGCAGGTGTATCATTCCATAATATGAGAGCTGCGTAATGAAAGCCTTTTTTGGCAAATTCAGTCCTATATCTAGGGATCTGGAGATCTTTACAGTGCCTCGTATTGTAGGTCGAGTGAAAAGATCTCGGTTGGAATTTATCCCATTGGTTTTCAGGGCATAGTCAGTTCATAATCTTGTAGGTCATGACATTCCGGTCATAACGGAAAAGATTTTCTACGTTCAACCATGAAGTCGACCAGCCATCTTTTATTCTTGCATTTGATATTATTGAATAGGCCCGGTCTTGAAGGCGTTGGAGAACAGCTATTTTTGTTTTAGACAGATTACCCCAGATGACATCAGCATAACGTAGATGACTCTCAATTAATGCATAGTATACATTACACAGTTGTGATTGCGGAACGACATTTTTCAATTTTTTTTAGAGCTTTTGTAGAGCTTCAGATGCAGCTCAAACAACCGTAAGGAAATTTTGTAAACCTTTTGCCCAAAATTCCATTTATTTTCAGACTCATCAGCTACATTCAAAGCAACACCATATATCAACAAAAAGAACAGATATTTTATCAGCCCATATAGTCTACCTGAATGGTTCCTTGGCCATCTACACAACCCTCCCTTCTACGTCAGAGCCATGTACAACAACAACACAGCCGAATTCGATTTGGATGTATCTTGGGTTCTCAAATACCAGAAGGAAAAGCAACTATTTGGCCTAGGCACTCATCACGACTTATTCCAAGCCTTGATAAAGTTACTCTCGCTTGTCCACGGTCCATTGAGCGCCGGGCAGGAATCTGCCATCTTTCAAGCGTTACATGGCAACACTGATCTGACGGAGCTTGGCAATTCAACTGCAATCATGCAGCTATTGCAATCACAACAAAACAGTTTGCTGTTTTCGCAGCTCGCAACGATCAATGGTTTACAAGGCATCCAAACTCCTCAGTCTCCACAGGCTGACGCAAGTGTACTCAGTGATTCAACAACAAACGCTGGATCCGTTGCGGGTTCTACCGCTGGAGCTGCTGCCGGCGGCACAGGTGGTGCTGGAACGCCAGGTGCAGGAGGAGCCGGTGGTGCAGGAGGAGCTGGTGGTGCAGGAGCTGGTGGTGCCGGTGGAGCTGGCGGAACTGATACGGACAAAGCCAAAGCGACAGGTTCGTACTGACAAAGTCTCTTGCTGGTTGATTAGATGCTGCAATCATGCTAGATTATCACTGCTGTATGCCCTTGTGGAGGAGAAATTCATACTGCTCAACGAAGGAGGTAGCGAATGTTGAAATTTCCTCTGCAGAACGATTTAGAATTTTGCTCTGCAGGAGCACATGAGTGATTTTTGCTCCGCAGAGGCACACGATTTGAAGCATTACTGCAGTATCTAACCACACATTGTCTGTCTCTTCATCCAATTTTCTTAAGTCTGCAGAACCTTTTGATTGATGCTACCATTTTCCGTCAGATTTTGCAATAGATTAGACCAAACTTTGGAGGACTTCGCACATTCGCAATGCCTTCTAGTAGGCAAGTAAGTAAATACAAATTTGCCATAAAAAGGATTAAAAAATTCATAAAAATTGAGGAAAAAAGAAATCTATGATTACAAATGTACGCCATGATACAAATCTAAAAGTCGAAATGCAGTTTAAAACACCCCCGGTGTAAAAATTTGAATTAAAATGGTGTGGATGACATGAAAAGGTCAATGCGACCTTGTTTCCATAATGGTCCCCTAGAGGTGTCTATTAGATAAAAGTTTTCACAAAAGAATGGAAAATGATATGTATTGCTCGAGGCCCCCCCATAGTACCCCTGGATAACGGATTCACGTGCTGATTTTGCATTTTTCACGCCATCACGGACTACAAAACAGAATTTTCACGATCACGTTGCAGAAATTTTAAGAATGCTCCAGCTCCAACACACCAGGGGTGCGCAGATTATTTTTATCATGCATTTTAAAAGTTTTCAAGCTAAGGCTGCAAGTCAACCAGATAACTGGGGGTCCGGGGGCTTGCCCCCGGAAAATTTTGAGACTATATCCTTCACAACGTCGGAAAACGGCATTTCTTGTAAGATTTCATGGCGCAATCACGTGCTTCAAATGTCCATTTCACGAAATAACGACCAAATTTTTGGCAAATCACGCTGCACGACATAGTCTTCGATCACGAATTCACGAGTCTAAAATAACAAAATCACGAAATCACGCGCCTAAATTAGCCTAATAACGCTTCACGTACAAATATGGGGGGCCTCTTGCTCGAAGACTGACGGTGTTGTAGCATTTTCAATATTGTCGATGGATACCTCTGTACAGCTTTTAGAAATTCAATAATATATATAGGGGCAATTTTCTTGATTTTGAAGATCTTTAAAGAATCTTTCTTTGATCTCATGCTTGAAACTGTTGGCATTCTTAGAAGATTTAGGTCAGTTTGTAGATTGTTCCAAATTTGGATCCTAGATAGGAGAGACCATTTTGCCATGTGTTTCCCTTTCGAAAAGGTTGATTTAGTTTCAGACACTTGATCTAAACTGCTTTCAAGATGTTACAGTTAGAGTTAATTTGCAGGTTAGCAGCAATGGTCGAAATTTTTTCATTTTGAATTATGGAATGCTTTCAGCAATAAGAGAGTCGAAAAAACTTAGTTATACTTATACACTATAAAGGGTTAGTATTACGATATACATAATATACATTATGCGATACATGTTAAAAACAGTGTCTCCATCTAAAACGTATCTAGAAAGCAGCTGCTCTTCCAGGGAGTCGTGTATTCATTTTCTTTCAGCTCTTCAAGTAACCTTTTAGTTGGTTTTTAATCTACTAAATATCGGGAGCTCTCTGATATTAATGGGACTATCGTTCTAAGCTTTCACAGCCGAATAATGAAAGCCTTTCTTGACGTACTCAAGATGCATGACTAATAGAGTAGGTAACACTTGGAAGGATGCAGCTCAGGAAACGACGGAAACAGGATGCAAAGAAGAAAGAATGTTATTTCATAGTTTCAGAATTGGGTTTTTAGGGTGTAATTTCGGGAAAGTTAGGGCTGTTAAGGTCAGGTATTTGCTTTGATCAACATTTGCATAATTGATATGACATTTGGCGCCCTCCTCTAAACTACACTCGTCACGTTCTCAAGGCGGATTTACACTGTGTGAATAAATTCGTGCTAAGCGAATTTTTCGATGTGAATGTGCAGAACATTTTGCACAGAGGCCTACTTTAGACAACTCTCTTCGAAATTGCAGCAATCACAGCGAATTTTTCGCTTTGTAGACAATTTTCGTCGAAATCACAGGGAATTTTTCGCTTCGTAGAAAGTAGAATCAATTCCTGCTTCTTTGCTGCAAATTTTTACAAGTTGCAAGAACAGTCAATCAAAGCACGTTTTAAACAACATTAGTAACGTCATTTTGGATGAAATAGCCTTTGAAATTAAAAGTGTTTCCAATAGCAACATTCTTTGTAAATCCGCCCTGCTGAATTTCTAGCATTACAAAAACTTTGTTCGTAATTTGAGGCTCTTTAGCCCATCTTTCTGTCAAGGAATAATGACCCTGAATGTTTTTAAAGTTTTCAGATTTATGGATTAAAGATAGTTTAAATTTTTGGTTTGCCCTGCATAGAAATCATGTTCTTCTCTATTCCAGACAAAAAGCCGTCTGTCGAAGTTGTCGTGGAGAAATATGAACCATGGAGTGATTGGAGCTCTTGCAGTGCAAATTGTGGAACAGGTCATCAAATTAGAGTCAGACCGTGTAAAGTCAACGCAGTCGCATGTACACCTTTACAGCAAAGTCAACCGTGTGCTGCTGCAGCTCCTTGCCAGCCGGCAGTTGCAGGTATGTTATTTTATAACTTCCCAAAGTCCCATTGATAATCATTATTCCTTTGTGGCAAGTTCGGGATACTGCGGTAAATCAGGAAGGAAAAGACGTTAACTCTGATTAGCTCACTGATCATCAGGATGAGTGAGTGGGTGGCCGAGTGGCTTATACAATTTTCGTCAGGTGACTGAAGTTAAGCTTGGTCGAGTGAGGTCAGACTCCGGATTGGTGACCTCGGAGGCCTGACTTCACAACTCACCTCGTCGTCCTTCGGAAGGGACGTTAAACTAGGGGTCCCATGCCTGGATGCGGCATGCAAAGTGAGCCTAAATTAGCTTTCAGTAGCTAGAAATCCTGACAAGCCCTCTCAAAATAAATTGAAAACAAAAAATGAAAAGCAATAGGAGGAGCGAAGCGTTTTGGGGCATGCGCGAATTCACAAAGGAAGGATGAAGGGAGAAGATCTCCAACCCATCTGTCTTTGGAGCAGAAAGTTCAGCAGGCTTTGCAAACCTACCAAACCTTCCGTTTAGAGAATTTAGGAGTCAAACAGAGACAAATTAGGAGTCGACTAAGTCTACCGTTGTCATAATTCGTACCAATCAAACACTCTCTACATTATCAAAATACCCAAATGATTCACTAACATTTTCATCTTTCCATTTCAGCTGCTCAGACTCAAGCCACACAGGTAGTCCAGGCTCAAGCTGCTCCACAAGTGGTCCAAGCACAAGCAGTACCACAGGTAGTCCAAGGAAGCCAAATAGTAGCACAAGCTGTCCCTGTCAATCAGCCCTACCAAAGTGGAGCGTGTCCAGCCACATGCAGTTTTGATTGCAATCCAGCATCATGCCCACTGAGCTGCTGTTCAAGTTTAGTGAAGAAACACAATATTGCAAGAGTTAAGGCATCAAAAGGAAAGCATACGTCGAAGAAGGCCAAGGGACATAAAAGGCACCACAAGAGCTAAGAACTTGACGTAGTAACAAGGGCAGAGTTAGTAACCTTTGTTTCAATTGCACCCTAAATAAATGAAAGTCGCAGCCTAATGGCCAGCTTCTGAAGCAAACAGCTAGTCCGATTGCTTATTCGTAGTTAGCTATAGCTATTGATAGACTGATAGACACTCAAACTACTTTTTTAACGTCCATCGAACCAGTTGATACAGAGCTTCCTTGAATCAATTCCGTTCAAAGAAATATGTCGGAGTGTGTACACTGACCTTCATATTGATTTGGAATCCATGTTGTCCGTTATCGTTAATTGGTTCAAACTGATAGATCATTCAAAAGAAACGAGATCTATTGTTACAGAAATTGCCCTTGTTAGACGTAGTTACTTTGGTGTATAAAGAGCGAGGGATGAGCCGACATAGATCATTTAGCTGTTACAAAAAGTTTGAGTCCAAGGTTTGAAGGGAGAGACCTTGATTTTCAGGGTGAGTAAACAGTCAACTAGTTCTAATATCCTTTGCTATATTCAACTGACTGCCATTTCATAACGATTTGTGGCCTTCTCGTATACCTTTGCTTGATTGCTAAATGATCTATTTCGTACCATCTGTACTTTGTCAGATTTTCGAATGTATTAATGTCATTTGTCAAAGAATAGTTGAAAAATCAACTTTTATGTCGTAACGTATAATGCAAACTCATTTATAAGTTATATAAACAAACAATGTTGTCCAGCCTCTGAGTGAAAAATCCAGGAAGAGTAATAACAAATGGTGTTAACAAGTGCAGGCTTGTAATACAATAGCATCAGTTGCTTTGATTCACACCTCAAAGCAAAGCGATTAGCGATTTTGGACAAAAGAAATTCTCTCAACCAAGTATTTCAAAACAAACATAGCCGCAAAGTTGCCCGGAAACTAGTGTGGCAAATTCTCACCTGGTGCGGATGATGGATGGTCTTTAAGGGAAATTATGTGCTTAAGAAGAAAGAAGAAGGGTAAATCTAAAGTTCTCAGTGGTGTGATTCAGAAGCCGAGTAGAGGGCATTACAACTCCTGCATATTTATTGCTCAATCGCAAACAGTTACTCTTCAGCCAAACAGTTACTCTGAATCAAATAAACAAAGTACGCAGGACAGAACTTTAGATTTACCGTTCTTTTTTCGTTACAAGCACCCAACTTCTCTTAAAAACCTCCCTTCGGCTGCACCAAGCGCGAGTTATTCATACTGGTTTCAGGGCAACTTTGCGGCTGTGTTTATTTTGACTTAGTGGTTGAGAGAATTTCTTTTGAATTGAGGTGTCAACCAAAGCAACTGATGCTATTGTCTTACAAGATCTGCCCTTGTGCTGGTGCTTTAACGTCCATCGATTGATGCGGAACTTTTTTCTCTACAACGTACCCAAAATCTGCAAAAATCTGCGTTGGGGAAACTATTAGGAGGATAGACAGTCCTGTACATTTTTTAAACCTTTTACATAAAATCGGATATGATTATGAAAAAATGCTTGCTGAGTACTCTCTGAAGACACATTTTTGTCACGTATGCTAATGCCGTTTGCGAGTTGTGACAAGGTAAAATGTGATTACTCCTTCCCCTGAGAGTCAGTTTCCCGAAGCAGAATAACAGATGTACATTGGCAATACGTGCTGATGGGATACTCAAATCAAATTTTACGATTTATGCAAGTGAGAAATGTTTCACTAGTGGCCTTGCAAGTTTCTTTATTTAGTGATTCTTGTTTTGTTTTAAAACCATCTGCATTGATGTCATCGCAGAAGAAATAGAGAGAGCTACAAGCTCCTAGTCGGGACTAAATTATATTTCTATTTATGTTGAAATAATATCTTAGAGAGTCATGTTGTAGCAATCAGTAGCAATGTCTTTATGTATTTATTTTTCTATCCATTAAGTTTTATTCATTTTTGTGATTGATCTAGATGTAAAATATTTCCTTACGAATCCAAGAAAATAGATTTATACAAGCTGCACTCATTTATGCTATTCCGCCTTGGAATTTCCAGTAGCTGTAAGTTTTACACTAAAAAGCACACGTTATTATTCTGGGAGCATGAATCATCCCCTGATCTCGAGTAACGATGTAGTTATCTGTTAACAACAGATATTTTTCGTACCTTTTCGAGCTGGGAGCAAGTAATATGTGCCGTAAAAGCTCTATTGAGCCCCCTCTCTATAAGCCCCCCTCTCTAATAAGCCCTTCCCCTCTTAGTGAAATTTGAAATAAGCCTATTAAGCTCTCTATTAAGCCCCCCTACTTATGCAAAGTTCAGCATTTGCCAACTATTTCCATTTTCTTAGCGACACAGCCTTCCGTGTTAATTTTGATATGGTATGGTTTAGGATAAAAACTGTGTTGAATTTATGTATTTGAGTCGTAAAATTGTATGTTGATTCCACAAAATATGGGATGAAAGAACTGAAAAGCTACCAAATGTATCCTTGTCACTTGATTTTGTGAATTAAAGCCCCCCTCGCTAGTAAGTCCTCCTCTCTATTAAGTCCCCCTCTGGAAGGTCCAAAATTGAATAAGCCCCCGAGCTTAATAGAGCTTAATAGAGCTTTTACTGTATGCAGTTCTTGTACTGCATTTGTTTATGTTCCTCTGCTTCCATTGGTACTCTCCATGTGGACCTTACATGAATTGGCACTTCTTTCCGTAAATGTGCGAGCAGGCTCACCAAGTTGAATTCAATTGCATATTATTAGATTTATCCTTCTTCTTTCGATGAATGTTCACGTTTTCTCAACAAGCCCCCTTTTTCGCATGCACAATATGTGAGTAAGCCATACAAATTTGTATTTCGCTTAGCTGTTTGACTAATGGTCTGCAGAAACCCGTCTTTGCAGTAGCTAATACTAATCAAATCCACGAAAACAGTCAAAAACTTGACGCTCTAGAGTCTGAAGTCTTCATTTGTGCTTGTGCAAGACATCTTCAAATCAAAATGTCTGTTTCAACCAGCATGCTTCACGAGTGTCGTCTCTTCGTTCTTGAGTGCCTATGAACATGGTGACAACAAAGGTGTTGAAATAGATGGCACGCACCATTCATGCTGGTTGAATGTTGAAACATCTTGTGACTATGGTTGAAGCCATTATTTTTATATCTGATTATTTTTAGAGAATCAAAGTAAGATCAAAACACAACGTAACAACTCTAGCGCTATTCCATACTTTGGGCAGCATGGGTTTCAAATCTTTAAAAAGCTGGGTGTAAAATTCAATGACCTATTTCTTTGAACTGAATTGCTTCAAAGAAACTTGAACTATTTTACAGTAAATCTGCCGTTGGACTTTTCTGAAATCTTCAATATTTTCAGAATTACTGTGTTTTTCTTCTTTGTTAAGAGTTCAAGAAAATTTTCGAAAAAAACTTTAAACTATCGTAATTTCTAAGCCCCTTGATGAAAGATCAAATAATTTTGAAGAAAACCATAGTTTTTGGATGCGTACGATATGGTATCAAGCAAAACTCTCCCACTCTTCTGATTTGTCCTTGCGTTCCTTTGGCAATAAAAGGAATCAAGATTTCACTCAAATTCAGTCAGCCGTGTCTGAATTCATTGAAATGAAACAATGTTAAAAACTTAAACAATACAATCACGATTGATTTGATTACCAAAGGAACGCAAGGTGTGGTTTAGAAATTTGATGACGTCACATCATAAAATGAGCTGAAATATAAAATAGGCTTTAATTTCGACAAACAATGAAGATTTCTGAAGATTCCACAGGTAGAAAAGTGGCTAAAAATTCCTTCAAGTCATTCAGATCAAAGAAATAAGTTAATGAATTTTACACCTGCCTTTTTTCGTAGTTTTAAAGATTTAGAACCTAAGCTACTTTGGGCACCCTGTTTTTGATGGACCACACACAAATTCATTCGGTCCTGAGCGCGCTTTGTTTGAAACCAAACTTGCTGCTGTGCGGAACAAGCAAGATTCTCTTTGCACGAGTGCTGAAGGACAAAAAAGACGTGACATTTCGCCTGTCTGTATCAATAATTAACATCCCAAGCGCCAACTTTATTTTAAAACCTGTTAACATAGTACAATTTGGCTGGTGTGGGGATAGAAGATAGCTCACACAGCCGAAGAACAACAGTTCTTGCTGACTTAGGCCCACCTGAAGTAACTTTCTTTCAAGTTCAACATGGCAGACATGAAAGCACCAGCAGTTGTCAGTACAGCTTGGCTTCAAAATGAAATGCAGTCCAAAGATTTTAAGCAGAAATTCCGAATTCTTGATGCTACATGGGATTTGCCAAGCTCAAAGAGAAATTTTGTTGAAGAGCATAAAAACAAGAGGATTCCTGGCGCAAAGTTCTTCAGGTTGGTATGTTGTATGTGGTCTCGCATGCAGGGGGCGTCACTGTCACTCCTTAAATGTTAAATGTCGTAACATAAACTTTCATTTTCAGCAGATATCTCTTTCTTTTTTTCAAGAAATCCTTGAGATTTCATAGAAATCCTTTTGTTCTTGCAGCAATGAGCAGTACCGTGCACTACAGGGGGATGCCTGCGTACAGACAGAGGGGATACAATTTAAATTTTAAAACTAAAAATTTACGAAGCACGTACGATAAAAATAAGCTGGTAGGCTGAGTTGTCACTTACTTTGTACAGCAGCAAATAGCAGGGAAGAGACAGTAGCTATTTCAGGGAATTGGCATATCATGTCAGTTGATCAAGACAAGGCACTTCTTTAACTATTCATGCTAGAACAATGTCTAAGTTAGGAGTCATACTACATGAAAGGGGAAAAATTGTGGTGGTACCCTACTGATGTTGCTAAACCAACAACTCAGTTACCTGGAAATTGCTGGGGATGTGAATTGTGAAATTTCAAACGTGCCCCGTTTGTTTGGCTTGTGGAAAGAATGTGGGTGGAAAAGCCAACCACGATCCTAGGTTTCGTGGCTGTTGGTCTGCTTTGAACATTGCTAGCAAAACAAAAGCCTTAGACAAAGGGGCAGTCATCTGTATCCTTGACAAGAAACGTATCTAAAGGCAGGGAAATATTCTGAAAGAAATTTGGTCATGCACAGTTCTTGTACTTCAAGATCTCATCAAAAGTGCCATACTTTGCGGACCATTAGGGTTCTAAATTTATGACTCAATAAGTAATTGAGTCATAAATTTAGAACCCTAATAGTCAATCTTTTTGTTTCATCATGAGCCTTTTGAAAAGACAATTTTAAAAACTATAAATCATTTTGCTTTGTTGTTCTAGCAGTTATTGGATATAATTTGCATAATTTACTCTTTGTAGGTTGTTTTGACTTTTGAAATTGCTCCTGAAGCAGTGTTGTTCTTTCTACTTTTCATTATCAAACTTACTTTGGAACAAAAACGGTTAGCTAATGTTTATATAACAACCATTCAGTCTTGTAGAATGCAGAGACAAAACTTCAAAGTTACCAATGATGTTACCAAAACCTGAAGAATTTGTAAAATACATCCATGAGATAGCAGGCATTGAAAACCATCATCACATCATTATTTATGATAACAGTACAAAGTTTGCAATGTTTTCAGCACCCAGAGCATGGTACATCTTCAGATCAATGGGACATGAACATGTTCATGTCCTTGATGGAGGATTGCCAAAGTGGATCAAAGATGGATATCAAACAGCCACAGGAGATTACACAAGTGATGAGCAGTTACCAGGTATATGAATAAAATTTGGATTTATAAAAAGTGTTCTATGCCAGGACTATGGCTTGTTTGCAGGCCACCAGGGATAAGATGCTGACCCGTATCTATACTTATTTATTCTAAAAACATATCTATTTACAAAATTTTCGGAAGTGCACCATGAGTTCATACCAAGATCTCAAAATTCATAATCCAGATATTTATCCTGAAATATATAACCCTTTTGAGTAACACACCTCCTCTTGGGTCTCCAAGATCCACCTTCTTTGTTGCTCAAAGCAAACTAAAACTTTCACAGGAGAGATAGCCATTAAGCAGTAGCTTTCTTTCATTGTGTTTGATTTGATCAATAGACAATTGCACTAAAGATGGTGTCAAGGAATTCTTGACCAATATCCTTTCCAGCATTGAATAAATCAGCCAACCAAAGCAATTGAAATTCAATGTTACACAAACAGTCACAGTAAAAAATTCCTGTCCACCATCTTTAGCGCAGTTGTCGTTCTCCTTGCAACATCATAATTGTGGTGAACAACTGTTTGAAGTAACTGCCACTCTACTGCAAATGTCATGTGAGGAAATTCTTTCTACAGCTGAATTTGACCATATGTCTGTATGTATGTATGTTTTCGCCATCAAAATTGATATTTACAATTTATGATGAAAGGAAAAAAAGTGAATTAATTTACATAAAAATACCCCAGGTTAAAATGGCAGGGACAGCATTAAAAAGGTCAAGGTGACGTGACCTTGTTTCCATAATGGTCCCTCTTGAGGTATAATCAAAGAAATGTGATCCAAGAAATTTTTGTTTGCAAGTTGGAGAAATTCTAAAAAAAGGTCCTTAGTAGAAGACATATGCCCTGTGTATTCTGTTCTCACTTTTTTATCAAAGGATGCTGGACTTAATCATGGCTAAAATTCAACTGGTTAATTGAGTTTGTGTTTTAGTATCTACATTTTTTCAATCCACTGTTTATGCTAGTTTGTTTGACAAGATTTTCATGCTATTCTCTGTCACAATTCAATTATGTAGTGGTGAATGGACAATTTCCCAATTTTTCTGTAGCCTCAACTGGCAAATATGAAGCCAAATACAGGCCAGAACTTGTCCAGCATTTCGATTTCATAAAAGAAAACAGCACCAAAGACAACCCTGTACAAGTTATTGACAGCCGTCCTGCAGGCAGATTCAAAGGTATTGCTCCTGAACCAAACCCAGCAATACCTAGTGGCCATATTGCAAAGACAACAAACATACCATTCTTTGAATTGCTTGACAGCGAAAAGAAAATAATGAAGGAGCCAGGACAGATCCTTGAGGTATTCAAAGCAAATAATATTAATCTTGACAACGAGGTTATTGCCATGTGTGGTGCTGGTATTCAAGCATCAACAACGGCCTTGGGAATCTATTTTGCCATAGGCAAAGATATCTCTTTGTATGATGGCTCTTGGGCAGAATGGGCAACAAAAGTCCCAGAGTTAATTATCACAGAGAAGAAAGACTAGAAATTTTTGTTGATTGATTTTTATAAGAATGCAACAGACTGCTGCCTGAATGATTTTGCTGTTTTCAGATAGACACGGATTTGTCAGAATGTACATCATAGTAAAATAACCCCAGCAATGATAAGTGAATAGACAAATTGGCTAAGGTTTGTTTACACCAATTTCAAGTCATGTGATCAATGTTTTGACAAAACATCATTTGGTTGCTCTAACATATTTCGTGCCATGCAGAGTTGTGCCATGAGTCCAAAAAGTAGCATAATGATAAATTTCCCTAGAGTATGGTCTCATGACTTAAAATGGGAAAACAAACCGTAGCTGATAAGGTCATTCTATCTCCCTGTAGATTCCTTAGTTGTTTTAATCTTTAGTTATACTCTACAAAGGCGCAAGGAGGTACACGTTACCAAGATAAAATAAGAGATCTAATTCTCTTATTCTATTTTGACGTTACCTAAATTGCGTTATATTACGTTACGTTACGTTGCGTTAAGCCCTATTTTTATCTCTTTTTCTTATTACTGCTGTGTACTTGGGTACAGCGTTGTATTCATGTAGAAAAGTGGACGCAACATTCGTGCGTATCACAGTTTGAATTGGGAATAGGGCCTGCAAAATACATAAGATGTATCGAGATGTTTGCTCAAATATCTTTTCTTTCGTATAGTAATAACGAATGAGTTTCTGCATGATTTGATCAAGTTGTTTTAGGCCGTTTTCTGACATTTTGAAAGCATCAAATTTTCGTAAAGTCAAATTTTCCTATGCTTTCCGCGCTGATGAAAACACGAAAAAAATTTGGAAATGCTTCAATATATCAGCTATCAAACAAAATACGATTTATTTAGATCCATTGTGCACTACAGTTGTCATGAATTCCCTTAAATGTGAAGTTGTTTTCTCGCTCATTTGGTATACGTTGATGCCTTTTTTAGTGTCCTAAATTATGTAAACAAATGATTTGTGGTACAAAATTTTGAAATAGCCTGAAATAGTGGACTAGTCATAATAAACACGTGGGACGTGCAATAAAGTTGTAACCTGTAGGGAAACAGTATCATCTCCTGTAAAAGAACAATAATCAAAATATAAGTAGGCTGTAAAGAGAAGACTGTTAAACCTGCAAGAAAATCAAGTAATCACTTATCAACAACGTTACTATGCCAAATTATTACTCCAAAAGATGCGTTTCGTCACACACTCTTCGGTTTGGTTCATGCGAAGAACAGATAAATGACACGAGCGGGCTGTTTTTAATTCCGAGCACAACTAAAGACATTTGAGAATCACGTGAACATCACACCTGAGCCACGGATTGGCTTATCTCAAACAAAAGCCAACCAATCAACAAGTCCTAAAATACATAAGCCATGTAGAAGCTAGAGAGTAAGCACGGTTGTTTTTCAATGTTCTTTGTCTGATAATGTACGGTGTTACTCTTTGATCCAGTGATAAAAAATAACGCTGGTGGAGCTGCTTATTCATAGCATATTGAAAAATCATTTCATTCATATCAAATTATTCATTGAAATTCGCTATTTAAAGTTTAAGAATGCTGTCATGCATCTCTGCCTGGTTTCCATTTCGTAATTTTTTTATACCTTAAGACCAAATTCAAAACTACAAGCAAAGATGAAAATATCTACGGACAGTTTTCTTTGTAACATTTGATTTTGTCTTCCGGATTGATGATGTAATTATCTTATCCAATTAAATTTTTGGCTATCAGAATTTCGTATTTTGATTGTATTTGTCTTGAAAATGTACGTCAAAATGCAATATCGTTTTAATTTTAGGTTTTCACATGTTCACATTCCATTGCATTACACTGCACGGTGGCAGATGGCCTTTTTCAAAATTTCCTTCACCTTTGTGTATTCATGCCTTAAATATTTGCAATAATCAAACTTGTTTTATTTCCTGCTTTGTTTCGACCAAATACAAGCTGCAGTATTCGCTGATGTCTGTTCTACTGAAGTGCGTGGGGTTCTTCCTTCGATTAAGGTACAGTGAACCACTGTACATTGACAAAGACGTTGATCATTTTCCACGGCAGCCATAAGTGGCTCTGGCGCTTAACTACTTTATTTCCTGCTTTGTTTGGACCAGATACAAACTGCCGTATGTTTCATCGAAGTACAACAAACACTGGTGAGTCGAAAATTCATACGACATTATTTTGAAGAAAATGAGTGCCTCTACATTCTGGATAATGACACTGGCAAATGGAACAGTCAGTTTGCTTGCAATAATTTTGAACGTAGCACAAATTGTACTAATGATTTACAAGAAGAAGACGAAAGTCCCTTTTGAGATAACCCTGCTAAGCCTGGCTTTAGCTGATGTTCTTGTTTCAATGTCCCAGTGTTTGTTTTTCACTTTCATTTATCTTCAATTCAGAGGCTTCTTTACACTTCCGTTGGCAGTTATCGGAGTGCTTGCCTCATTAGTGGGATTTTCAATATATTCTTCACTATTTCATTCTGTTTTCATCGCAGTGCAACGCATCTATGCTGTTTCATTACCTATCAAATTTCGAGTAAACTTTTCGTCGGGAATCTGTCTTGTATCAATTGTTGTAATTTGGATAGTTTCTCTCACTCTCAGTGTTGTTGTAATATTTCTGGAAATTTTTAATGGACATGCTTACATACTGTTAGCAGCCAGCGGAGTTCTTGTTCTATGCTATACTATGATTTCCTACCGTGTCCGTTTACAAAGATCGCGTGTTTCCATTTCAACAAATCCTCAGCAGCAAAATGATTCGACCTGCAGAACACTCGTTTACTCCATACTGGTCACTGCAGCATTCATGTTTTGCACACTGCCAACTGCTGTTCACATAATAATCAGAAGTGACTCCGTTTTTGCACTAAAGTTTGCCGAGTTGATGCTGACCTTAAATCCAGTCGTTGACTCTTTACTCTATTTTGCGTTTTCTTACATGAATCAGAAGAAATGTTGCTGTTTCCCTGGAAATGCTCGTAGAGTAAGGGTAGCAGAGCCCTTGGCAATTACAAGATCATCTCATTTGGAGTTGCCTCAGGTAGAGGAGACCCGTCGTTAAACTGGGTCTGAAGCATTGATGCCTTTTTGATGCTGATGAAGTGGAGCCTTTTATTGAAGAATTAGCAGTTGCCACGAAGAGCTCTATGCAGAAACCCTTCAGCAGCCAACTATTAACATAGGACGCTTGTCTTTCTCAATTTCGTTCCCCTCTACCAGGGCACCGTGCCTGACAGGCAACCGACCAAGCCATTATGGCGCTCAAAACTAGTGGAGAATTCAGTCAACTTGGAATAATCAAAGGAATGATTGCTTGTTATCAAGACTTTATTTCCTTGTTTCCCTGCGTTCTTTGACCTGCTGATATCACTTGGTCATTAGGGACTCCTGATATTACTCGGCCCACTTTTTCAAAATGGCCTGAACTATCAGGAATTCTCGTACACTCAAAATGATCGCTTCAAAGTCTGGTCTAAACAGCTTGAACATTGTAAAGGAAACTTTTAGTACAAAGAATGATGTTTGTTGACCTACAAGTCACAGTATGCATACATTTTAGGCAGTAATCTTCCTCGGTAGAAGCAAATTGGACCCATCTCGCAGCTGCGAGAAATCTAGGCCTCAAGGCCTCATCGACTTTGTGCAACAACAACAATTGTCTAACAAGCGCCTCCTGATTGCTTAAAGACTGAATTCTAGCAATTTGATTGGTGAATACGGAATTACTCTTCTCGGGCCTAAATTGGACCCACACTTTGAATTAATATCATGAGTCCCTTTCTACCTAGTGATATAAGCAAATCAAAGGACGCAGGGGAACAAGGGACAAAAAGACATAAATCTACTTGTTATCATGTCATTCAATCACGCTCTTTTTATGTAAACAACATCTCCCAGAGCAGTACGAGATCAAGGGAAACATCAGTACATGTTCAAATTCACACTGTTTCCTCTAGATGAAAGGTAGAAATAATACTGAGCTGGAGATAATTTACTTGTGTTCGTGTTCAATTCATTTCTGAACGGTTGTTTTAATAAAACGTGTTCTTAACATTTTTTGTAAACAATAGGCTGTAGATATTGATAGAATGAAATGACAAACATTGCGCTACTTATAAACCAGAAATAACATTAGTTAGTTGATTGATTGATTGATTGATTGATTGATTTTATATTCTTTACCCATGGTAGCCCCTCAGTTAGTTGATAACTGTTTTACAGGGGGCCATGCTAAAAACTTACAATAATTAATAATTTTCAATAAAACCTATGTATCAAACTAAATTAAAATTACAATTTGTCATAAATGAAAAGAAAACGAAAAGACTTCAGTGTTTATTTTTGCAGTTCTTTCTTGAAGGCTCTCAGGGTTGAAGACTTTTTAGCTAACCTCAGTATCAAGACTGTTACAAAGCTTGGCGCCTCGGTACGAGAAGCATCTCTGCCCCCCCCCCTACTGATTTTAACAATTGCAACCTAAGGTTGACATCAGCATTCCTAAGAGAACGAGCAGTAGAATCGTTGACTCTCGTGAACATGTCATTCATATAAGAAGGCGCATCTCCTTTTAGGGATCTGAAAACCATTTTCTGAGATTCAAAATCGATAAGTTCCCTAACAGTGGGCCATTGAAGCGCACGAATAACTGGTAAAGCGGTCGCATCAAATGGACTGTTGGTAACGAGTTTGCAGCACGATTTTGGAGTTTCTGCAATTTCGTGAATGCAGCGTTTCGGGAAATGGGAAGAATCTGCATTAACACACAGATTGCTATGAGCATGAGTGACAGGACATCAAGTATGTTTCAATGCCAAAAATTGGATCAGTGGCGAGCAACCCTTAAAGGAGCTCTGACACGCATGTGATTGGTTTAGAGAACAAAGCTTAAACAAAGGGAAGGAGCTAGAACTCAGACTCTTTGAATTTATCGCATGATAAGAATTCAGTTCCATTCGCAAAATCATCTCTTTCCAATTCTTTTCTGATAATCACGCCAAAGAGATATTTAATCTCCTTTTACAATCCCAGCCAATTATGAGTGAGACAGATTGCCTTTAACCTATAGCGAAATTCATGTATGAAGTGAATTGCTGGACAAAATTTTCGGTCCATCGACTGGTCTGTCGAGTCATCATGTTGACTAGTCGAGTCATCGTATCAACTGTTCGAGTCTTTGAGTCGTAATGTTGACTCATCGAGTCGTAATTTCAAATCGTCTGGTCTCAGTGTCAATTCGTGGCGGCCTTGCGTCGAGTCGTCGTGTCAATGTGTCAACTTGTCGAGTCGTTGTTTCGGTTGAGTTACAATGCCACTTTGCCAAGCCATCGTGTCGTCTTGTCGAGTCATCGAGTCGAGTTGTCGAGTCGTCGAGGCGAGGAGGCAAGTCGTCGAGTGAAAGAGAGCGAGACTTGTGGGCTACGCGTTCCGAAAGCGAAGATTGGCATTCGCCTGCTCCAGTTTGATTGCTTTTTTCGCTAACATGAAAGAAAGCCGCCAGTCAAGATCTTGACTGGTCTCGTTTTCGAAACGCGTACATCACAAGTCTCACTCTCCTTTCCCTTCCCTTGTCTTCTTCTTCCCTCCCATTAGTTTATTGATCAAGAGCGAGACTTGGAACAAGTCCAACGTGAAAGCCACCCCCACCAAATCCAGTATGATTGTCAGCTACCAAACTAAGTATTCCTCTGCATCCTTTCATTTTCAACCTGAAAACCTGTGGTCGACAGTGCATGGTGACAGTGGTAGGTATTTCTCCTCCTTATCTGGTTACCGTGGGGGACTCCTTATTATTGATATCATATTACTAATATTGATATTAAAATAACATCTTTTTATCATATTATATTATATATATTATATATATTTTTTATCATAGGGACTCCTCATTAGAAGGTGATGGGAGGAGGGGGTTTGGACACTTTTCGGGTCTGCGAAAAGTTGCCTTGCATACTTTTGGCTACGCTACTTGGTTCATACTCAGTATTTCTTTGGGATTGCTAATGAGACGATTTGACCAGGTAATAGCCTGCGTGCAGACTCCACTGATTCCCTGAAGAGAAGTGAGGTTCCTCCTCCAGTAGTAATTCTCTGTCTACTGGAGGAGGAACCTCACTTCTCTTCAGGGAATCAGTAGAGGCTGCACGCAGGCTAACCAGGTAAGTGCTAAGCTGAGTTTTTTTTTACTAGAATATTGCAGCACAGTTGCGAGAAAGTGAGAAGTGAGGTTCCTCCTCCAGTAGTAATTCTCTGTCTACTGGAGGAGGAACCTCACTTCTCTTCAGGGAATCAGTAGAGGCTGCACGCAGGCTAACCAGGTAAGTGCTAAGCTGAGTTTTTTTTACTAGAATATTGCAGCACAGTTGCGAGAAAGTTATAAAACCTATAATCTTACTTAACATGAAGCAATGAGAACATTTTTGGGGTCTAAAATTATCTTACAATCGCTATATTTTTGGATGTTTCAAAGCGTGCTGTATCTAATCCCTCCGTCACATAACCAATAGCAGTTCGCCCGTGGGCATTGACATCTATATGCTTTGTGTAGTATTTTTAGTCCAGCATTTCTCTTGCACTCCTTATCTTCTATTCAAAAGGCCCTTTGCAGGCGCACTGCATTTCCAGAGTGCCCGAAGATTGAATCAGCTCTAAGCGAAAAATATGGACCAACCAATGATCTACAATGCAATCCAAAGTGACGGAAAAATTTTACTTTAATCGTAACTGCTTCAATTGACTTGTTTGTGAGTTAAACAACTGCAGGCAGTGTTGATATATGCTTTGGGGTTGCGCCACGAAATCCCAGGGTGCACGTTGACGGACCTGGCCAACAATTGCCCTTTAATCAATACAATCCTGCAAGCCAAATATAGCTAGAGTTACCATTAGTCAGTGAGTGCGGTGTGTTTGGCATAGAAAGGAAACTGAAGCACTACAGATTGATACCCGTCTTGCAACTACTTGTTCAATCAGTTTTGTTGACAACAAAGATCAATGCACGTTTTCCCCGTCTCTAGAATCATTCAGCTACTACTTTCATGATTGTTCATTTGTAGTCGGGACAATAATGATGATAATAATAATGATAACAATGATAATCACTTTAGTTACAGTTGGATATTAATGTTGTAGCTTGTACATGAATCCTTGGTACAAACCAATAAATACCAACTAGATTAAACTAATTTACAGGAACACTAAGCTTCGATCACCCACAAAAGTTGTTTTGCTACGACAGCTATAATCGGAGAATGTACATTAAACCAAACGAGAGACAGATTAAGATGCCTTGTTATCATTCCCTTTGACGTTTCATGATTGTGTGATCACAAATGTTGATTTCCAACAAAATTCATTTTAACCCTGATGCAGCCTTGCAGCGTGGAGTAAGGTAATTTGGTTAATAAAACTGAGGTTTCTTAATCTCGACATGTCGTTATCTGGACAGACATCGCAGGCTCTGTTTTTTCAGCTCATATACGTTCCGGCTGTCTTCAACAACAGTGTCTTATGTTCACCACTGGCTACTCTAAAGGGTCCTTCTCGATCGGTTTAAAGTTTGGTCACCCCTATCTGAGGCAACTCCAAGTGAGATGACCTCGTAACTGCCAAAGGCTCTGCTACTCTTACCCTGCGAATATTTCGTGGAAAACAGCAACAGTTCTTCTGACTCATGTGAGAAAATGCGAAATAGAGTAACGAGTCAACAACCGGATTCAAGGACAGCATCAACTCAGTAAACTTTTGTGCAATAATGGATGTACTTCTACTTTGAATGAAAACAGCAGTTGGCAAAGTACAAAACAGGAACGCTGCAGTGACAAGTATGGAGTAAACAAGATTTCTGCAGGTTGAATCATTTCGCTGGAGAGTATTTGATGTTGAAATGAAAACACGAGATCTTTGTGATCGGAGACGGTAGCAAATGATGCAGTAACATAAGGGGAGAACGCCACTAATAGCCAATATTATGTATGAATGTCCAAATTTTTTTGACTGATAGATGACAACCACACTCAGGGAGAGGGATACTATCCAAATTGCAACGAGAGATACGAGGCAGACTGCCGACTTAAAATGTATTCGAAATTTGATCGGCAATAAAACAGCATAGATGCGTTGCACAGCAATGAAAATGGAATGAAAGAGAGAAGAATAGACTGAAAACCCCACCAATGTGGCAAGCACTCCAATCAATATCACTGGAAATGTAAGGAATTTTTTTAAATAGATGTAAATGAATACGTAAAACAAGCAGTTGGATATTGAAGTGAGAAAATCAGCCAAAGCTAAGCTTAGCAGTGTTTTCTCAAAAAGGTAACTTTGTCTTTTTCCTCCGTATCATTTGCACAAATTGTGCTATGTTCAAAATCATCGCGAGGAAACTAACTATTCCATTTGCCAATGTCATTATCCAGAATGTAGAGGTGGTCATCTTCTTCCAGATAATGTCTTGTGTGTTTCGATTGATCGTTTTATTTACCTGTTTGCTCCTAACAATATTTGTTGACTTAACCGACAACTAGAAATAATGCAGCTTGTATCTGGTCGAAACTAGTTAAGAGATAGAGCCACTGGTTTTTTCAGCATGAAAATGATCCATTTCTTTGTCACTGTTCTTCAATTTGATGTATTATGATTAGAAGCAATTATCAGTTAGAAGCAAGAGGTCAATGCACTAGGTGGAAAAGACGGCAGCAAATACGGTAGCTTGTATTTTGTCTAAATAGCCTAGGAAATTAAACAAGTTGTGAGCCAGAACCTCTTGTGCTTTCAATGAAAAGGCGATAAGATGACACCCATCTTTGTCAATGTACTTATGCTTGTTCTATGAGTAAGATCCATGCATCCATGTGGTCATTACTTTCAAGATATCAAGTTAAACTGAAAGTCTTCTCAACCAGAGTGAAATGCTCTGAACGACGCCAGATAATCGAAGGATGCAATAAAATTATAGTAAATATTGAATTTTTGCGAACTATTTAAGGTAGGACATTTTCAAAGGCGTACACAATCTAGAAATTGGTCACCTGCTCTAATGAATTGCATGTAGTGTGAACAAAATATATCGAATCTTTAATTAAGGCGATATTGCATTTCGACATACATTTTCAATACAACACAATCAAATTGAAAAATTGAATTTTCAATCTGATTGGAAAGTCGTTTTTGGATAAAGTGAATTACATCACAAATTCGTAAAGACAAATTAGATGCTAATGCGGACAGTAGAAAAGATCCGAATAGGGTGGATTGATTTTGAATTTTACAATAGGGGACTCTTACGAATAATTCAACCTCGTTCCCAGGGAGTTCTTACGTCATACGCTGATCACGAAGCCGAATGAACATTCGGCTATGGTATCGTATACCATACCATATGGCATCGTATGGTATGGTATCGTACGGTATCGTATGGCATCGTATGGTATCGTATGGCATCGTATGCTATCGTATGGCATCGTATGGCTTGGTATGATGTCGTATGGTACGGTATCATATGGTATGCTGTTATTTCAGGCCCCGTCCACACGTATCCGGATCTTTTTGACGACGCATCTTTTTTTATCCGTGTAAAACAATATCCGCGTCCACACGAGGAGCGTTTTCGAAAATATCCCCGTCCACACTAAGACGCTGCTGCATTCAAACTCCTCTGTTGGAACTTTAACTAAAGAAAACAAACAATCAAAATGCTCTTGCATGATCCCCAAGGATCCGTGCGCATGCTCTGATACGTCGTAAATCGATGCTGTGACGTCAGCGTTTCGAAAAGTTCCGTTTTCACCCATCCACACGACAACATGAAAATGACGTTTTCAAAAAGAGCCACTCTGGAGAGCGTTTTCGAAAGGCTTCGTTTTGGTGACCGAAAACGCCGTCTCCGTGTGGACGCCAACCCAAAACGAATGAAAAAAGATGCGTTTTCAAAAATATCCGGATACGTGTGGACGGGGCCTCACTCTGGGGACGAGATTGACGAATAACTCGCTATGACATCTTTCAGTGTGTTAGGGACAGAGCAAAGTTTATTTTATAGCAAGGTGGTGGGTCAACACCTTTTGAAGCAAATATCGACAGGGCAGAAGCCCAGGGATGGCACAAACCGGGGGAGCTTGGGGGCGGGAGCCCCCAAAATGTTCACTGAGCCTCCCGTCGGCACTCGAATTTTTGAAAATTGCTATGCACTGTCGGCACTTCCGTAACTTGCTTGTCATGTTTTTAGAGAGTTTTGTCAAATTTTGAGCCAATCAAACAGGTGAGGTGCGTGAAAACTTTGCGTGCTTCGCTCGCTGCTGGCACTTTGACAATTTTTGTCCCCAGCATTTCTTCCCTGGCGCCATCTCTGCGAGAAGCTTTTTATGAGCTCAAGATAAATTTGAAATGTAAAATGTCTTATTTTGAGGGCAAAGTTGTGAATCATGCAAGCAGAGAAAGGCTTGGATGGTATATTCAGTATTTTAGGTGACACAAAATTTCCTTGCCACTTACTTTGCATCAGTCATATCTCTTACTCGTCATAGCAAATTTTTCATTGAAAGACATTCGTAAGTACAAGAATTAACTTTGCTGTGGTCTTTTGCTACTTCATCGGTGATACGTACTATAAAACAGCTGTTGTTGATGAATACAAGGCAGATGCGGATTTTAAGGATTTTAAGGAAAAGGCAACGGGGCATTTAACTTTTCTGCAATATTTTCATCCGAGGCAAGCAGATCTTTTTCCAAAAAGTTTTCTTCTCCACCGGCCATACAATATAATAAAGTTTGCACTGTTCCTTATGAATAACGAACCAGTCATGACGTGAGTGAGTGAAGCAATTCTCTGTCACTGGACCAAAGAGCCAATGTCACCTAGGGTCCTTTGCTGGTACACTGAAATCTCAAACTGTCTGAATCTGAAACTGGACTAGTTTTAGCCGTTCACAAGCTAAACTCGGCTTGAGCGGAAAATATTCATCCCTACTGCAATTGCAGTGGTTGCAGTGGGAAAAAAGTTAGATTGACTGTATTTCAATGCTTCTGGGAAGGAGCTTTGTGCCTCGCACGGATTTCTATCCTTGGTCAGAACACAAAAACTATTCAATTTTGTCATTAGCCCCCCGGTTTCATTTATACGCAAGCGCATTAGAGATTTACATTAAAATTTACCTTTTTGCGCTTGCTCCAGAGATACTACTGGGGGTCAACTGCAGATTCTGTAGGCTTTATACATTTTGGACCTGAAATAAATTCTGACTTCTAACGATGGAATGTTGTGAGCTCAGGGGCCTCGCTGTGGACTGGAGAAAAGTACACATACAATAGCGTATTTCAGCTTGAATCAAAAGATATCCTTCAAAGTTGAGAACTTCTATTGTAATTCAAGCAGGCAACAGATATTTGGTGGAAGAAAACCAGCCCAAGAAGTCCAATTCTTAAAGGAAAGACAACTCGCCTAAATTTAGGCCCAAAACCAAGATGGCTGCTGAGAGTATGACTCAAGCTGCTGTAATAAAGGGCTCGCCCATGAAATACGTGAAACTGAATGTTGGTGGATCTTTGTATTATACAACCATTGGAACATTAACGAGCAAACCATGCACGATGCTAGAGGCAATGTTCAGTGGAAGGATGGAAGTTTTAGCAGACAGTGAAGGTAGCCAAAAAATTGACATTTTTGAGAAAAAAACTTCATCATTTGTCCGTTTTTCGCAGGCTAAAAAGACCTCTCAGTCAAAATGATAAGCACTTTGTCAGTTCTGTTTCACCACTGTCTGGCTGCAGGTTATCCACCAAGCAAGTAATGTGGGTGCCCAAGCTGGAAGTTTGTGCTGCATGCTTGCTACAAAAGGGTTATGCCGTATTCAACCTGAGCTGGCAGTTGGCAATAAGCAAAGGTTCTCTTGATGCAAACTTTCCTATCTGGTCTGGGTACTGGTTTGGCCGGGTGTGGTCCAGATTGGAAAGTTTAAAAACTGCGTTGGGACTTTCAAGTAGGGATGAAAATGGGGCAGAAAGTATTCTAATTTGAAATGAAAATGTGCATATCAGTATAGCACAGCTTTACAGTACAAGTAAATATGCAGGCCAGTGGTATAAATTTCTGAAATGCATAGATGGCTGCATGAATAACAAAAAAGCAAAAAAGTGCATTGGGATTAATCCTCTGCACATATCAAACTTTTTAACTAGGGGTGTAGTGTGGTAGCAATTGGTAGCACTAACTTTAGTTTGTTTGAAAATGCAAAATTACACCTGATGATGAAATATTTCAAAAATTTGTGTTAAAGCTTACATGTTGGCGACACATCAATTCTTGTGGCATAACTGCATGGATGTTGAATTCATTTAGCCTCTCATCAACATGCATTTGAGGCAATAAATTGATGCAAAAGTTGTCAGTCCAAGCTGTAAAGTTCCAAGGTTGGAATCTTTGAACTGGGCACAGATCCATTCACTGCAAATTCTGAAAAGCTTATGGGTGGTGGGTGTGGTGAAGAAAACTGAGAGGAATTTTTGAAATATCTGGTTAAAATGCATGAGATTTACCCAGAATGTCATTTCTTTGAATGCATATAGTATATATTTGGTGCACAAAATTTCATAAATATATTTTTACATTTAGTGTTTGGCCAAGATGGAAAGTTTGTTTTGCTATCCTAAAGTTCAACACTATGAGCGCATGGCCGAGTGGTTAAGGCGTCTGACTTGTAAACCAAAGGTCAGAGTGGCTGTAGGTTCAAATCCCATGCTGGACAGTTTGGTCGCTGTCTGTAACTCTAGCCCGGGTCGACCAGAGCTATGTGAGGGAAATCTGGTAGCTGTGGCGGGTAGCTGCAGCGGACTGATGGTAAAACATCTGTGGCCCCCGCTGGAAATAAGTCTCTCAGACTTTCGCAGGCTAGCCACGTTAAATGTAAATACCTACCTACCTACACCATACCTACTGTATAAAGATAATGGACTTATTGTTTTACTACCATGTTTCTTGATGTCGGTCAAACCTGAAGATATTTGGCCTAACACATTTTGCTAGCATGAACTTTAGAATAGAGGATCACTCGCAAAAATCCTGCAGAGAATGACTGTTGAAAAGATTGAAATCTTTCCTGCAAGTTGAAGCAACTAACTTCATTTTCTCTTAATTTATTAGTGATGAAGTGAACAATTTTTTCAGACAGTTTTGTAATCAGCTTCCTTGTTGTCCTCTTGTCAAGGTTGGATTCTGATTGATAGGAGTGGAAAGCATTTTGGCATCATCCTCAATTACTTGCGAGATGGCTCTGTACCACTACCAGAAAGCAAGCAACATTTAGAGGAACTTTTGCAAGAAACAAAATTTTATCTTCTTGATGAATTATCAACTGAAATAACGGAGGAATTGAGTAAAAAAGAGGAACCGTATCAAGCTGCATGCAGAGTACCACTGATATCATCATCAAAAGAAGAAAAGCTCATATTGGCATCCACGACAAAGGTATATACGGTATATCCAACATTGGCTGTCAGACAAATTTTTCCCAAAATTCTTGTGGAAATTTGCGTGTCTCAGATATGGTCCATTGCAAATTTTTTTGCACAATTTAGTTGTTTTCCAAAATTGCTAATGCTTGATTAAAATTGGCAAAAACTTTGAAGCTTTTTCTCATAAAACTAGTTATCTTGGTTGAAAATTTATGCAGAGTTTGGTGACTAAACTCTAGGCACTGCAGATTCTGTTCTGCGTATTCTTGGTGCCTGGTCCCCTGACATTCACCTGAAAAGATTTCCCACACTTCTAGGCATTTGTGCAAGAAATTCTTTGTGATCCCTGGGCTCCCCTGGGGATGGTCAGGATGGGAATGAAATGAGACATTAAACAAACTGATTCTTATTATGATTGTATAATTTGTTTCGTTAAGAGCATAAGGCTATGCCTACCAGGTGAGTCAATAAAAACGCCCGGCATTTGAAAAAATCCTGCTCATCAAAGCAATAATGTTGAAAACTGTCTTGTTTTATCCCTGATATGTCAAATTAGGCTCAGTAATTTACCCGGCTTTAATCGGTCATTCCTTCCCCTCAAAACAGGAAATTTTCTGCTGAAAGCCCTTTCGAAAATCTGCAAAAACGGAAGAAAACAGCAAGCAGAATTTCCCTTTGTTCTCCTTCCTAGCAATAATGACTCTTGGATGTGCTTGTGTATTTTGTCCTCATGGGAGAATGGAATCCCCCTGAACAAGTTATTCACACTAGGGGGAAGACTTTTCAACCCTCCAAAACAAAAGCACGTGCTAAAGCGTGCTGAAAGTCATCGCTGTGAGATAAACACATTGGGGATTTTTGCTTGTAATTTTAGCACGTTTTTAAGGTTTCTCAAAGGGATTCATTTTAGAAAATCGCTTGCAGAGTCTGAACGGAGTTACAGATTTTGGCCAGAAAAATTTCTAAAAATAATTGAACATGTTAGCTATTTGATCAGATATTGCAGAATATCATTGCTTATATATTCAGGGAGCAGTAGCCTATCAAACACCTGGCGTTATTTATGACACAAAGTTGAATATTCCAAAGATCATATGCATTCTGTCACTTGTACCATTGTTTGGTGTTTTCTTTTCTAGCCTATCATCAAACTTGTGTGCAACAGATACAGCAACAAATACTCATATACAAGGTATGTTAACAGAATATCTTCTAGGAATAATCTTGAGATTTTAACAGAATATGCCATGAGTATGAATATACAAGGTATGTTAAGAGGATTTTTTGCCATGAAACATGTACTGTAAGCAGGTAATAAATGTTACAGATGACCTCGCTCTTTGTCGGCAAATGTAAAGTTTACACCCCTTTTCCTCGACTTCCCTCGTGATGGCCCTGAGTGTCAGACCTGTTTTGACTCACCCGGTAGCTCATGCACGTGGATAGAGGAAAAAGAACATAATTGAACATAGAACAAAAGAACAACAGAAAGAGACATTGAACATAGAGAAACAAGATTGTAAATCATGTGTAGGCAAGATTATAAATTGAAAGCAAGGAGAAAGGTATGTAGCTTTTACAGTAAATGATCATCTTTCATGAAAATAAGGTAGTAATTTGGCTTCCGAAAAGTTAAGCCCAGGAGAAAAGGTTTTGTGGTACTGTATTCAATGGCTCACCAATCCATGTGTTACTTTTCTAAATTTTGTTAAAAATGTGCACACAATTCTGCCAAAATTTATTTCCCCGCAAATGCCAATTTAAAGGCAAAATTCATTTTTAGAAATTTTTAGCTGCATGTTATTCCCCTGTACATTTTCATTCATAATGGACTCTTTATTTTCAGTCAATCGGATGACAACCTGCTGAAAAACCTTGAGCTGTTTGACAAACTGGCGCTTCGGTTCAATGGAAGAATCTACTTTTTCAAGGACATTATTGCAAATGACGAAATATGTTGCTGGTCATTTTACGGCAGTGGCAAAAAAATCGCTGAAGCTTGCTGCACGTCCATCGTTTACTCAACTGAAAAGAAGCAAACAAAGGTTGATTTTCCAGAGGCAAGGATATATGAAGAGACTCTGAACATACTGCTGTATGAAAACAATAACTTGCTCGACGCAGAACTCCTGCGGGCCACGAAACGCGTGCCCATTGAAAAGGATGATCCAAATGAAACAAGAAGGCAAAGACTACATGCAATGGCAACTGAAAATTAAAGTATCATGTAAAATGTTCACCGCCATTCCATTTATATCGTACAGAGCCATTTGTACGTTATCAGCAGATCCAAAGGGCCACATGTAACTTGTTGTCAGAACGAGTGCCAAATAAGGAGGCTTCTTTCCGCATCAACAAGCAGATTCCAATGTGACCAGGACCTCTGAAATTACTGTTAAAAGCTAAGAATTATTCGAAAGAATGTTTTTTCCATTTCCTTCTTCCAGATATCGGCCCAATGAGCGTAAATCTGTTCAGTCAAATACAGGTTACACTTTGCAACAATTGTAAATGTACTGAGAAACTCGGGAGGCTTTTCTTAGAAAGTTCTAGCTTCATACAACGTCTCAAAAAGGAAATTAATAATAATAATAATAATCTATATTTATACAGGATAAAACTTGGTCAGCTTGCTCAGAAGCTGCTATGAATCAAGGTCCTGTTACTTTATGAAGAGGAGAACGGGACCATAGTGTTTGAAGATCAAATGATTCTTTTCTTTCACTTCGTTAACGATTGCCGTACACAGGGCAATTTGATGAGAGCTTTTGATAGCCTGTTCAAATCGTTTATAACACAGATTTAGTTTAGCTGACTTCAGTCAAAATTGTTTCTCAGACGTTTGATAAGAGATATCGGGGAAATTGCTTTGCTTTTAGATGAGGCCAAGCCTTTGAAATTGATCTTGAGTCTCCATTGTTCTTGGCATGGCTCATGTCCTTATTCTGACGATGAATTCAATCTAGAGAAAGCATTTTTTATTTCTCAAGGAAAAAATCGGTTCTTCTTACGTGCAATAATTCTGCCTGTGCGATTGTTTGGTACCCTGATTGTTTTCAGAATTTTAGCGTTTTCTTCTTTAACAGAATTCATAGATAGTTTATGAAATCGTTAGTTTATGGGGGTGGGTGGGGCAGTGCAGTCCCCAAGGAAACCATGGTTTATGAAAGTCTATGATTTAGTGGTAAACGGTAATCTGTTGCTTTCTATGGTTAATGATTTAGCAATTCGATGGCGTATCAACTTCAAAACAGGTTAAAAGATAAAAGACGTTGTGATTCTGAAAGTATTCGAGGTATCAAAAATCTCAAAAATTGTTTTGTAGCAACGTACCCGATCATTATCTATGAACTATACTGCCACTCTCCTCCTCTTTCCACCTGGATGGATGAAAATGTCTAGCAGTACTACTTTGTACCATCATTGATAAAGAAGTGGCGGGACGCGGAAGTTTGGCTAAAAATCACCGGAACGGCGGAATTTAGCTGAACTTCGCGCGGGATGGCGGATTTGATGACCCCCAGATGACCCCCCCCCTTGATGACCCCCACTTGTATAATAGATTTCTTCGATAATTTTTATCAAATAATGCGCACTGTAACTAAGATAACATCTCAGATCTGGAAACTTGTTTGGGATACCCGCAAGGAAAATTGCTGCATGTGTGAATTCAAGAAGGCCTCCAGCAACATCACAGGTAGCAGGGTATGGTTGTAGTAATTGTAAAAGTAAAAGTGCAAACCAAACTTTGTCTTCTTCCTTATCGTTGCTCTGTTTGTAGTCATGTTCGTGTTGTCCTTAAACTTCCTCCATCAAACATTAGGCCTATCAACAGACCCACTTCCCAACGAGAATGCAATTTGCAGAAGAGATCTCTTTTCACATTGCATTCTCGTTAGGAGACTGGGTCTGTTGATGAGCCTAATTTTTGATGGAGGAAGTTAAAGGACAACACGAAGATGACAACAAACAGAGCAACGATAAGGAAGAAAACAAAGGTTTGTTTGCAATTTTACTTTTACAATTACTACAACCATACGCAGCTACCTTTGGCAACATCAAACAAAATAACTGTGTACATAAACCCAAATTTGTTATTAGAATACTATGTTTTCATTTCAATCAGAATTAGGAATTTTATTAACGCTTAAATCCATAATTTGTTGAATACAATTATTAAGTGAGAATGATTTTACTGTGTTTTTCAATAGTTTCTCCTACATTTTCAGAGCAGCCCTCAAAAATTTGCATTGACATGCTGTTAACTGTCTACAGCTGCCTCCTTTCGGCACCACTGACCATGCCCACTTTAAATGAGGCATTCGCCTTGTCAAATGACCTTTTTTGACAATAACGTACAGGAACAGGATTCATCCGCTAAAATGGCGGTTGGTATCCAGGGGCGCGGAGAAGTTTTGGAGGCGCAGTGACAGAGCTGTGAAATGCGGCCCTCCTGCTTGCGATGTGGGCAGAAGACAGGGCAGTCTTACTTTATGAGGCCCCTTATCTCCGAGGCCTTAGGGCAAGTTGCGCTGTTGGTATCAAATGTTCCGAAATATTCCAAGAACTCTTACATGCTGTGTCACGTTTTAAAACAGACCGAGCGAATATTTGGTGACGGTGCTGTTCTTGATGTCTTCCAGCTGATAATGTTTTTAGAGAGGCAACAACGCTTTGAAGACCCGTTGTCAATCATGATCCTTTTGCTCCAAATGAAGGGCAAAAAAAGCAATTCGGACAAAAATGATTTTCAGATGGTACGAAATCGACTTTCGCACCAAAAAGGATCATGGTTAGCGATGACATCAGAAAGATCGACCAGCCTCGTCATTTGCAACTACTTCTCGTTAATAGACAAAGTCGGCTAAGGTTTGTTTACACCCATTTCCAGTCTTCAGATAAAAGATCTTTTGATTTATCTAAAATACTTCGTGCCATGCAAAGTTGTGCCATGAGTGCAGAAAGAGGCATAATATATTAAGAATTCCCAAGAGCGTGGTCAAATGACTTGAAATGGGTAAAACGAACGCTTCGCCGATTAGGCCTGTTTTATATTCATATAAAATGATTTACAACAATTTTTACGCTCTAGACAACACCACGGGGACAACACAGAGGGGAGCGAAAGAAACAACGACTACCCCAAGGCCAAAAACGTAAAGACACACAATATTAAGCTAAAGGTTAGATCTATTCTGGCATACAGATTCATAGTCCCTTTTAGAAGCCTTTCAGGTATTTCTTTCAGGTATCAGACTCTTTGTTCGAGGGAGTCCGGCACCCTGGGTAAGGTATTCCACACACAGGTCTTTATAGAAACGCCACGCAAGTGCGATATGTTCTGTTCTCTGTTCCCGTTCTCTACATCCATAGAAAAATATCGCTCGATCGAACTCTTCTATTTCGATTTTTTGGGCTCAAAGCGAGCTCCAAACCATGAACTTGGTGTGAATATTGCTGAAGAAACTCCTTTGCTATGTTTTAGAAACAAGATTGATTCAAGGATGCAACAATGTCGTTTTACCCTTAAATTTTCAGCCATCCTGCACTAGCATAACATTTTTGAAGCATGCTAGAACCGCACTAATTCAAAACAGCATTGTTCATGTTCAACAAGATTATTTCCTTAATTTTCCTATCGAGGAATGCCAAAGATCTTTCATGGCTTGAGGTCCCGTTTCCATTACTCCGTTTTCGTATGAAAACGGAGTGGAATGTCTCCGTTTTTGGGTTGGTGTTTCCATTGAAAACGATCGAAAATGGAGACATTTGAAAACGCTGTTCAAAGTGGAGTGATTTGAAAACGGAGACATCTGAAAACGCATCGTTTTCAATGGAAACACCGAAAACGGAGTCATTCGAAAACGCTACAACAACAATCTATACAACATCCTCGGTTTTAAAACGAGTGCGAAAAAAGGAAATGAAAACGAACGAAAAAGAAAGTAATGGAAACACCCCCGTTTTCGTACCAGGCGCTCTTTTTGCGCTCTTGGCGAAAACGGAGTAATGGAAACGGTTCAAGATCATCTGAAAACGGAGCGATATGAAAACGGAGACATTTGAAACCGGAGTAATGGAAACGTGGCATGAGAAGACAGGGAAAAGAAGAAATTAGAAATTGGTGGCCTGTGTCATTTAACGACGTAAAAAGTAAAAAGGGAACTGGGGCTGAGTGTTCTTGTTGATGGAAACGACGCCATTGTTGCTTTGGGATTTGAAAGTGTTGTGTTTGCAAATGTAATATTAGAACTTGTTTGCTCAGGAACTGCTCATAAAATGAACATCAAACCATTAAAAGAGCAGAGAAGGATGCTGATATATATCACAGCAAATCTGTCGTAATTCCACTCAATGAATTATGGATTCAAAGATTCTGCGGTTACTTTGCAAGCCGCTTCTATGATTACCATATGTTCAAGTGTCACTACCGCGTTAGGCCCATTCTGGTGGTACTCCGATGCAGTTTGAGATGTTGACTCGGGTGAAGTGAAAACCAAACAGAGGTGGCGAGGAAACCTTTAAAGACATGCCTGAAGCTTTGAAGATCTTTTGAAAGCACCGTATGGTGGTAACGACTGGAAGAAACGTTGGTGAAATAATTGTACATTTGATTGCAGTGGTGCTATTTTTTGGAGCGAATCATTGTTGTGGTTTGGTTAAGCCATGTACCGACTCTCATTGTTGTAGTTGACAAGAGAATTCAGGCAGCCAGATACCTAAGCAGAAATTTGTTACCTTACAAAATAGTTACATAGGTATGGATATTCCAGGGAATTCAATAAAGCATTTGAAAGTGAGATTAAAAGATAAACATGACAGAAATCTAGTTGTTCTGTCTGTCAAGACTATTTTGTTTGACTGAAGCAAAGTTTTGAGTCATGCCAACACCAACTTCACAAATGAATGGAGGGTCAAGAAGCAAGCTGCCTGTATTTCACAGCAGTTTGACATCATCAAGCTCACCGTCAAATCTCAAAAGAACAAACGATGAATTGCGGCAGCACATAATAAGACTCAAAGCTGAGCTAGAGATAGAAAAAGCAAAATCTAAACAAATTCATCGTGATAAGGTTGCTGATATAAAAAGATTAAAAGATGAGTTTGATAAGGAGAAGATTGTTGCCCATGGATCAACGCTTGATAAACTAAAAAATGAACATGAGGTAGAAATAAAGAAGCTGAAGGATTCTTTACAGAAGGAGAAGGAGATTGAAATAAAACAAATATTGAAATTCAAAGATGAGGAATTGAGAACTACCAAAAAGATTTTGCAAGAAGATAAAGATTTCTCACTTAGAGAACAAGAAGAGAAATTAAAAAGGGGATTTATTACAAATAAAACTAACAATGATATTGAAATAAAACTGAGACAGGAACTAAATGAATGTAGAAAACAAAAGCAGCAATTTGAAGACTTGTATAAACAAAAATCAGCTGCTGAGTTAGAGAAGAGTGAGCTTATTAGACAGCTGAAAGATGAACATGAAAAAGAAAATCAGAGAGTTCTTAGAGATGCAAGGATTCAGATTGCTAGAAATGTTCATGAGCTTAAGAATGCACAGAGAGCGTTGGCTGAAAAAGAACAAGAAATGACAAAGAGAGAATTAGAATTAACAAGACTGGAAGAACAAAAGGAATATTTATCAGACAAGATAAGAGCAGATGTCAAGAGAAATTCAGAGCATGCTGAAAATGGGTTAAATGTAAGTCCTTGTTTACATGTTGCTTACATGTTTGAATGTTTTTTGCAGAAAGGTGTTGTGGCACAGTGGGGGTAATGGTCTGACTTTGAAGCCAGAACAGTCAGACAGACAAGGTTGGATACCTGGTAGAGCATCATTAAATTTCTTGGCAAGGAGTTGTGGATTCATTTAGCACTTAGCTACTTCTGATATCCCAAGACTTGGTGCTAAAAAGTGCAACTTCCCATTTACATTATGTTCTACAGTTTGAGACTTGCTGTGGGCCTGTGTTAAAGAATATAGATCTACAGCACATTTTTGCCTACATTAACATGGCAAGAATTTAAAGAATTCTCCACATGATGGTAAGAATTCTTGAGCCATATGAGAGAAAGTAATTTTTTTAGACGAAAGATTATACAAAAACTGAATAGAAGTCTCAGGCAGGGAAACCATTGTCAATGTGCAGAAGGCCTAAATTGTACAAGGATGGTATTGGTCATCAGTGGTAGAATGGGGAGTTTAATACAGAAAAATGTTGAAGTTCAAAATGTTCTTACTGTGAAACCATGTTATTGTGCACAGGGCCTGTACCGTAGGTTTGCCTTGTGCTCTTATTTTTCATGTGTTACCATCTAGCATTATGTCTCACCCAGTAGCAGAATTTTGAAATGAGAAAACCAGTTTCTAAGCTTTATATATGTCAATGGTAAGTTGAGAAGATCATATTCCATACTTCATTAGAGAGCTTTTTGAGGGGATGATTATAGTGTGTCTGTCAGCACAAGTCTTAGTGCTTAAGATTTATTGAACCCACAAAGTGTTCTCTTTCAATAAGTTTTTGGGTCAGAAAATCAACAAGATTAATATAGTGTAGAAGGAGTAAACTATCAGTGCTATTAATATCTACCCCATGCTTTTCAGTTCTTATTTTTGAGCCCTGAAGAAAAGGGGGTCTAGAACAAAAGGGATGAATGGAATGTACTTGTATTTTTTATAAGAAACTAAGGATTTGGGCTAGTACTGAACATTTCTTAAAATCATCAGATTTTCAGTATACACTCAGAGTTTCTTATGAGTGCCTTTAAGGTTCCATAACATTCTCTATGTTTACAATACCTGTTCCCTCCTGAACATTCCAAAACAACGGTTTTTGAAGCCATGCCAATGTTTAGACTTTATTCAAGCAACATTATATGGAAGAGGAGAGAAAATTGAGTGAAATATGCTGGGGATGTCCTTTGTGAAAATAAATAGTTTCTTGAGTTGTATTTTCCCAGGACTGAGTTTCTTAATTTTTTGGCAATCTGAGAGCTGAGTTTCTTCTTAGCAGTTTCTTATGAAAAAGTATAATTACATAGTATGTGTATGCATAAAACATGCCTTCAACATTTTGTATTTCAAGGAGCTTTCAATTCATAGGGGGTATTTCAAAAAATTATTACAGTGCAGCCCTTGTACATATGAACATTTTCCTTCCAAAGAATTTTTGTTTAGAAAATTACAGAAAATGTAAATAATTTTGTCATGTTAATGTGTGCCAGGCCTGTATTGTTTAAGTGTTTTCAGAAAAAGTTTACTTATGTTCCTTTATTTTCATGAGTTATCTTGCAGTTTTTAGTCATAACATGTTTCTTTAACTTCAGAGAACTGAAAAGGAAAAGGAGTTACAACTGAAGAATCTGGAGTTAAGGAAGGCATTGGATGACATAACCAGAAAGAATCATATTTTAGAGAAAGAAGCTAGCCTGGTAAAAGCATTTGCATTTTAGTGACACACTAATTTTGATCTCGGAGTACCTGCAAGTTTCCAATTTTGATTGTTAATCTTCATCTGTCTCCACCATCTACATCTTTAGTAAATGGTATTCCTTAAATCTGTATGCAGAAGTCTTTTGAAGCTTAGCTTGTGAAGCAAATTATATGTTGTTTGAAAAATTTCATTCAGACTTTCATTGCATGCCTGAATCACTCAATAAGAGTTGGCATAAATTTGAAATGATAATCTCTTGTATCAAGTGCAGTGGAGAGAAAAATTGCATACAGATTTAAACCCAGGGGGCACACCGTAACTTTCAATCCCAGGAGGGGTCCATGCCACTATTCATTTGCTGGACTCCAAATATTGAGTCAAATGCTTTGTAGACCCTAGATATTGCTATTCATCTATAGGCCCCCATAAGTGGAACAACATGTATTGAATGGGCCACCTTGATGAATCACACCAAATTTCACGATTCTTCCTTTCTTCAGATTTTTGGATGACCCCAAATATTCAATTTTGTCTATGTTGGTATCCATTGACCCCAAATATTCTTTGATTTAAGATTTTTGACCCCAAATATTGGTGTGGATCCCCTGTATTGAAAGTTAATGAGTAACCCCAGGGGTTTAAAGAGCTGTGCAAGATAAAAAGCTTGCATCTACACAAAGTGGAAAGATATTAAATATTCCAGTCAAATCATAGTCTTACATGCTCAGTGAACAATGGACTGCCAAAGAAACAATGCTGTGTCTGTGTGTTTTCTTTGTTCCATTTACTGTATATTTATATATAGACAAACCAGATTACCTTATGGCACATTCTCATCAAGAAATATCTTTTTGCCAAGGTAGACAGTAACGGCAGATTATGGATGAATTATGGTTTTTTTCTAAGATCAGCATGCAGTTAATTGTTATGGAAACTTACAATTTGTTTTTGTAGAAAAGAGCTGATTCCAAAGACAGTGAAACATCATCCAGAGCTGAAGTGAGAGTAAAAGAACTGAAGAAACGAAATGGTGAACTGGTGAATTTAGCAAAGAAACTTGAAGAGAAAGCAAAAAGATTGCAAGAGGAACTGAGGGATCTTGTAAGTTACTTACTTTGTAAATTTTTATGTGAATATATATTTTTGAAATGATGGATAAATCATAAAATCCTTTCTATCAACTATATCAGTGTAATAAAGAATATTGAATATATTGTTACATCAAATTATGTTTTGCTTTTGCCTCATCAGATTAGCGTATGATCTATTGCATGGTTGGTCTCCAACATTTAGCAATCCTGTTTTACTTTATTGATGCAGTAACCTCTTTCTTTGCAACTAGCGTGAATTCTTTGTTTGTATCTTTTTCTCCTTGTCATTTCCACTTTACAGTAGGAGAGGAGACGAGGCTTCATGAATGCAAATCTTTTGAGGCTGCTCTAAGACTAACAATGTTTAAAGAAATGTTCATTATTGTAGCCAATGGTAAAATCAACAAAGTGTCTCAAACTGTTCCTTAGTACACTCTATCTATCTATGTGCCATGTTGCTCGACTTTGGCGATTATGTCAGTCCAATTCCTTCTTTCCATCCATTTGATGCTTGCAGTACTTCACATGCTGTCCAGGAAACTCCCATTCGCCTGAACATATTACTCATAAATGTAATCCTTTGTCTACCTCTTGCTCTTATTGCTGCAATCTTTCCCGTCATTGCTAAATATTCGATTTTATCCTTTCTGTTAACATGGCCTAAAAGTCTCATTTGTCTCACAGTTATCATTTTCATAAGTTCCCTTCTTGTATCTGCCTTTCTTAATACTTTTTCATTAGACACTCGGTCCAATCACGATATACCAAGCATTCTTCTAAGAAACCAGATTTCCACTGCCTCTGGACGTTCCTGCATTGCTTTGCTTATAGTCCAACTTTCACATCCATACATAAGTGTAGACCACACGTAGCATTTTAAAATTCTCTTCTTACTTTTTAAACCAATTTTCTTGTTTTTTAAAACCTGAGTTAGATCGTTGAATGCTTTCTTTGCAATCTGAAGAAAGGAAGAATCGTGAAATTTGGTGTGATTCTTCAGGGTGGCCCATTCAATACATGTTGTTCCACTTATGGGGGCCTATAGATGAATAGCAATATCTAGGGTCTACAAAGCATTTGACTCAATATTTTGAGTCCAGCAAATAAATAGTGGCATGGACCCCTCCTGGGATTGAAAGTTACGGTGTGCCCCCTGGGTTTAAATCTGTATGCAATTTTTCTCTCCACTGCACTTGATACAAGAGATTATCATTTCAAATTTATGCCAACTCTTCGTTTCTTTATCTCCGTGTCACTCCTTCCACCAACTGTCATAGTGCTACCTAAATAGACAAAGTTCTCTACTTGTTTAATGTCACCCCCTTTTGACTTTAAATCACATACTCACACACGCAATTTTCTTGTTTTTTAAAACCTGAGTTAGATCGTTGAATGCTTTCTTTGCGATCCCTATTCGTTTCTTTATCTCTGTGTCACTCCTTCCACCAACTGTCATATTGCTACCTAAATAGACAAAGTTCTCTACTTGTTTAATTTCACCCCCTTTTGACTTTAAATCACATACTCACACACGCATAAGCAAGCAACAATAGCTTTTAACCAGAGAGACTAGCCAATATTACAACTGAAACTTGCAAGACGTTTCTTTGGTTTATTCCTGAGTAATGTTTTTATTGGTTAAATTTTTCGTAAAAATTTGCTACGCTCACTCTTTTTCTCTAACTTTTAAATTTGCCAGAAATCAAGAGATTCATCTTCGAGACTAAATGGAGATGAGTCAACATCATCACCTCGTGTATTTGAAAACTTCAAAAAGTCTTTCACGATGCAAAGAGCTAAAGATCTTGCTGAAAACGCTAAAACAATGATGGCTAAAGATAAAGAAATTGTTCAGTTGAAGGAAAAGATTGCAAATCTTGAAGAGCGGGTGAAAAATAACGTGAGTGCTACAATCAGAAAAGTTGTATTTCGTCCTTCATCAATTTTTGTTTCATATAGATGTAATTGTGCAGCTTGCGTGTCTTTTTTGCTATGATCTCCTTTGGTGACCTCGTTTTGACCATTGTCGGATTTGGCTAGCTGACATGACATCATAAAAGCACCAAAAATAGAATACCACCTTGTCTTAGGGTAAATGAAATGAAGAATTTCTAACTATTTTGTCCAAAGAACCGCAAAGCCCTTGCCTTTGTTATGATCATTTTATGACAACGATAAACATATCCATAAACTCTAACAATTATAAGATACTCATATAGTAGATTCTTTAAAGTCAGCCCCCCTTTCTGATACCTGATTGCACCCCCTTCCCCAGAATTTTATAAGAAGAGCGCTTTTCAAGCTGTTCACAGTGATTTTACGTGAGAAAAGGGACCCTAAAGGTTTGCAAATTCTTATGCTAAGGGTTTAGCTTAATTTGTGTTGTTTTAGGACGAAGATGCATCAGAAGTTCAGAAGTTGCAAATGATTATCCATCAAATTGAAAAAGAAAAACTCAAGCTTGAAAAGCAGTTTGCAGCAGATATAGCTGAAGCTAAGGTATCTAAAAGGACTTTCTTTTGAAATCTCAGTGATCTTTTATTTTGACAAAATGTTGGATGTTTTCAGAAGATTAAAGAAGAATATTGACATAAGCAGTAGGGTTATACTTATGGAAAATATCTTTACATGGATTAAAGCAAAATGCTCAAATTGTTTCATTCTCCTGCTGTTTAATTCAGCATATCACTCAGGTGAATTGGTGTCAAGCAGATCCTCTCGAAAAAGATAAGTGAACCCTACTGCTTTTCATTGAATACTGGTCCCTTGTTTATTAACATTTTCTTTCCTTCTATCGAAGAATTCATTAAGAGTTGACCATTCACAAGAAGATGCATTAAGAAATGATCTTGAAGATTTACAGCGTGAGAAAGAACAGCTACAAAGTACGAATACAATGCAAGCTGGGGAGATCAAAGAGCTGCAAGAAAAGGTGAGGTTTAAGAGCTACGAAAGCGTAGCAGTAAGAGAGGTGAAAAAAGCTGTTGGCTTAGTTAATCATACCACGAGGCTATGTTCTCACTAAGCTAGGAACTGGTTTAGAGGAATGTTAGGACGATGCTGCTACACTTCAGTAAAAAGCCCGTGCTGTGAAACAGGATTCAATAAGGACATTTCGAGCATTTGTTTTGGATGGAAAATGCACATTGTTGAATTCCACTATGTCATTTGTCATGAAGGAACTTTTGATGTAAAGAAAAATTCAGAAGAGAGAGAAGTCTTAGTGCAGTCCACGATTCTAATAACACCACACCAAAGCGTAAATTTAGCATATACCAAATTGCACTGAGGAATTATGTAAAGGATCCATGTGTGAAAACAATCTTCACTGTCTACGAAGCATTCCTTTTCTGGATTTTGTTTAGACATATTTACACTTAAGAATGTTTTATTTGAACTCGAGTAAACGGATAAATCTCTTTTCAGGTTGAAGTACTGCAGAAGAAAGAGAAGCAGTTTGACTCTTTGGTGCTTCAATTGAAGGAGAGAAATCTGGAATATGAACAAATGGTATGAAAATAACCGTTTTATTTACACGCTTGTAGTCTATTTGTATATTTTCCTACCTTGTCCCTGTCCAGTCTCGTCTCGTCTCTTTGAAGGAGCTTTTCAGTTGAGATTTTTGATGAAACTTGTTTTTTTCAAGTATCAAATATAGTTTATGGACTATATATTGTTCCTATGACATACCGTATCATTGGCCATGAGACCATTGAATTTGAACTTGCTTTACTTAATCTCAGACTTGGGATATGAATTTCTCACGAATTCCTGAAAAGAAGTCAATGTTGGATGATAGCATTACCAACGTATACCTAAATGTGAACAAGAAAATCGAATACTGAACAGTAAGGGAGGATGTGGTAAAACAAAGGATACAGTTCTGTTGAAGACAAAGCGATTTGGCAGCTTGAAGAATAAATTTCACACCTTCAAAGAAACCGACCACGATGTGTTCCTCTCATTGTTTATTTTGATTGAGTGCAATCAGAGGTTTGAAATCTGTTCTTCACAAGAGCAAATCGTTTTCCCTTCAGAACATTTACCCTTGCTGTGCTGGACAGTTTCATTTTCATCAGATTCAGTTTCGATGAAAAAATTAATTTATTGAGAAGGTTTATTTCTGAGTCCTCACCCCTCAAGTTCAATTCGCACCATGGGTGGCAGGAAACGAAGTAATAGTTAAAAATATAAACGTAAACATACCTGTGTTTTTATAGTGGCTTCTTCTGCCTTTCTTGGCCTTCTTTTGCTTCCCTGCCGCAGCTCAATTCATTGCTTCAAGTTCGTAGTGGCCTAATTCAGTTTCTCTGCAAAAGCGAGGCTGCCCTCGTTTGCGGGTTGCAGAGAAACTGAATTAGGCCGCCACGAACTTGAAGCAATGAATTGAGCTGCGGCAGGGAAGCAAAAGGAGGCCAAGAAAGGCAGAAGAAGCCACTATAAAGACACAGGTATGTTTACGTTTATATTTTTAACTATTACTTCGTTTCCTGCCACCCATGGTCGCACACAAGGGTAGCTGGATTGCACAATGTTATTAATTATGAATCTAACTGCGTTTAGGCTGAAGACCTAGATCTACGTGAAACTGAATACAAAGAGTTAAAGGAATCTATGGAGAAAGCGGAAAAAGAAATCAAGAAACATGTGAGTGCAGTGGATCTGTTTTAGAGTTTAGTATAAATATATTTTGTCGAAAGTGTGAACGATACTAGAATACACACATTAGGAAGGACTCTCAAAAGGACTGAGAGTAGAATATAACTCAAAGTGCCTGAGTAAACGCTGTGTGTAGATCGGTAGTGAAGGTGAAGTTGCGTTTTTCAGCGCCATGCGCTGGGATTGCAGAAATAGAGCAGACATAATCGAATCCGCGACCCCTTGTCATGACGCTCAAGTGAGGTGGCCCTTGCTCTGTGATCATTGGACCTGGCTTTTCTTAGAGTCACAAGATTGAAATTTTTTTGTATTATTTTGGCAATTTTCAAGATAATCGTCCTGTGGTAAGTTCGAAAGATTTGTAGAATCATCTAGGATAACATCCAGAAAATGGCCTTGTCAGTGTACCATTTTCTGAAAGAGAAGAAAATGTTCACGAATGCGCGAAAAATCGTAACTGTTGCCCCCTAGCTCCCTGCAACTCATCCCAAAACTACGCAACACTTGACAGTTTCTTGCATGAGCCTTAACCTATTGACTTATCATTGCAAAAGCTTATGTATCCCAGCACTAGACTGGTGACGATGAGTCTCTTGTTGCCCGGTGCTCTTTGACTTGATGATGGCGCTTGAAGCAATAGAGACTCATAGTATTACTATGAAAAACTTGGCCTTATTTAGGCCCAAACTTCGCAATTCCTAACGTACTAATCAGATTACGAGATTTGTGAATTACTATTGTTAAGGTGTAAATGTGATAGAATGTTCGATTTGATTGAAGAATTGAAAACACTCCCACGGGGTGGAGATTCGAAGTCGTGATTCTTTCATAATTCCATTGATGATTGAAGAAAATAGGGCCAAATTTTTCACTTTTTCATTATGAGTCCCTCTTGAGCAAGGTTTACCGCAGGGATATAAGGGACTCATCGTCATAAGTCTATCCTAGCACTCCCTTACCTCAGGTCGCTGGCTTACGTCATTTTACGTAGTTTCTCCCTTGTCCTACTTTCCATAATCCTTTATTTGAGAGCAGTAAATAAAATGTCAATTTCAGTTTCCGTCTCAGTTTTAATTCTTTATTTCATTAGTCATGCCAATCGTCAAAGGACGTCGAGCAGATTTCAAACTACCTGGAAAATTCAGTACATTTCCTGCTGTTCTGAGAGACTCATTTTGAAGAGACTCATTTTTGAGACTTTTGAGTTTACCAAGGGAGCGCCTCCTTGAAGATTACCAGAAAAATACGGAAGGCAGCAATTCTTTAGCTACAGGGCAAATCAATCCCTATGATTAATACTTAACTGCTTTGCTGCAATTACTTTTGGAACATTTTTGAGTCACCTGGTATTTCTCATGTTTACTGTTTTGCTTTCTGTAGGAAACTGAGAGGGAAAAGGACCATATCATGTTGAAAAATCTGCACAATAAGATGGCTGATATGAGTCAAAGGCTTGTGGAAATGGAAAATGTAAGTTGTATTGATATCATTTTTTAAATTCACTGGCAAAGCCATACGTTTTGCAATATTGATAAAAAATTACAAAGATTTTTGCGTTAAAGGGAGTCCTATAAACCTTCCTGAATTCCATGTTGTTATACCACGTTCTTGGAAGTAGTGTTGAAGTGCTTATAAGGAATCCAAGGCCGATAATTGCGTTTCACCCCAGAACATACTTGGTATCCTTGGCTCCATACATGTCTCCTTGGTATCCACCACAAATGTTTTGGCCATTTTATATCCTTTTGTCAAATAGCTTACCTTCTTCTTGATTACAGGTTGAGAATGAATGTAGAAATCTTCAAGAGCGATTGTCTGACGCAGAAAAGCAATGTAACTTGATGACAGATCAACTGGAAAACCTTCAAAAGAAAGTCAGTGATTTCAAGAACCTTGAGCAGGTGTGTTCCACCAGCGGAGATTATTTGAAAGTGTAGATGATTGGTGTAAAATCATCAGTAACCATTTCATTGTGATTTTTTCAAGATGACTTCTTGGTTGTCCGTTGTTGACCGATCTGGAAAGATTTTCAATAAATTGATCTTCAGGGCATATATG